>CM050165.1:304388849-304858849 GCA_027410445.1 Discoglossus pictus | reverse complement strand
GTCAGACTTAAAGATTGCTGTTCACAAGAGCAAACCATCCAACTTGAAGGAACTGGAGCAGGTTTGCAAGGAGGAATGGGCAAAAATCCCAGTGGTAAGATGTGGCAAGCTCATAGAGACTTATCCAAAGCGACTTGGAGCTGTGATTGCTGTAAAAGGTGGCTTTACAAAGTATTGACTTTGGGGGGGGGGGGTAAATAGTTATGCACATTGACTTTTTCTGTTATTTTGTCCTATTTGAAGATTTTTTTTATTATTGTTAAGCAAACAACAAACAACAAGTTGTGGGCTTGTTATGCAAATCCTCAAACAATCCATGTTCATTCCAGTTTGTGGGGCAACAAAACACGAAAAATGCCAAGGGGGGTGAAGGTGAATACTTTTGCAAGGCACTGTATGCTGGTATACACTCTAAGAGACTTAACCTTCTACAAAACAAGCAGTACTTTTGCACTTAAAACCTCTCAGTCATATACAAAGTTGGGTGTTTCAGTGCCTCTGTAACCCATCTACGAAGATTTTCCTCCTAAAGTTCTACCTTTAGGATGTATTTGGGGGAAAAAAAGCTGTTGGAGTTCTGAAAGCTCTCAAACCCACCTGTAGAGATGTTGTGTCTTGTAAGGAATGCAGTTTTGTATATCCCCTTACCTTGTGCCAAAGATGCAAAAGCATTAATCAGGCGTGCGGTGTACTGTCTGACTACCTCATTCTTGCTGTGCAGCAGTTTCAGGACATTTTTCTTTGGGAAAGAAGAAATTAATTAAACAGGATAGACAGTTTCGTTCCATACATACATACATAGATTATATCATATTAAAGTTCAATCTAGAGCTAATCTGGCCCTTTCCATAGAGAACCAGAGTTAAATTTGACTCACCAAGTTTTCCATTTAACCTGGGCCTTGCAAACGAGACCTCAGGGTCACAGACCTTTCCAAAGTCACTGACCTGATCATTCTGGTGGCAATCCAACATGTCATTGCTAATGTATGCCTGTAGGACGGTGTCCCTCTGTTCTCCAGGCTGAGACCGAGTGAAGCGCTTTGAAATAAAGAACAAAAACAACAACAATCAGGTTTAATTTTTCAAACATCTTTCCATATACTTGGCCGTGTTTGCATTGTGTCATCTGCAGCCACATACTATAAGACTAAGTACAAGATTTTGCATGCTCATGTGGGTGATCCACAGATTTGAGAGCAATTTTCCAACTTTGCTTAAACTGGAAATCTCCAGGTAGGAGAAGAAGCAAAAGGAAGTCCCTGGCTATCCCATCTTTATAGTAAGGATGACACCCAACATGTTGAACATGTATAATTTGTAATTTTAGAGAACAATGGCAAGCAACACGAGGGTGTAGAGCCATCAGGCTGTATTACTTAAAACTGGTTAAGCTTCCAAATCTCGGCTTGAACCATTCTTGTCCATTATAACACCAATATTTTTTGTTAGAATATATGAATGTCTTCCCCCTATCAAGTCTACAGAGAAGTTATACTAGAATTCCCCCATCTAATTACTTTATTTGATCTGCTTTCTTTAAGAGCGATGAATGGTCAATTGTTTCATTAGAAGAGAAGAAATAGTGCAGGGAAAAAAAGAAGAAGTGCACCACCACTTCCTAGAGCAGATCAGTACAATTTATTCCAGCTGCTATATACAAAGGACAAAAATGTGTTCGCTCAAATTTTCTGCCTCAGGGATTGAGGTATTTTAACAAATATATATATACTAGTAACTTGCCCGTCAAAAATGACGGGGCAGTAAAATTGTAAGGCAATGCTGTTTGCCACAGACAGTAATTTTTTTTGTGGTCAGAGTTCCTCCGGCGCTCATTGTGAGCCTCTTGGTTGTTGTATTTTTTGTTAGAGGCGCTTTTGCTGTCATTGTAAGTTCGGCGCAGATCTCCTTTTTGTGCTTATTGCAAGGCTGTCCCCTGGTGTAGTTTGGGTGCTATGAGCACTGTATACTTTACCTATTTGTAATTAATATCTGCAGGAAGCAATGTGCTGAAGAGCTAACAATCTGTCTTGATGTTCCCGCAGCATACAATGTAAATTTGCACTGTTGTTGAGCGGAGGTGCAAGTGTCAGCAATGTGTACAGTGTGTAGTGTAAATAGGCTGTGTACGCAAGGGGAAGCCGTTAGTGTAGCTATGTACTTACGCATTCTGTAAGTTAGTGTTGTAAAATGGCAGCGAATGTGTATGTGGTACGTGGGCGTGGATTAATTAGCGTCCTTGCTAAAAGTGTATCTTGTACCTCATACGGCTTTTTGGAAAAGCCGTAGGTGCTTGGTGGTGTTTTGAGGCTTTAGGGGTTGTATAGCCTCGTTTTCGTTTTGTTCAGTGGCCATTTTTTCTCTCGCTTAGGGGGTTTTCGAGTGTTTAAACAAAGTAAATTGGACTTAAATTGAGGTGTAACCTTACTTCTAGAGGTCCTTAAGCTTATGCCCGCTGCATTACACAGCCTTTATGCAAAGCCAAGATTGGATTATACACAAGCTGAGAAACCTATCCACGTACAGCTGTTGCAAGCTTACTAGCGATCATCCGCGTGGAACGGGATCCCTGCTTGTGTTGTAGAACTTATGGGTAGATAGCGCTGGAAGCCCTCCACCGTACAGTAGTACAGTAAATAAATAGTACATCTGTGTTCACATTTGAATGTTTAAAACAAGTTAAAAAAACCTGCTTCCAGCTCAGAATTCAAAAAAAACTGTTATTACACATTCTACGGTCCCTTGCTCACACTGTATTATGTTAGGTAGTCAGCCCCAATTCATGGACATATCCAAAGCATATGTGCTTAATACATTTCTGGTTCAAACATCCTTTCTACTTTAACACCCATAATAGCTTAGAATACCTGCAGAACTTTAAAATACCTACAACACTTATTAAATAAGATACATATAAATAAGTATCAAATGTGTTTCAATTTTATTTTCAGGCTTTCTCAATGATAACATTTTATCTCTATAAATAAAAGTGCGATAAAGAAAGGTGCTCATTTTTATCACCCTTTTTATAGAGATATGTTTCTGTTACAGAGATACACCTTCTGGTAATACCAAGCTTAAGTGTACTATATCATTTAAATTCTGCAAATTTCCAGCTGTACTCACCATACCAGCCTGAAGAGAGTAGATGACATGAAATTTCACCATCTGATGTAGATATATGCTATTAAAATGCCTCTATCCCTAATGTAGTAAAATGCGAGTGAAAATGTTTTATCTTTTGTATATAACGGCTGGAATAATCTTTATGGATCTGCATTAGGAAGTGGTGATGTGCTTTTTCCCATTCCTTCTCTTCTATTACAAGTTTACAAGTTCTGCAGTGACCAGGACTTCAAGAAAGAGTAGCACATCACCAAGATCAAGAATGGCGAAATGAGGATAGGTGGACGACCTAGTGCTCCCCATGGACAACTTTAGAATAACTATTGATGACTGTATGAGAGAGACTAATCTTTCCACCTTTTTAAAACCAGAGGAACATTGATACCAGTACAGTTTCTGCCAGAAACAGAACGAAGGACTTTGGTGGGCATTTCTTGGACTCTAAGGTACACCATATTGTACCCAGGGGTGGATCTATTAAAAGGTATTACACCTTTATACTTAGATAACTGGTATGGTGCTTTGAAAAAAGCACTATGTATGTAAGGTTTTAAACTAAAAACAGGTGTGTTTAATACTATATATTTTTTATTTTTATTTTATTGTTATATTTCTTCATACTTAACCCTGTACAGCTCTACAGAATATGTTTGCTCTTTACAAACTGTACTAATAATAATAATAATGATAATAATAATAATGGCTAGCGCAGCAGTAATGAGGACTCTGCAACTATATCTGAGAGAAAGAATGGCCATGTTGAGTTAAACTCTTGTGATTGGGGAGGGAGAAGTGGTCCTCTGTGCTTGGAGAAGGATGAGCAAGGGTTGGGAAAGATTTATGTTGGTTGCAGCCATGCTCTTGTACGAGGCAGAGAGGTTCTGTGCAAAGTGTGTCTTACCCAGCGCAAGGCTTGTAAGAGTAAGGCTTTCAGGTGATCGTTTCCAAACACCAGATCCTTCTTCAACTTCTCATAATCCAAAGACGGCAAAAGAGGCACCTCCTGTGGCTTCCTGAAATATGTTAATAAATGGAGAGACAAGGGAAAGAGTGAGGTGAGGAAAAAAATGGGATTATGAAATAAGGGGAAAAAATATAGAAACAGGTTTAGTGCAAACACTAGTCTTCAGGTCTCAAAAGCTCCAATTACTATAGGTTACTGAAAAGAGAATAGCTTTATCTCATCTCTATTTCTGGGTATCTTCAGACAATGCGATTTAAAGGGCCATCTATAAAAACATATTAAAAAATGATTATATTTGGGTTCAGTGTAAACATTTCTCCCCCCACAAAAAATATTTTAGAGGAATATATTAACTATTTATAGGTTACTTGCCTTATATTGCCACTCCTATTGCTCAATATAGGAGCAGCACTTTTTCCATCTCACATGCTCCCTTCAATATCATTTCGATGATATCCCTTATTAGATGTCACTGGCGGGTGGAGCTATCCACACAGCTTGGCAGGCTTCACTGACAACATAATTGAGTGATTGAGTTAAGAGTGTGTGTGTGTGTGTGTGTGTGTGTGTGTGTGTGTGTGTGTGTGTGTGTGTGTGTGTGTGTGTGTGTGTGTGTGTGTGTGTGTGTGTGTGTGTGTGTGTGTGTGTGTGTGTGTGTGTGTGTGTGTGTGGGGGGGGGGGGGGGGGGGGGGTGTGGGTGGCTTCTCACAGTTATAGTTTTTTTCTTTGCTTCACTTTCCTGCTAAGGGAGGACAGCTTTTTTCTTTTACATTTTGCATAGGCTTTAATGATTTTATCACCTTATCCGCATTCTTTAACCTTTTAGGGATTTGGGGTTATTACTTCCAACACATAGTAAATTATTAGTTTTTATTTATTTAAAGTTTTTTTTTTTTCATCCTCCATTTTATGCATCTCAAATTTTATGTATCTAAAAATTTTGTTATTTTTGACTCTTAGCTTTCAGATCTTAGAAATAGATACATATGGTTTGTGTTGAGAATCTTTATAGAGCGAATGTACAGGTCCAGTCCATAATATCAAGATGTTGTCCGTGTACGTTATCCAGAGGTCAACATGTCTGGTATATTTTTTCTAATTTGATACTGAAAACTATTTGCACCTCCCCAAGCCTAGATAAAGATTTGCATACATTGAAGCACAGGCTGTGCCCATCACCTCCCTGTGTATCTGGTTATAGAATTTAAGGAACACAAAATAATTGTGTTTTAATACAAAATTCTAATAATTCCAGGATAAGTCTGTTATGTCTTATGTATTGTTCACCTCGCTGACTGCATGTAGACCACACTTGTATTGTATGCTTGTATAAAGTGAATCGACATCTCGGAGATACAAGGAACTTCAGTACATCTCAAGTATCTTTTACATAAGAGGTCAGATCTTGCAGAATCTTAGTACAGCATCAAAATATTTACTCTATTTTCTGTTAAAAATACTCATGACTGATATTATTGGTCCTCTTGGAGGCTTTTTGGGATGGTATGAAAAGGTTGCCACCATAGGTGCTTTTCTATTAAGATCATATCAAGTCATATTTCTGTTGGCTTCATATTTTTCCATAAATGCTCTTTTAATATTAATTGCAAACCCTGTTTAAATTAATCAGTGGGATCATTACTTTGTAAGGCATAACAGTTATTATCATTAAATAAATTTGTAGTTTTCTTTTATATAGTCCTCAGTCCCTTGAATGACAAGGTTTCCCCCTTTGTCTGTACTTCTGACTGTGATATTTGGATTACTTTTAAGTTCTTTCATAGCCATTCTTTCTTTGTATTTTCAATCATGGTTTATTTTTTCATTCTTAGAAAGTTGTTCCAAACTCTTGTTACGTTTTGGATGAACACTTCAATATTTGGACTCATGGATGAGGATGGCACATGCAGACTTTTTGGCTTCAGATTTGTAAATAAATCTTTGCATTGATAATTTTTATCATCTAGGTTTCCTTCCCATAGGATTTCGAAAAATTTGGATGGTCAAGATAAATTTCCTTTTTTTTTTAGAAAAAAAAAAAAAGAAGTAATTACGTCCTTAACCCATTCAAAGAGGTCAAAATTAGTAGTAGTACAGGAACGTAAACCCTTTTTGAGTGAGAATAAATGTTCATGTGTCAAAGTTTGGCCAGTTAAGCGAAGAAACGCTAATGAATTTAACTTGATTGTCCTTTTTCTCCCTCCCACTTTCTTTTTTTGATCTAAAATAAACATTTAACAGATTTTTTGGTCTCAGAATTTATACCATTTTTCTCATTTTGATCTATGTCAGTCAATTCGGATTTGAATGTGGAATCTATTAGCCTCATTCAATTGAGCAATTGTAACTTACAGTAGCCCGTAATGGAGGCTGCAAGTTATTTTGCTATTCAATTGTTGTCTTTTTGCGAGCCCCAAATGGTCTACAGGTTACAGGCTTGAAATCCTTTCAGTTGTTACAACCGTAACTTACACCCCATCTAAGCCTTTGATCTTTCATGTCCGCAAGAGTTACAAATCACTATTCTATTGCTGCAATTCCTCAAGACCGCAAATGGTTTCATACCCTTAAAACGGAAAACGTAGAAAAAAATCCTGCGAGTACTAGAAAGGACTCACAAAGGGGTTAAAGACATGTCCGTAGCACTGTAAATAAAAAATCAATACTGCACTGTAAATGATGGGGAAAATGATGATCGACATTAGAATTAATTGCACAACTGTCTCAAGCTCACAAATTTGCAGTCAAAAATCCCTTATTTTTATGTTTAATTTCGGGGTTAGATCGTTCTCGGGAGTCAATGAGTTAATACATATCAGGCCACCCACATGCACTAGAACAGTATCGGCATTCACTTTTATTATTTTGTATTTATCGATTTTAGAGTCAGACCTCTAAATGCTAGTTGGTTGACGTGTAACCTCCATGTTTTACTGACATACTGATGACTGTCTCATTTACTTTTGGCGGTTTCAAAATGGGTAGTTACGGCCTTGCTTAATTGATCATGTTCACGCTCTGAAATGCTACATACGAGTGCATGTTTAGGGTTTCGGCCCGTAACTTGCAGGCTTGTTCAATTGAATAGCACAGCAGACATACGGCCTGTATACCGCAAGTTTTGGCCTTGTGATTGAATGAGGCTCTTTGTCTTTTATTGGCTTTTTCTCTCCATTAGAGAGTTTTCAAACTTTTCCAGGTCTTTTTGATGTTTCCGTTCTAAATCACGAAAATCTGAATTAGGCTGATGTTATTTTCAACTTTATCTTTCAGTGGGGTTTTTTGTTTGTTTTTTTAAATCAAGAATGATTGTCATTAATTTGTTAGAACACCTTGAAAAGGTAGAATCCCATTTTTTTTTTATTATTTACAAAGTCTTCTGATAAATCTTGCAATGTGGTGAATTAATGTATGCATACGCCATTGGGGACTAAGTGGCTAACTAGGCTTCAGTATTTCCCACCAGATTTAACTTTTTCTTATATATATAGGATTTTCTCCAAATTGCAAAACTTGTTATTTAAGATCCATTTCATTCTCTTTTTCTGTTTGGAGGTCTTTTATAATGACAAACTACCTCTTTTGTCCAAAGTTCAGGATTCCAATTTGGGTTAAAAAAACTGCCATATTTAATTTTATTCCAAAACTAATTTTGTTTATAATATATCAGATTTTTATCAGCATTGTGTTTTTTCAACTGGGCACATTACCAGAAGAACTAAGTTTATACCATGATTCATTAAATCAGGTTGAAATTACAAATTTAATAATATAGAGAATAGGGTGCTCACAGAGAAAAAATTGTATAAAATGAAGCCAAGAAAAAGAACTCTGTTAATGGTAGACCTTACATACTTGCATCTTATAGAAGAATACATTTTAAAAAAATAACTTAAAAATGTTAACAACAAAAATATTTGGGTATGAAGCTAATCTCATGTGAAACATTTTCCCCTAGAGTTCAGTGGTCCTTTAAGTTAAAGTAATTGTTGGAAAATTTTCCAGCAAACATTTCTGCCAGAAATAATTTTCAGGTGTTTGAAGAAATAATTTAGCAAATGCCAGTTATTAAAAGACTACATGCAGCAATATTTTTATGGAACTAGTAAAATATAAAGAGACCTCACCCTTCCAACAAGCCCATGCAACTGATACTTTGGCTCACTTAAAAAGTAAAAATGCCTATAGCCTGCAATATTTTAAATCACTAAACCACTCTGTTTTAGTTAAATGGTAACCCACTGGCATGCCTGAAGACGGAGTACTTAGGCTTGATGGTTGATCAAGCTAGTATTCTTCTAAGAGTATAACTTCTTTCAATACATGTTTATTTTATTTTTTTACACACACCCTTCACAACATTATTGTGTCCTTTTATCCTAGTTGTGCGGTTTCATATTAACTCCATTTAGCTTAAATATCTAAAAATGAAAATGTATATTTTGATGATATTTTCATATTTTTAAACCTTTTTTGGTCTGATGTGTGAATGTTACACAGGGCAGAATGGCAGTTATAGTGGCATTAGATGATCCTTCTAAAAAAGGACTGCATTTTGCCCATCCAGGCATGAACATATATGGGAAAACATATAGAGTTGGTTTTGTTAGATGTTCCACTCTACACACCCAAGAGGCCTGACAAAATGGGCTGTGGGTATATTTTCTACCCCGATTATAAAGCCGCAGTAGCCTGTTGAATACACCAAACTGAAGCACAGCAAATGTTATTTTACAGATTTATTTAAAACATTATATTACATTTTTGCTGATCTGTTTTTATTAATTCCAAGCCATAGAAATGCTTTGTATAAACAGTTTCATGTTTAGGACATTATAAGGGAAGCCACTAAACTGCCATCTTTCACACAATTCAAGCTATATATTCATGTATCATTTAGTGCTGTAACTTGACATATCTCATAATGATAATGTGTATAGATTAGATGTGATACCATAAGGTTTATTTCACAATTACTCCTTGCTCACGTGACTAACCAAACAGCTGTACGACTGGGTTTCTCTGTCGATGGCAAGCCATGGAATGTGTAAAGAGCAATCTGATATATGAAGGGTGTGTGAAGGTGTGCTCTGTGTATTTGGCTTGCATATACAGCTGTTAAATGAAATCCTTTTATTTCTTATCACACACAAGTTTACTTGGTAAATACAATTATCTTTATTATAGCGAAAACTTACGTGGTTGCTATTGAAGCCCTCAGCATAGAAGAAGCCTGAAATAGAAAAAAAAGTAACTAAATATATATATATATATATATATATATATATATATATATATATATATATATATATATATATATATATATATAAACACATATTAAACAAGCAAAAAGGTTAGAATTTCTCAATTGCCACAGATTTCACACGTATTTTGCAGTGCAATTGATATGAAGAACATGCCATTGTGAAAGATTATGAAGCAATACAGGAAAGGGTTGGGTGAGTAAAAGCAACAGGGAGGGCATGATTGGCATCAATATCTATTGGTTATGACGCATGCCGTAATACAACCCATATCAGCATTAGTTAGTAAAGACATTAAAGATTTATCAGCGGAGAAGTTTTGACAAAAGATAGCAAGTAATAAAACTTACTTATTCAAAAGGCTGAATGGAGACTTAGACCTTGCTCAGCTACAACAAAGTGTCCCTCTGCAACCTTATTTCAGCTGAGCAAGCAGCAAATTATGACAAGGACAAGGTGTTATATATTATAAAATCATAATGTGGTTACAAAAAGTACCTGAAATTACTCTACTTTGTGATAGCTTTGTATTTTATATACCCAGGACTAACTATTCAGCAAACCTTTAAAGAGCAAACATATTTATTAATAATACGTTGGCTGAATTCTTTGGAAAAGGCATTACAATTCATGTTCCCATAATCTACCCTTTTTCTAAGCACCTTTACGACTTTAATATACTCGTCCTCAAAATCAATCAGGAGCATACTTTACTTCACTGGCTGGGAGGTACATTATACAGCTGGTGACGCAAACATGTCTAAATATTAATAGGTATATTAATAGCAGGCTATTTACAGAATGTCACTGTAGATATAGCATTTCTGAACTCATAGTATATGCCAGTGAATCAAAAGGACGAAACAGTGACATCAAGAATGCATGGAGATTAGTGATGTCATGGGAAGAGTAAACTGGGATGCTCACTGTTCAGGTATGTTATATTCAGGTATATTCATGAGTTAAACATCTTGCTCAACCTTTGCCTTGCTGGCTGCTAACCGCAGGGTCTGCACATTGCATACAAATCTCTACAAACAATTTTTTAGGGGATTTTTATTTTGTCAGCAGGGTCCTTATTGTTACACAGTAATTCACAAAAGTGAGTACACCCATCACATTTCTGTAAATATTTTATTATATCTTTTCATGTGACAACACTGAAGAAATGGCACTCTGCTACAATGTAAAGTAGTAAGTGTACAGCCTGTATAACTGTGTAAATTTGCCCTATATAATGCCATAGATCAAAAACTGAGACCCTTTGATATCACTACCTTGTGTGTGCCATTCTGTCCTCCAGATATCTGAGCCAAGAGGAGAGAGGTGCCTAAAGGAGGATAAAGGTTTCACCCGGGGTAGCGCTGTTCCAAGCAGTGGAAGAAATCCTGCTCTAAATTTGGGGGCTTACGTCCAGGATGCCTTTTCTGCAGGGGTATCATAAATTATTAAATTAGGAAAGCGCTTATAGCTGTGGGTTAGAGTCCCTTCCATTTTGTTTAGTTTGTGGGTATCAAGTCCCTATATTTATGATATATATTTGTGTGGTTTATCATCTTCCAATACTCTCTCCTCTTGGTTAAACAACTGTACTATTGTGTTATTTTTGTAGCAATTCCGTGTTTTATATATAGATGACTAATGATTGAGATTTCTTGATTACCAAATTTTGTATCTAACTTTTTTTTTTTTTTTTACTTTTTTGCACAATATAACTTGTGTTTAAGTGTACAGGAAGAAAGTACAAAGGGTGAAATATTAACTAAGCACCCAGGTCCTAAGATGGGAGAAACTGCTAAAGAACATGTTGCTAAAGTAGCAGGAGATTACTATTGTGAACTCTTTGTGGATAATGCGGCAGGCTGGACTGAAAGTCTGGGACCACAGGCGACCACAGGGAAGGGTCCTTTAGCTCATTTCCTGTTTTACAATTGAAAGGAATGCTCTTTGGTGACCCCACATGGCTTTGGTATGGTCCGGATCCAGAATGGGATTTTCCCTATATGAAAGAATGTGCCACTGTTTGGGTACAGATTGCAGCGGAAACTCCTCCAAACTCATATACCCACCTTGCAGTACCCTTATTTGTCTTCCCCTTTAATCCCATCTTACCCACCATTCGAGGATATGAAAACTTCCAATTTATATCCAGAATTAATAAAAGTTAATTCATCAAAAAATAACCCATATACTAGGGTTAAAACCATGGCCACATGCCCATAGCCCTACCCCAGAGTCTCCAGATGCATAATCTCGTGTGGCAACTAAGGATTTCCATTCCCCCATTCAAAAACTAGAAATCAGAGAGCTGCAGCAGCCATTACATCGGCTGCAGCAGCCAATACATCATCTGCAAGTACAATTGTATATACAAAAGGAATGCTTGCAATGCCATTTATAACTGTGGGTACCCAGGTGATTCATAAACCTCCTGATGTACTGCTGTATAATGCCTTGGCTGAAGGATGCCCGAATTTGATAAAGAATCCTGCAGCTGCCGTAGCTTTTCAAAGGCTCTGTCTGAATGGAGCAGACAATATGTTTTTGTTGTATAGATGTGCTAAAGGCTTTGAAATATATTGGTAGACTGTTAAATATTTATGTGGAATTTATGATACTACCCCTGACACTGATGGTAACCCATGGAGTGATTATACAAAGGTTGATGAGATGTGGAAAGAGATACAGGATAGGTTAAAAGCTATGCATGGGCAAATGCAAGATTGGTCTCCCGCATTGGTATGTAAGCAGAAGGAAGGAGAAGAAGTGTCAGATTATTTTAGTCAGGTTTAGTAAAATGTTGGTTGGAGGTATGTGGGTTGACTATGGATATGGGAGCCCTTTTTGTGCAACACGCCATGGCCAATCTACGACCGAATGTGTCACAGACTATTAGACAAAGTATTGATAATTGGCATAAGGATGCACAAGAATGGATAGAAACAGTCAGAGTTAAAGAGGCTGGTGGAGTTTTTCTAGCACATCAGAAAAAAGAAGACCCTCTCTACTGCTATGTATTCTAATACTAGGAGCCCGCCAGAGGGATCGTTACAGTAACAATAGAAACAGATATAATAATTCACAGGATGGTCAGAACAGGGACCAGAGATACACTCAGGGCACTATACATAGTTCCGGAGGTAGGGCTAATCAGCAGGCTCCATGTTTCAATTGAGGAAAGACAGGACATTGGCAGAGGGAATGCAGGGCTCCACAGCACTCCCAAGGGACACAGAATAGCCAAAATCAATTAGTTAAATTCCCAATTGTCTGGGGTGGAGACCTCTCTAACAATCAACCCTCTTTTGGCTTCCAGAACCCCTAAAGATGTCAAAGGATTGACCTTGTCACCTGTTTTCTTTCCCAATTGTGTAATCGATGGGACAAGTTGCCATTACTATCAGTTCTCAGTTCATCCCCTTGACTTTTACCTATTTTGTTACATTACAGCCTTAAGATCAAGGTTTTGTTAATCTGAATCTTATGTGATGGATCAGAACACAATAGTCTAAGTTGGTAAAGTGAAATGAGAATATATATATATATATATATATATATACACACCTAAGCAAGAGGCACCACTAACCAAACACTGCCATGAAGACCAAGGAACTCTCCAAACAAGTAAGGGACAATGTTGTTGAGAAGTATAAGTCATAGTTAGGTTATAAATAAATATCCAAATCTTTGATGATCCCCAGGAGCACCATCAAATCTATTATAACCAAATGGAAAGAACATGGCACAACAGCAAACCTGCCAAGAGACGTCCGCCCACCTGCCAAGAGACGTCCGCAAGAAAGGCATTAATCAGAGAGGCAGACCAGAGAACTAAAGTAACCCTGGAGGAGCTGCAGAGTTCCACAGCAGAGACGGGAGTATCTGTACATAGGACGACAATAAGCCGTACGGTCCATAGAGTTGGGCTTTATGGCAGAGTGGCCGGATGAAAGCCATTACTTTCAGCAAAAAACTAAATGGCATGTTTTGAGTTTGCAAAAAGGCATGTGGGAGACTCCCAAAATGTATGGCGGAAGGTGCTCTGGTCTGATGAGACTAAAATGTAACTTTTCGGCCATCAAAGAAAATGCTATGTCTCGCGCAAACCCAACACATCACATCACCCAAAGATTACCATCCCCACAGTGAAACATGGTGGTGGCAGCATCATGCTGTTGGAATGTTTTTCAGCAACCAGGACTTGGAAAAAGGTCAGAGTTGAAGGAAAGATGCATAGTGCTAAATATGGGGATATTCTTGAGCAAAATCTGTACCACTCTGTGTGTGATTGGAGGCTAGGACAGGGGTTCACCTTCCAGCAGGACAATAACCCCAAACAAACACACTGCTAAACAAACACTTGAGTGGTTTAAGGGGAAACATGTAAATGTGTTGGAATGGCCTAGTCAAAGCCCAGACCTCAATCCAATAGAAAATCTGCAGTCAGACTTAAAGATTGCTGTTCACAAGCACAAACCATCCAACTTGAAGGAGCTGGAGCAGTTTTGCAAGAAGGAATGGACAAAAATCCCAGTGGTAAGATGTGGCAAGCTCATAGAGACTTATCCAAAGCAACTTTGAGCTGTGATCGACGCAAAAGGTGGCACTACAAAAGTATTGACTTCAGGGGGGTGAATAGTTGTGCACATTAACTTTTATTATCAGATCTGTGGTTTGCTTTACAATAAAAAAAAAAACACATCTTCAAAGTTGTGGGCATGTTCTGTAAATTAAATTATGCAAATCCTCAAACAATTCATGTTAATTCCAGGTTGTGAGGCAACAAAACACAAAAAATCCCAAGGCGGTGAATACTTTTGCAAGGCACTGTAGGATTTCCTTGTAGATACTAGGGCAACTCGCTCAACCATATCTGCAAATGTTTACAAAGGGGAAACTTTTGACACAGGCGAATCCTCAATTGGTGCCGGAGGGGTCTCCATTCCATGTCTTATTACACCCCCCTTACCTATCATGCTGCTACCTAGGGAGGGTGATTGAATGTAATATTACATCCATGGTTTCTGGTCCTCCCTAAATGTCCTGTAAATCTCCTGGGTAAGGATTTGATTTCTAAGTTAAAGATTAACCTTTCAGTGGATGATAAGGGAATTATCCTCTGACTCTCCTTACCATTTACACCCCCCTAAGGAACCCCATTTCAACTTTTTGTGAGCCTATGAGGAGGCACCTACCTCACCTTCCATCTACCTCACCGTTTCCTCTACTAACACCTTATGCAGGGCTGTTTCTCCCTCTCTCACTGAATATGTCTCTGTCACTTCTCTGTATAATCCTTTGGCATGCCTTCCGTTTGATTTTGAACAGTTGTTAGACGGCACACCTGACATCATACAATGTGTATGGCTCACTCCTACTGTTGCTTTTTTGATTAATGCCAGACAACAGATGTTTACTTGGTTGGTAGATGAAGGACCGTGCATGCAGACTAAATACATTCCCCTGGATAATCTTTCTTGTTTTGTTGCCCAATATACTCTTTTTGATCAATTGCCTCCATCTGTACATCATTTGCCCTCCACTTTTGTGGTCTCTCTCTCACACTGACCCAGGATTTGTTTCCTGTACACCTTACATAGTCAAGCTCCGCTCAGGTGTTTCGCCTGTCTATCAGCCACATTCAAATGCAACTATTTTAGTAATCGTATCGTAGCTCGTAACGTAGCTCGCAGGACTTAGAGCTATTAAACTGGCCTCTTAATGCTACCCGTAGACAACTTGCAGGGTAGGTGTGAGAAATCGACTTGCAAGCTTGAAAATCCTTTGATCTGTCAAGCCTGTAACCTCTACGTTTCAATTGCGCTATTAAATTGCATCTTGATCACTCGCGTTCAACCCTGTAACTCTTAAATGGAGCCAAGAAGCCTACTTGTAGCACTGTAAATGCACATATACACACACACCACTATACATATATTAAAAAGGGAAAGTGATGTTAGGTCTAAGAATTAATAGCAATACATTCTCAAGCTTGCAAATAGACCAAATAAAATATTCTGTGTTATATTGATTCCCGCAATTGTGTTCTTACATACAGTATACTGTAACTTGCATGTAATAGAATATCCTATTTACAGTTTTATCAATATTGCAATAATTGAGGAATGTGGGTCCGATCGAATCCCACCTCCATTTTTCAGACGTAATTCTGACGATCTCTGTTGCTATTGGCTCCATCTAAACGCGTAATTACGGGTTTGACTAATTGATTACTTTCCCAGCCCCGCGTCCGACAGATGATTTATGAGTTTGTCTCGCCATCCCGTAAGTAGGCAGAATTTCGAGCTTGCAGCCGTTGCGGGTCTCATGTTGCACTTACGAGCTTCCAACTTAATGTGGCTGTATGTCAAGAAGTACCCATTATCTAGAGACAAGGAGGAAGGTATTTTGCCCATTATTAAGAATTAATTGGACAAGGGAGTCATTGTTCCTACTACTTCCCCTTACAATACACCAATTAATCCTGTTCCTAAATCAGGATCGGCAGACTTGGCGCCTCACAAATGACCATAGAGCAATTCATAATTTGGTAGATCCTATGGCTCCCATAGATTCGGATGTTAACTCTATCATCACTGCCATAGCAGCAAATGCCACGTATTTCACTTGTTTAGACTTAAATTCAGAATTTTTAGTATTCCGGTTGATCCCGTTACTCCCGTCCCACACCCTGTTCTGCTGCAGTCAGTGCCACCTTGCAGCCTTTATAACTTGCTCCCGTGAAGTCCAATTCTGTAAGCCTGCCAAAAGTATTCACCCTCTCTCCTCTCACAGCTTTCTCTTATTGGACATAAGGTCTCTCCTGGCGAAATGCAGTACAGTCGGCAAACTGTCCGCTATTTGATTCCTCCTCTCCCGTGGACAAAGACTTTTGTCTCCAGAACATGTTTCTACCCTTAGACATCTGCTAAAACCCAAAACTAAGGATGCTCTGCTTTCCTTCCTGGGTGTTGTTGCATATTGCTGCCAGTGGTTCCAGACTGTTCCTATTATGATCACATCCTGTGTACAGCAACAAGCTCCTGATGTGCTGTCATGGACTGCTGAAATGGACAAAGCATACAAGTATCTCAAGTCATCGCTTTGTCAAGCACCAGCATTAGGTGTTACGAAATATCAATTACCGTTTCATCTTATGTTAAGGCAGATGGGGACACAGTGGAGGGAGTCTTGGCACAGGAACATGGCTCCAGCTATAGGCCTGTGGCCTTTTTATCTAAAGTTTTGTACCTTGTGGTTCAAAGCATGCCTGCCTGCTTGCAGGCCGTTGCTGCTGCAGCAATGATGGTAGCATCATCCAAACCTCTAGTACGCTCACACACACTCATCCTCCACACAACTTACCAGGTCTTCACTAAATTCTACCGCTCAGCACATGACTGTGCAACATAGGTCTGGATATGAAGCTATCCTCACCACCACTTCCAATCTTGTTATTAAATATGCCACAGACCACCTTGGACCAGCCTACCTCTTGTGGAAACTACTAGCTACAGGATAAGATCCGAACCTTCCACCGGCAGCACATGACTATACTGACCACATACATACTGAGACATCTACCCGACCTGACCTCCAGTCTACTTCACTGCCTGACTGCGACATTGGTTTTGTTGATGTTCCCGCTCCCGTCCCCCAGATAGCCAATTTCATGCAGGTTTTGCAGTTGTGCAACTTACAGATACAGTACTTGTAGCTCATTCAATGCCTTTGTTTCGGCTCCGGCTGCAGAACTTGTTGCTTTTATTGAAGCTGGTCGCCTTTTTAAGGACTGCACTGTTATCGTTTACACAGATTCTAGATATGCTTTTGGCCACATTTGGCAACTGCAAAGCTTTGTTTTTGCTGATGGCAAAGGCATTTCTCACTCTAACCTTGTATACCAGCTGCTAGATGCCATTTCTGCTATTGCTGTCGATAAATGTAAAGGACATTCTTCTGACTTTTCCTTCGCAAAGATCTTATGTACAGGGATTATACCACAATTTGGTTGTCCTCTACAAATTAATAGTGACAAAAGGACACCTTTTGCCTCCAAAGTTACTCAGGAAATTGCCAGATTGCTATGTGTTGACTGGAAGTTGCATATTCCCTACCATCCACAGTCCTCTGGACAAGTGGAAAGGACAAATAGAACCATTAAGGATAAGCTGAGGAAGGCAACTAATGGCACTTACCAGCAATTTTAGCAGAAATTCTTATGACCCCTAATACTACTACTGGTCTCTCCCCCTTTGAGCGTTTAATATGAAGACCTTTGCCTGTACCCGGCTGTGGTGGTAAGTCCAGCACCTAGGTGAAGGTCCCAATAGGTATAGCTTAGGAACAATATGTATATCAACTAATCAATAAATTGAACAACATCTACAGTAATGTAGCTCTCTCTCTTACACTTCCACCAGGTGAACCAACACATCCTTTCAAGCCAGGTGATAAAGTGGTGGTGAAAAGGATAATACGGAAAAAGCCTCTGGATACACCTTACGGACCTCCACAAACCGTCATCGCTGTGACCAGAACTGCTGTCCTCACTGAAGAAACTCCCACCTGGATCCACGCTAGTCATCTTAAATGGGTTTTCACTATCCTAACGACTATCCTATATCATGCTGCTATAGATTATACAGAACTTTTGCATGCTCCGCTCTATGATAACTAATTTCTCAGAGCTTGTAATCAGACCTACCAGTTAATACAGTTGATTGCACATATCCAACAATTCTGATTGGGTGGTTTAAACACACCATATAGTGTAGATGTGCAGGGTTTCCTATGACTCCAGTCCCCTTCAAATCATCTGTTGTTGCTGACTTCATGAAACATTATGGTATTCTTAATTGGACCCAGGAACCTTTTATTGAGAACCCAAACACTAGTTTCAGCCTAAAGTATAAGGTTACCTATGGTTGCATTACTTTTATCAATGCTCGAGGTAATTCTATCCCAGATGAATAGACTAAAGACCGTATTTCTATAATATTTAACAAGTTGGATACCACCTTTCTATGGGATGGCTTTTTATTTCCCTCTACTGTAGATAATTTTACGCAGACCCAGTATTGTACACCCGATTTTCCTTCTGATCTAGATATAGCATATCGATGGTTCAAGGCTACACTGGATGCTTTACGAAAAGTCACTGGCATTGGTCCCATATGTATGAGACATGATTAATTTTCTAAAGAAGGTTCGTTGGACCCTTCCACTGTTAAAATAATTCTCAGTATTGTTGCCCCAGTGGGTATGCCAGTTTGTTTAAACAACTTAAAAAGACCACGGAAGCAGTAGATTATGCCTTTAATTATCCCCAACAGGCTATTAGTGCTCCCACCGTGGAAATAGAACAAGTTAGAACTGTAGTATTGCAGAACCATATAGCCGTAACTTATTTGTTAGCTTCTAAAGGGGGTACATGTACTGTTATTGGTTCTAAATGTTGCGTTGCCATCATGATAAAAGTCCTGTTGTGAATGCTGCATTACAGAAGTTAGATGAAGTTCAGCAACGCATGCAGAAACAATCCTCTGGTATATTTGAAGATTTTGATTGGTCCTTTGGGCTAGGCTCCTGGTTAGGATCTCTGGGCATTAAGATAGACAAACAAATAGGGTACCAAGAGCAAGGATTAAACCAAATACTTTTTTGTTATAGTTTCGCTTTTGAAATGTACTGTCTCATGTATTCACAAATTGTGTTTTAAGCCCCTCCCACCTGAACCTCAGGGTCTATGGTAGCGCGACTTTTGCGTGCAGGTCAAATGCACGCCGACGCATGCGCGCAATCCCAAAAACGTGCATGTCAAATGCACGCCCGACATCTGCATGCAGGAGCTCTGTACCTACTCTGTAACCATCCACCTTACATAATCGCCACAATTTCTTGCGTGATCAGAGGGAGGTTGCTCAGCCAGTTTTTAAATAGTGGATGTATACATAGTGGCAGTACCCAGAGCTGGAAGAAGAGAGTTGGTTAGGTTTAGTTTCTGTGCTTTGCTCGCGTATGACTGCTCAGTGAGTAGGCACAATATTCTTCTTCAAGTAGTATAAAGAAAACATTTGTAGTTGTCTAATATATTGTAATAGCTCTTAAACTATCTGGAATTCACTTGAAGAATATTGTGCCTCCTCTCTGAGCAGTCATACGAAAGAAAAGCACAGAAACTAAACCTAACCAACTCTCTTCTTCTGGAAAGTAATGGGGTAAAGGGTATCACAGAAGCTCAACCTAACTATACGTTGAACCAAACCCACCATGCTATGCTTCCCAGTACTAGGTACTGCCACTGTGTATAGATCCACTATTTAAAAACTGGCTGAGCAACCTCCCTCTGATCACGCATTGTCATTGTAGAAGTTGTGGCGATATAAGCTGGATAGGTACAGAGTAGGTATAGAGCTCCTGCAAGCAGATGTGGGGCGCGCAGATGTGGGGCACGCATTTGACCTGTACGTTTTTGACCTGCGCTCAAAAAAAGTCAGGGTGCCCAGGGTCTATATATTGCTATGCTTCCAAATAATGCTGAACCAATTTATGATGGTCTTTACATCCGTAACCCACCCGAAGTAGAAACACCTGCATCACCATAGTTTAAAATTCTCCTAAGATGTTTTACCTTTGTATTGTTGTTCTTTCAGAACAAAAGAAGGGATTAAGGTATAATGTTATATTCAGGTATATGCAAGAGTTAAACATCTCGCTCAACCTTTGCTTGCTGGCTGCTGACTGTAGAGATTTGCATGGAATGTGCAGACCAAGCGAACAACCTTCAGGGTATTTTTATTTTGCCAGCAGGGTCCTTATTGTTATATGTATGCATAGGATTTATATTCTGTTTTCCTACCGTTGGTACTTTTTCTTATCACCAAGAAATAGATGTGTAAATGGAATATGTTGCACTTTGCTGACAACAAGTGTCTGTTAACCACATACAACTGCCTTGTAAGCTATTATGTAGCTAATAATAATGCAAATAAGGGAAGGGCAAAGCCCTATATAATGTTTTGCCATAATGCCTATTAAAAACGGAGACACTTTGATATCACTTCCTTGTATGTGTCCTTCTGTCTCCCAGATATCTGAGCCAAGAGGAGAGAGGTGCCTAAGGAAAGTGGATAAAGGTTTCACCCAGGGGTAGCGCTGTTCCTAGCAGTGGAAGAATCCTGCTCTAACACTCACTGGGGTGTGATGACATGTGGACAAGTAGCGAGCACTGAATAATGCAGCATCAGGGAGTACTGAGCGTGGAAGAGATCAGAGTTATGGGGATATGAGATTGAAGGAGCAGTGTGGTCTCAGCATGTGTGAAAAGTCATATTTAATAAGAAATATTTTTCTAGAACAAAGAAAAATCCAAGATATAGATATATAAATAAAAACACTCTGCAACCTTCTATGGTCAACCCTATACATGCCTTAAGAAAAATAAAAAAAAGCTACGATCACTGTAACCCCTGACCGGGATTACGGGGGTTACTAGGCACTTTTGGATCCCTAGTTATCATCCACCCTGCTTCTCAGCACCCCTAAAAGGATATTTCCTTGGCATGCTGGTTAGGAACAGTAATGGCTAACCTTTAGAAATACCCAAAGACCAGAAGGCCAAATCCAGGGTAATGCTAAACTATAGGACCAGGGCCCTTAAGAAGTGTCCGTTCTGGGCCAAACCACGATTTGCCGGAGCTGCCAGCTGGTGTTAACCTGTGGGATGCTAATCTCAAACCGAGAGACACTAGCTGAACAAAATGGCATAGGAACTATGTTATTTAGGTGGTTAACTTGATTGACTCATGAAAAGGGTATTTGTTACAACCAATAGTCTAGTGACCCTTGTGGTAAACACCACAATGCTTCAAAAAGGCAATCTACACTCTGAGGCCTATGTCCCATCGAAATTAGAACAGTCGTCCCACTTCCAGTTGAAGCCAATAGCCTGCCAGTCTTTTATGCCTTACAGTAGTTTCAGAGTATAAAGGTTTATGTTAGCACTGGAGCCAGGACTAACAATTAAAGGCAACTAGCCCGTGTACTGGTCCCTTAGACATCAACTCCCACACTCCGCCGCCAAGACGTATAGATATTTGGCTGATTAGGGATTGGTCTAGAGGGGGAAATTCAAAGTGTTGAACTCATTTCCTTCAGCATCGAGCGTGGTTTACTTTATGTTAACAATTAACCTGTTCCTCTTGTTTCAATCTGTATATAAAACCTATGTGCAGAATAAAATGGATGAGTCCTGAGGAAATATATGCCTCCAAGCTATAATTTGACCTAAAAAGGGAGAAACCATGCAGTAAATCCTATTCGATAAACCGGGAAAGTTGCAATCAGGCCTCACATCCCATCACCATTCTGTGTATATAACTATATAATCGGATAGAATCGACTTTGAATTATTGTGTTGGAAAAAACGGATTAGAGTGCCTTGGACTGCAAGAAGATCTAATAAAATCAGCACTACAGGAAATCAAGCTAAACTGTTCACTAGAAGGTATGATCATTAAGCCAAAGATCAAATATGTTGGCCATATCATGAGAAGACAGGATTCCCTTCAGCCTTCACTGTTGGTTGGAAAGATTTGAAGCACATAAAGGCAGGCAGAGGCAAGATATAGCTAGATGAGGTCAATGAAGTAATGAACTTGATTGAACTCAGAGGGGCAGTGGATGACAGATGGCGTGCTGCAGTCCATATGGCTGCGACAACTGAAAAACAATAACTGTAAGTATGCATTCATGGAACTTCCTTACTGAGCCAGCAATTATGTTAATATGTATGTATGTACATACATACATATAAAAAGAAAAAAAAAAAAGATTTTCATTTTACATCCCCAGAACTCGAACTATAAAGTTGTTCCTACAGCAAATCATGCCCAGATACCATAAGCGGAGACAGAGCTGGGAGTTGAATATTGCAGGCTCATATCAGGTTAACAACACGGTACAAATACATTTCTATAGGAGACTGTATTAAATATTCAGACTAATAAATGCCAGTCCTGAATAAACCATTACCTGGCATTCTGATTTGGGGGGAGAGAAAATAAAAAAGTGACCTTTGGTGAGGAGGTTTAGGCAACAATACAAACTGAATTCATACAAGAAGTTGCAAACTAGGTAGTTCTACAGGCTGGTAAACACATGAAGTCTCTATTTGCCTCAGTCTCGTAGTATAAAGATTATCACGTCTGCTTCACATACAAAATAAACTGATTTAAAGTTTGAAGTGATTTGAAGTTTGAATGAGTCTCACTGATCTACTACTCTTTTCTGTAAAGCAGTACTTTAACTCTACCACTTCAATTGGAAGGTTGCGAAAACACATTTAAGGAATATAAGCACATCTGTGAGAAGGCTAACTTGAGGCTTATTTAAGCCAAACCTTTAGTTAAAATGGCATCCTAGAGTTGGGACTTATTCGTTCGTAAACGTTAAAACATATATTTGACGAGATAAAAAAACAAAGTCAATAGTGAAATAATATTAATATAATATTCGAATGTTACTTATGTAAAGGCTAAAATGTAATGTAGAGTCTGGAAAAATGTTTTTTTATGTATAGGAGACTTGTATTTTAAAATGACCTGAAATCATAAGACAATCCAAGGCCTCCATTAAATTGAGCAAATTGTAGTTACAAGAGCCCGTAAAATAATTTGCTATTCAATTGGCGTCGCTTAGCTACCCGCAATCGATCTGCTGGTTAGAAGCTCAATATTAAAAAATCAACTCCGACCCATCTAAGCCTTTGATCTTTCAAGCCTGTAAATGTTACAGCTGCAAATCGCTATTCAATTGCTACAATTCCTCAAGCCCGCAATTGCCTTCAAAGCCCGAAATGGCAAATGTAGAAGAAAATCCTATGAGTACCAGATAGGACTCGCAAGGGGGTTAAACACCTGATGGTAGCACTGTTAAAGCAAATAAAAAAAAATCAATACTGCACTTTAAACAATGGGAAAAGCGACGAAAGAATTAATTGCACAACAGTTTCAAGCTTGCATATCTGCATTAAAAAAAAATTACGTTTCATTTCCATGTTATGTATTTACTCCTTGATTACCGAGATTGATATGTCAGGCCACCTACATGGACTTGAACCGTATCGCCATTCATTTTTATTATTTTGTACATTGCTGGATTGCAAGTCCAATTGCATATCGGACTTCTAAACGCTAATTGATTTAAGTTTAGCCTCCATGTTTTACTGACATCAAAATCGGTAGTTACAGCCTTGCTTAATTGATGCCCTGAAATGCTACTTACAAGTGCATGGTTTACAGATTAGGCCAGGTAGCTGCAGGCTTGATCAATTGAAACACTAACTGTTGCAATTGAATGGAGGCCTAAGTCTTTAGAAAAGTATCAAGTACAGGAAAAGGTCCATGTTGTGTCTGTCATCAGCACAAACCAAAATTGCACACAGAACTAAAAGTGAATGGGATTGTCAAAAAATTATAGAGAGAAGCCTCTAAAGGGTCTAATATCTCACTTGTTCTTGTAAAGCAGCCAGGAGTTGCTCTATTTAAAATAAAATAAAACAACAAAAAAATCTAATTTGTGCTGAGGCAGCGTGGCTGAAGAAGCCACTTAAGACATAAAACAGGAGGGCAGAGGTTACTCTTTGTATTTTGAGATAGAGGGTCATGTGGCCGAAAATTAATATCCTTTCTGCGAATGGAATGCACGGCCTGCAGGCAACGGCATGGTGTACAGAGGGAAGGAGCAAAGCTGAACTCCATCTGGGATGCAGAAGCTACTGGCAAAAAGCAGTTTTTGTTAATAATAGAATAGAATAGTCTTCAACATTTAGTAAAATATATTTCGGTCAATAGGTTTACAGGTAATGTAAACTCACATTCCAGCATGCTCTTTTGAGCAGATTCAACACATTTATTTATTGATAAAACTCATCAGATGGCACAACAAGCAAAAAAGAAAATGGATCTTAACCAGTTTTAGTGATGTCAGCATTAATATTTGCAAATATTACATAATATTTGAGAGATTTTATTATGAGACACAAGCTTCTAAAATAAATAAATAAATAAAAAAAGATCTGTGAAAAATGTACACCATTTAGCCAAGTTTCTTTTGCATTTAAAATAATATCTATCTATCTATATATATATATATATATATATATATATATAGATAGATAGATAGATAGATAGATAGATAGATAGATATATACAGATTCATTGCTTCTGTGGACAGGTGTCTTTTATACAGGTAACAAACTGAGATTAGGAGCACTCCCTTTAAAAGAGTGCTCCTAATCTCAGCGTGTTACCTGTATAAAAAATAAAAAAAAAAGATACCTGGGAGCCAGAAATTTGCTGATTGATAGGGGATCAAATACTTATTTCCCTCACTGACATGCGAATCAATTTATAACTTTTTTGACTTAACTTAATAATCAGCAGGGGATCAACCCCCCCAGCCCCTCCCCCCCCAATGTTTGCGATGTTAGTAATGCAGTTGTGACCTCTCAAAGCGAGTTCGCAACCATGAGCCTCACGGAGCTAGGCAAGCCATGTACGGCGCACAAAAAAACAAAACAAATATAATACACATACAGGACAGGGGAGAGCCAGGAAGCCTGGGAGTGAGGTTACAAGCGATTTTGAGCCATATTTGTGGGTTTTCGGCAATCCAAAAATCGGCTAAGCAAGAAAAAAAATGGCGGAAGAAAAATTTAAAAAAAAATCTGAAACTGCATGAAAACGAGACTGAGCAACGCCAGGAACGCGGGACTTAGAAAATACACTACGGCAAATACAGTAACACTTACACCAACAACGATTGGTTCAAAGATTGAACAATCACAAAAGAGCAGCAGTCTTCTCGGATTGGTTACGGAGTAACCAGATTTGGGCAATTAAAATACTCAATTCTGATTTGCTGAAATATGATTGACAAATTTTCTATTATACAATTTTTTTAAACTTTCAGCATCCTTCTATGTAGGCATGGCTGTGACCTTTTAAGGGAAAATTTCAACAAAATAAAATGTAGTGTCTGAGCAGTTAAGAGAAGTCCTATGCACCCGGTATATGCTAATGACGCGGCGTGCATGTGACGTCACATGCGCGGCGGGTCAAGGAGCGGAGGCCGGAGCACAAGATGGTAAGTGAGGGGAGAGGGGGGAGGTATTTAGGGGGGTTTATGCTGAGGAGGGGGGGTTGAGGAGGGAGGTTGAGGATGAGGAGGGAGGAAGAGACACAGGGAAGGGAGAGGGGAGAAGAGAAACAGGGAAGGGAGAGGGGAGAAGAGAGACACAGGGAAGGGAGAGGGGAGAACAGACACGGAGAGAGAGGGGGACACAGAGGGCACAAGAGGGACACAGGGGGCAGCACATTTCCCACCCTCTGCTTATACTCGAGTCACTCATTTTACGCAGTATTTTGTGGTAAAATGGGTACCTCGGCTTATACTCTGGTCGGCTTATACTCAAGTATATACGGTAATTAGTAGTTATTATATTGTAATTACAAATGGATATCCACACAGGTTTTGTGGGTGGATTAAAAAGGCTATCTGTAAACCTACAAAATTTGTAATTTTACATGTCAGTTAATTGTTTTTTTTAAACAACATTTAGTGGATAAATAATTCACAATCAGACATAATCTGGTCAGTGCAAAATATGCAATGGGAGTTCCAGTTGCTCATATGTATGCACTTCTGCAGCTGTATACAAGAAAATAGCTTGTGCACAATACATATTTTTCAACATTTTTAAAGCACTTTAATGCACCCAAGTGGAATCTAATTTAGGTGTAGCACATGGCTGCCCCGCTGACTGTAAACTGCAATACGTGACATTGTAAGAGACCATGCAAACCACAGTAACAGCCTTACGTTCTTAGAGAAAGGTGCAAGCAAAGTTATATGTTCATATACATGCATATTTGATAATATTAATTTACGAAATCTAAATATAGGTACCTCTATATACCATATTTAGATTTGGGGTTCAAAATGGTAATTGCTCAAAACTACCAAGTCCATTGCATGTAAGATGGCAGGAAGTGAAGGACGTAGGGTAAACGGGAAGAAGCAGGCAGAGTATACAGAGAAATAAAAGTACCACTTACATCTTCCTTATGACAGGAGCTCACACAGTGATATCCCTGCTTGGGACACAGTCACACCATGAAATAAACAAACAGGAGTAAGATGAAGTGTAGCAGAAGCTCATCGAAAGTAATAAATAAATAAATAAATAAATAAATAAATAATGATGAACTACAAAATAAAGCTAGAATTACAAATAAAGGCAATGTCAGAGTCAAACCGATCTACAACATTAAAAAGATATAGAAGGTTTAGGGATTTCACTAGGAATAGAATATGCTATGATCTATTTACTTATGTACTTTATTTTAATGTTGTTGTTGTAGTTCAGTCCTTCAGTCGTATCGGACTCTCGGTGACCATATGGACGAAGCACAACAGGCATATCTGTCTGTTTCTGGTTGTGCTCTGTATGGTTTTCTTGGCAAAGATACTGGAGTGGGTTGCGAGTTCTTCTTCCAGCGGACTGCAAATTTGTCTGACCTCTCTGCTTTCACTCGCCCATCTTGGGTGACCCTTCATGGTATGGCATGGCTCAAAGCTTCATTAAAGTACACAAGCCCCTTCACCACAACAAGGTAGCGATCCAGAAGCGGTTATTTTATTAGGAAATACGAATAAGCTCTTATTTTCTGCCTAAAAACACACAATTTGAGAAAGATGATCACCAATTGGCTAATTTGAAACACTGCACTTCACAGTCTGTGTCTTCATGAGCTGCAGAGTGCAGATCCAAGTAGGCACTATTTGAATGATTTTAGGCAGACTTTATGCACCTCTTAAGATACATAAGTATATTAGATTCATAGGCCCTCATTCAATTGCAATTTGGCCAATTGAATAGGGCTCTAAATAAGCACAGAACATATTTTTTTAAAGAAGTTTTTAGTTAGTGAAAACCATGCTTTTGGATAGATGTTTACTAATTAAAAACTTCTGTAAAAAAATATGCTATGTGCTTATTTAGAGGCCTATTCAATTGGCCAAATTACAATTGAATGAGGGCCCTAGTGACATCGAGAAACCTTCCATATCTCTTTAACAAGCCTGGCTGGCATTATTTACATGAAAGGCAGACATGGACGAGTTCCAAATCTGATTTGAAAATAATGAAATCTATTAAAATATCAGAGTAAAGTAAATTAACCAGTCCTCTAATGTTATAGGCACTTAAAGCATGTGTTAAAGTTGTTCGCTGTCAGGAAATCAAGTAAAACAATGTCCTTATGCCTTCCAAAGCAGCACAAAACTAAATAACCCAGTGTAATTTCACTGTCCTTTGTTTTATATGGATGAGCACATTTTAAAAGTTTTCTGTTAGGTATATGGTACCAATTCCAATAAACAATGTATATATTTTTGAAACTTATATTTTAACGTAATTCTGCTGCAGAAAGCGGAATTAGGAAATGTGTAAGGTGTTCTTTAAAACAAAACACCAGTATAAGCAGCTTTGCCTTCTATATTAACTCCATGACCACCAGAGTGGCTAGAAGCACTTTACAATACAGTATATGTCAGGATCCTCTGGGGACATACAGCCACATTAAATTAGAAGCTCGTATCTGCAACGTGAGACCAGCAACAGCTGCAAGCTTGAAGAGTTGCGGTGCTATTAAATTAGAACAGGCTGCGAGTTATGGGCTGGAGAGGCAAACCCGTAAACCATCTTTCACTCGTCTGATGTGTGGCCGTGGACTTGATCAATTAGTCTAACTAGTACGAGTTGGGATGGAGCCAATGGCAACAAAGATTGTCAGAATGACGTCACTGAAAAATGGAGGTGGGATTTCCAAAGTCTTACGGGGGTTCAATTAAGAGTTACGATCAGACCCGCTTTGTGCTCCATTTGCGTGTTACAGGCATGCTCGCGAGTGATTTTGTTGCGATTTAAAAGCATGATTGGAATTGTAGCCGTTACGGGCGAGACAGATCAAAGGATTTATGGCCACAAAGTTCCACATTCCACGACCCGTAGGCTTTTTTCAGCCTTGCTGCGTCTTAGCGTCTTAAGGCTATTATATTAACCAGCAAATCATCTGCGAGTTGCTTTAAGTCTTGCGAGCTACGTTTTAACACGTAGCCCAAATTTTATGTGGCTGATAGTTACAGATTACTTGCATGCCTTTTATTATTGTAAATAGCGGTCGAAAATATTGGCGCTTTAAAAAAGAGAAAATATTATTATTAATAAATATACTTGTAGCGCTTGCATAGAGCTTGAATCTTGAAATACTCAGCTCCTGCCCATGTGGATGAACTCAGAATGATATGATGCACCCTAAGTAGGTACCAGCCCATAGGGAATGCCATTTAGCATGTCTGTTCTCATGTGTCTGTTCTTGCTCAGACTTAGTTTGGCTCCATTTCTTGGGGGACACTTGTTATTTGGCAGTAGTCAGTACTCTAGGGGCAGCTTGAAGACTCTGCCTTCATGTACTACAGTACACTGCTGGATGGGTTCAAGATGCAAGTAGTTTGCAATATTTTAAAACGTCTAATTGCAAAAACTTTATATATACACCATAGATAGTTGTAAAAACTGTGAATACAATCTAACCATATGGTCATAAGAAATAACAAAAGGCTCATATAGTTTTATATTTATTATTGCATCTGAGATTTAATTATTTACCTTGACAACACCATTCTGAATTAATGTAAAAGGTCATTTTAGATTAGGACAGTATTTCGCTATAATTTGAAAATGCTCTGTAGTTACAGAGAGCGGTATCCACAGTGCCATTTCCATATTGTAACACAGTTAGATTAAGTACCGTAAGTGAAAGCTTTATGAAACAAATCAGTGTCTTAAATTGGGATAATGATGTACACAGCATTACATGTTACACATTTACTGTAACATGAGCACATATTTACTTTTAACTGTTTCTTGGTTGCTAGAGTAGACTATTCTACAGGTTGTGTATACTGGATATTTATTTTAGTTATAGGTTTTCTTTTTTTGTGTGCATATATACATATCGCCTGTTGCTCTGTTTTATTTGTCCATTTCCTATTGAACTAGATCTTCAAAATGTGAAATATAATTTTCTTTTTCATAGCTGATGTAACAAAAAGAAAGCTAGTTCTCACATTTTACAGAATTGTTTTTTAAAATTTGCTGAAAATATTGTATATAGTGCACCTTTAGTGTAACTGTATATAGTATACCAGAAATATTTTCCCCTTTGGTATCGATATTTATAGGGTTTTTTATACTAAATGTTTGCAGGGCATTAATGAAAATGTTGAACCTGAAGATCATCCTATTGGTCTAAAATCCAGCAACCAAGATCAGCATTCCAGATTGGCACTTGCCACACAACCTGATGCAGTTGGCACACAGGATTATTTCAACCATTCCCTGCTTTAGTATAACAGAGGATTTACTATATAATGAAGAAAAAAGACCAAATATTCATTGGTGGCCAGTGTTTTGAGGGGGAAAAAAACAAAAAAAAGAGGAAGAAGGAAATAGGGGGGAAAAAAAACACATTCTGATTACACCTACACGTTGCAAGAATGTCACAAGACCTAGTTTCTCAGCAGCACACATTTTTAAAATGTACACCATTCATGTAGAGTGAGTTGGAGGTAGAAGGTGGTACATTTTGTGTCTCATGTGCAAGTCACTTTCTATAATCCTTACATGCAGTTGGAGCACTATTCACAGAGAAATATGGAAAAAAATGGTCTCTAGGCCTGGGATTTCTTTATATAATAAAAGGGCATTATGCCTGTGTCTAGGTAGAATGTTTACCACATTCTTTTCTACAAGAAAAGCAAATAGTAAGGCCTTTGATGTAGTCTTATGAATTTTTCTTTTGACGCCTGTACAGAGTGTACAGTTAGAAATTACAAAACACAATGCCAATACAAACAATTTGCGAAGAGGCTTTTATTAACTTCTTAATGAAGCATTTTTAAAAATGGATTAATAATTAAACCAGAGCCAAAGGTTACATTTTGAATATAGGGGACAAATGTCAAAGAATTAATTGAAGTGTTGATTACAGCACTAGAAAATGTGACATCATAAGAAGATAAAGAGGTCTACAAATATTGCCATTTCTCAAACTAAAATGTACTTAAAAAAATAGCCTCTTGACTGTCTACTTGATGTAATTGCCATTTGTTTGTAAATGTTTAGAAACATAGAAGAGTCTTTTGTATTGATGTAATAGCCTGGTATTGTAATGATTTGGATCATTGTGTTACTTTACAGGTGTAGGAGTAGTGTTTGGGCAGCCTTGAAAGACTTACACAATAGTGGCACTCAGATATTTGTATGTGATTTTTCAGCCCTGCTCTATGTACTTACAGTGCCAGGACGAGTAAAGTCGATGCTGTGAGTTGTAGTCTGTCTCATCTGGCTACTGAAGAGCCGCACGCACACGCTCTGCAGGTACTCCGGAGTGATCTGTGGGGACACACAGCAAGTCATATTCTGGATCTTACATCTAAACGAGAACAGTCCCCAACAGTTTATTACGCTTTCCTTTTTTAATTCAGCCCAGTGAATTGCTTATATATCTTTTGAAGTCTATACAACAACATATGCTTACCTTCAAGTAAAATATGTTATTAAACAAAAGGAAGCCTATCAATAGCTAAAAAATTAGATATGAAGTCAAACTAAAGCAGACAGTTAAACATATACTGCTACATACACAGAACCTTTATAGCTTTATTACACAGGCAGTCAAGACCTATGGATTCTGTACTTTTTATGGTAGAGTAAACTGCATGGTCTAGAAATTTGAACATGACTTTTTTTTTTGCAAAGTTCTGTATACATTAACAAGATGCCTATGAACTTTGGAAACATGAATCTTGTTCAAAAATCATTGCAGCAACCCTAATAATTCAGATCAATGTGAGACTAACCAAAAAAACAAATCCTAGTCCAATCAAGCTGCATATCATCTAGTTCTAAATTTACTTTGATATATAGTGATCCAAAAAAAAGTAGACAATATGTCTGCCGTTGGATTAAGCACAATAAATAAAGAAAACATGTTTACCCTGATTAAATGCATATCCTGAACCTGTCACTATAATATTTCTAGGAAAGATTTCTACAACTTGAACGCCCTTATTGCAAATAATACTTCATACTGCATACTTACGTCAGTAAATAGTCTCTTGCACCTTGTATATTTTTTGGACTGAACTCTTTTAAATGAAACGTGGCTTGAAAATGACTGTAGTGCCATCTACTGGTTATATATATATATATATATATATATATATATATATATATATATATATATATATACACATATACATACATACATATATTTACATACATACATACACACACACTTGATCACGTGTTCATTTTTCCTGCAAAACAAACTTAAGTGTACACAGTGTCCAATGTACTGTATGGCATACTGAATAACCAAACTTGAAAATAAGCAAAATATTTATAGAAAGTGGATAAAGAAAAAAAAAAAAAGGGGATACATATAAAAACTCAGCAGTACTTCATGTCATTTGTGGACCTGATACTTCAGTTTTGCCAATAACAAATTTGCCAGTGCTTTCAATAGTATTATTGGAAGTTACGGTAGTTATTTAGTTATAGTTAAAACATTCCCCCTATGCAGGTAGAAATTTCCTCTCCATTCATAGTGCCCCCACCCCCTCCCGCCATTCAGGAAATTGCTCATCAGTGGTAGATTCCACTTTAATGTATTTTATATGCACATATAGGGGAGGCTGTATTACTTTAAAGAACTACATGTGCAAAGTTATTTAGAAAGATACCGTATTGGTCCGAATATAAGCCGCAACCGCATATAAGCCGCACCTGTAAAATTCAAGGGGAAAAAAAGATAGTACTCAAATATAAGACACACTCTTAAAATTGGAGCGAAAAAGACTCTCTCCAAGTGCTCAGCCATTGCAAGAAACAGGCTTTCTAATTAGTACTGTAACTTTTTTTGCAGGTTACAGGCCTTACAGGATGTTAGAATCACTAAAACCGTAAATAGCTATTCAATTGCTAAAATACTGCAGTCTCAAGCACGCAACCGGCAACCTTAACTCGCAATAGCGCAAATCGGCAGAAATTTTACGTTCGCAAATAGAAGCCGCATATGTAACTCGCACACTCGCCGATCGTGATTTTTTTTTTTTTTTTTTTTTAACGATCGCGAATATAAAATGCCCCTGTAACTCGCAAGCTCAAAAAAAAAAAAAGGTGCGGCTTATATTCGGACCAATACAGTACAAACAAAAATATTTAAAATAAAAGGACTGAACTGGTCTGTGAAGCCACGTTTGCATATACGTTTTTAGTAGTTTGTCTTGGTTATATCCTGCTTTGAATATTGTAGTTTGAAAAAATATAAAAAAAAAAAAATCAAATTATATATATATATATATATCACATATTATAATTGTCTTACTACGAGTCGTCGTCACGCTGTTTGCGTGGTCCGTACGACTTTGCGGGCTTAGCGATGAGCGCCACAGGCGCTCATCGCCTGGCGAGCCTCGCGCAGCGAGGCGAGCCGTTACACCGTTAAACCGTAGCACTTTGGCAATGAGTGCCGCAGGCGCTCATTGCAGGCGAGCCTCGCGTAGCGAGGTGAGCCGTTAATACGGAGCACTTTGCCAATCAGCGTTAATACGCAGAACAAAAATACGTCCGCAACTCGCGAACAGGAAAAAAAAATACAAACACAATAAATACACACAGCACATACATAAAAAGCTTACCGACAGCAAGAGGGAGCATCCACGACCTTCAGTTACACCTTCATTTCGCTAAAAATAAAACAGTTTAGACACTAAAAAATTCTCGAAGCGAGAGAAAAAATTGCGGCCGAAAAAAACGAAAACGAGGCTACAGCACTATAACCACGGAAAACACGTACAGATAATCCGATAAGACGCATACTACACATTACCGGCCATTAAATCATGTACGGATTATCCGCTAAGACGCAATACACACATTACCCGCCATTTTACGATAATGCGGAACTAAAGTACTACGCTAACGGTTTCAGCTCGCGCACGCACACTAAACACGTTCTAAACGCTTACACAGCACCTCCACACCACCAATGCTGCTGCAACATCACTACAGATTGCCAGCTCTTAAACACAATGCATACAAATTGGTAAAGTATAGTCATTCATTAATTATTTATTATTTTAACTTATATATTTCAGTAGTACACACAAAACACCATTAGCTACCTTACAATTCCATATGTATATTAATAACTATACAACTTTCCAAACATTTTTTTGCCCCGTTAATACGGAGCACTTTGGCAATGAGCGCCGCAGGCGCTCATTGCAGGCGAGCCTCGCATAGCGAGGCGAGCCGTTAATACGGACCACTTTTTCATGGAGCAAAGTGCTCCATATGTATATTAAAGGCTATACAACTTTCCAAACATACACATCTCATTGCCGTCATTTTTTGACGGGCAATACGCTAGTATATATATATATATATATATATATATATATATATATATATATATATATATATATATATATATATATATATATATATATATATATATATATATATATAGTATATTATATGAAGAGGCAGCAGATTTGCAGAGACACAATTCCATTGGTTTGAACATATGAACATGTGCATAAACAAATATATTCTCACATTAGGAAATTAAGGGTTAACAGCACCATAGCCTGTGCACATACAGTACCAATAATAAAATACAGGCAGTCCCCGGGTTAAAGACGACCCGACTTACAGGTGACCTGTACTTAAGAACGGGCTCACAAGGCTTTTTGCATGGATTTGCTTTTATGCTTTGTTTGTTTGACTGAAAGCACAATAGTTTCTGTAACATATTATTGCAGTTCATGGGTATTATTATTACACTGTATGATTATTACAACCACATGAGCAATTATAGTATTGTTATTATTTTTATTCATCAGGGATCAGAGTTACAAACAAACCAACGTATTCATCAAGACTTTAAACAGCTCAAGTCTGAGACATATAGATCTGGGAACCAAGTACTTTCACCAAAGCTAGAGGATCCCACAACTCATGGTATGTAAAAAAACATTTGGTCCCACCAAGCGAAAATGAAAAAAAGTGGGAGTATTTTGACATTTCATTATTTCGATTCATGTGCTTTATGTGCTTCATAACATCTTTTAAATTACTGTATGTCAAAATAGTAAGAAGGAGATTATCTGAAGACTCTTGGGGCCTCATTCTATAATTGGCCGTAAATCGGCCGTAAGGCTGCGATTCCTTGCGGAGGTTCTGTTTCCTCGCGATTCTATTAAACGGCCCCGCAAGGATCTCCTCTTACGGCCGGCCGCATATCTTGAAACCAGCCGTAAGCTCTGAAATCTAAAAACTTAAAAATAAATTCAAGCCTGCACTGTACAGCTCTGTAAATGCTAGGGATCATATTGGGGGACATGAGGATTAATAGTAACCCACTCTCAAGCTTGCACATCAGCCCAAACCCGAGTTGAAATTAACTGTTTATTTTCCGGCTGCGGCGTGGGTGTGTCTGAGGTGCTCCAAGCACTCTGGACTTTTTACATGTATATTTTACGTATATTAAAAAAATATTATTTTACGGATTTGAGTATAGGGTAATTACCCGGTATGTGCTATTTTTTCTAACACCTAAAATCACTTTATAGTCTTCTCGAAGTGCAGGATGGCTTTATTTGAGCTATTTTATGTGCTTAATTGGTGCTAGCGGGACCTGTTTGCTGCAAGTAAGCTGCGGCTCGGTTTTAGCCTTGCAGACAGGGTTCCCGGGGCAATAGAATTGCAACCAGGCTTTTCTTACGGCCGATTTCCTTGCGGCCGTTTTAGATCAAAGGATTTCCTCCGGCGCGATCGGCCGCAAGAGATAACAAGGCCCCGGCCGCAAGCCTGCCGGAACCCCCGGCCGGAGGGGAATAGAATAGCTGAATAGCTGAATAGCTTGCGGCCGGTCCTTGCGGCCCTGCAACGGCTGCGGCCGAAAATAGAATGAGGCCCATGGTTTCTAATGATACAATTTTATGCAAAAATACTAACTGAATATTACTGTAAAGATATATATACACACACATACCTTGAAAAGGCTGTACGTGGGTGGGATTCCTAGCTTGTGTATAATCCAACCCTGACTTTGGTCAAAGCTGTTTGATGCAGCAGGCATATGCTTAAGGGAGGCCATGTTTAATATGGTTATAAAATTGCAAGAGCGAAGCATTTGTGGACACATTTACATGTCCCTGCCAAGGTTCCCAGAATGCAGTGTAATGACTGTATTTCTCGCAATTCTGAGCAGGAAACAAGTTTTTTAACTTGTTTTAGACATTCAAATGTGAACACAGATGTACTATTTATTTACTGTACTACTGTACAGTGGAGGGCTTCTATCCCTCTTTTGCCCACCATATATTAAATGATTGGTGTGTGTGTGTGTAGTCCACAGTGATATATCTTTCCTTTGGACAAACACCACACTATCAGATGCTGTCACCACTCTATCTGCATCTGCTGATATTATTCTAACTGAGGGTTCCATCTCATGTACTACTGCTTGAGACTTGATAAAGGGAGGTTAAGCCTCTCGAAAGCTCGTCATTATAAATAAGACGTTTGTCCAATACAAAAGGTATCTCAAATTATATTGCAATACTCATTAATGATATATATATATATATATATATATATATATATATATATATATATATATATATATATATATATATATATATATATATATATATATATATATATTCAATAAAAAGTACATCTGTGTTCACATTTGAACGTCTAAAGCAAGTTAAAAAAACTTGCTTTCAGCTCAGAGTTCAGAGTAAAACCGTTATTACACTGCATTCTGGAAAGCTGAGCTGGGATGTGCAGATGTGCCCACAAATGCCTCACTCTTCAATCCTTTATCAAACATGGCTTCCTTTAAGCTTATGCATGCTGTATTACACAGCTTTAATGCAAAGCCAAGGTTGGATTAAACACAGGCTGAGTATCCAATCCATGTACAGCTGTTTCAAGCTTACTGGCTATCAGCATGGAGCAGGATCTCAGCCTGTGTTGTGGAAATTATGAGTAGGTAGTTCACTACAACAATCATGTATAATATGGTGGGCAAAAGAGCGATAGAAGCCCTCCACCGTACAGTAAATAAAAAAATGTTTGTTAATGGCTAAGGATTGAAGAGCAAGGAATTTGTGGGCACATTTGCATGTCCCAGCTCAGCTTCCCAGAATGCAGTGTAATAATCGTTTTTCTCGTAACTTTGAGCTGAAAGCAGGTTTTTTAACTTGCTTTAGACGTTCAAATGTGAACACAGATGTACTTTTTATTTACTGTACGGTGGAGGGCTTCTATCGCTCTTTTGCCCGCACTACTAATATATATATATATATATACATATATATATATATATATATATATATATATATATATATATATATATATATATATATCAATTTTCTTGGTTCTCTGTTGTGTTTTTTATAGTTGTGTGCTCATTGCACCTACCTCACATACCAGCTTCTATTCCATTTACCAGCTTGGATTATTGGAAAAATCATGTGATAAAATCCATTGCTTGGACTGAATATCTGAATGTACATTTAAAATCAAACAGGTGTTAACAGCATTTTGATTAGAGTTTTTTAAAACACAGACAGTGAACTAAGTCTAAATGGAAACAAAGTGACTTCGTCAAAACCTAATTTATTAAATTTTGCCACCAAAACAAAGATACGGTTAATCCACTACTTACATTGGACCCCATTAAATTGCTACCATTTTGGGATCCGGGCTCGCAAATGGTGATCACAAGCTACTTTGCTATTTAATTGCCTTCCGTTTGTGGGCTCTGATTGTGTTACAAGCTAGGATTTCTAGAGATTTGTTCAATCGCAGCTTACTTCCCTCAAAGCCTTTGATCTTTCCTGATTCACTATTCAATTGCTCCGATTTACCCTTTCGTCAAGCCTGTAAATGGCTTAACTCGAACCACAGGTTACTTGTACTTGTTGCAAAGGGCTTACTTACAAATCATAGCACTTGAAACGCAAATATAAAATCAATCCAGCACTGAAAAATGATAGGAAACACAATGTGTGACATTAGAATTAAAAGCACAACATTCTCAAGCTCGCACATCGCCAAAAATACAATACTTTATTTCATATTTATTTTCCGTCAGGGGTCCTTCGGGCTTCAACCTCCAAGCCCGTAGGACTTTGGAATCCAACCTCCATATTTCACTGAAGGTTTTTTACAAGTGGATTTTCCTATACAGATAAAGGCTGATAAATTGCAGAGTGCACTAATTGTGCCCAGGTAAGAGGGGTGTGGCTTGACTGTTTAACTAATATAAAAAGGTTTGTGAGCCGTTTTGGGGCCTGTTTACAAAGGGATTTTCCTTTACAGATAAAGGCTGATAAATTGCAGAGTGCACTAATTGTGTTCAGGTGAGAAGGCAGAAGTTAGTATAAACAGGAGAAGGGGCGACCTTGAGAGCTTGCGAACATTTTCAGTATCAGGTGCAGTACTAGTGAAGTGTAGGAGTTTAAATAGGGGTAGGGACTTCAAAGAAAAGGGAGGGCAGATTTATAGTGCAAAGGAGGAAAACTTTATACAAATATTTTATTTTATATTCTTTATTTTCCCACTGAAATTTTGTAGAAAATAATAATTATTATGAAACAGTCCAGTGGCAACCTCACTCAGTGTACATCCTGTCATATGTATGCAATACTGGAACAGATGATCCAGAGTCCATACCTCTGTGACAGGTGTGAGCATGTTGCCTCTCTGGAAGCTCAAATTGGAGATCTGGAGCGGAGAATTGCAGCACTTGGTGATATTGCTCCACTGGAAGGGGGGTTGGTGCTCACTGAGCACAGTTTAGCTGGGCCTAGCATGGAGGGTGGAGCTGGGGCTAGTGAGAATGCCCAGGGAGGTAGCTGGGTTACAGTTACAAGGGGAAGCAGGGGGGAACAGGAGGAGGCAGGCCAGTTCTGAGTTGGCAAACACCAACAGATTTGCCAGATTGAGTGAAACTGTTGGGGATGATTATTCAGGAATGGCAATGCCAGATAGAGCTGTTCCCTCTAACAGCCAGGAGAACAGCTCTACTGGAGGAGAGGGAGGGCAGAATAGGCAGAGCAACAAACAGGTTTTGGTTGTAGGGGACTCTATTATTAGGAAGGTAGACAGGGTGATTTGTCACCCAGATCCCAGCAATCGAACAGTTTGCTGTCTCCCGCGTGCTCGGGTTCGTCATGTTGTGGATCGGCTAGACAAATTATTGGGAGGGGCTGGAAATGAACCGGCGGTCTTGGTACATATTGGTACCAATGACAAAGTTAGTGGAAGATGGAGTGTCCTAAAGAATGATTTTAGAGAACTAGGTAATAAGCTGAAGGCAAGGACCTCCAAGGTAGTATTTTCTTAGATACTACCAGTGCCACGTGCTAGCCCAGGGAGGCAGAAGGAGCTTAGGGAGGTTAATGCGTGGCTAAAGATGTGGTGCACTAAGGAGGGGTTTGGGTTTTTAGAGCACTGGGCTGACTTCTCACTTTGGTACAATATCTACAGTAGGGATGGATTGCACCTTAATGATGAGGGAGCTTTTGTACTAGGGGATAGGATGGTTGAAAGGCTGGAGGAGTTTTTAAACTAGTAGGTGGGGGGGAGGGACTAGATATAAGTAATGGGGTAGAAAGTGTAGAGGGTATAAGGGATGAATTAACAACTCATAGGGGAGGAGATGGGGGAAGGGTAGTATAGTCAATAGGGAGGTAGTACGAAGTAATTCAAATACAGTGGCAGGCACTTCAGAACTACAGACTCATAACGTAAGGTGTATGCTTGCTAATGCCAGAAGCTTGCCAGGAAAAATGGGAGAGTTAGAATTTTTAGCAATTAATGACAAAATGGGATTTAATAGGCATTACTGAAACACGGTGGGATGAATCTCATGACTGTACTGTTAATCTGGATGGTTATAACCTATTTAGGAAAGATAGAGGCAATGGTAAACGAGGAGGAGGGATTTCTCTGTATGTTAAGCCTGAATTTAAGCCTATAGTCAGAGAAGATATTTATGGTGGACCTAGTGATAAAGCTGAATGTTTGTGGGTAGAGTTAAATAGCAGAGCAGCAAATTCCAAAAGAATATTAGTAGGAGTATGCTATAAACCCCCAAATATAGCTGAAAGTGAGGAAATACAATTATTGTTACAGATTGGAAATGCAGCTAGGCATGGTCAAGTTCTAATAATGGGAGATTTTAATTACCCTGAAATAAACTGGATAAATGAGACCAGCAGTTCAGCTAAGGGGAGCAGGTTCTTGAGTACACTCAGGGATCATAATCTGGCCTAGGTTGTACAAGAGCCTACTAGAAATGAAACTCTCTTAGATTTACTCATCACAAATAATATTGATATAGTATCTAATGTTGGAATAGGGCAACCTTTGGGAAACAGTGATCACAACACAGTCTCGTTTGAGATTGAATTAAAATAACAAAATTTTAAGGGGCCAACAAAAACTCTTAATTTTAAAAAGGGCAGATTTTAACGGTCTAAGGGCAGCAATACAAAGTATAGACTGGGACAGAGAACTGGCAGGTAAAAACACTGACCACAAGTGGACAACATTTAAATCCTTACTAAATATACATACACATCGGCATATACCGTGTGGTAATAAAAGTAAAAGGAGTAAATCCCATCCAATGTGGCTTAACAATGATTTAAAGATCAAGATACGGAGTAAAAAAAACAGGCATTTAAATTATACAAACAGGAGGGGACAGAGACTGCTTTACAGGAATACAAGGATATCAACAAGGCTTGCAAAAGGGCGATTAGACTGGCTAAAATAGAAAATGAAAAATTAATTGCAAAAGAGAGTAAAACTAACCCTAAAATATTTTTTAAGTATATAAATGGGAAGAAGGCGGGGAAAGAAGCAATTGGGAACATTACAATGTGACACAGGCCGTCTGCTAATTAGTGACCAAGAAAAGGCAGATGAGCTAAATATGTTCTTTTCTTCGGTATACACAAGGGAGGTACCAGTGGTTGGGACACGGCAACATAATGGGGCTACACTACCTTTGCCAAATAATTGGTTAACACAGGAAGTAATCCAAAAGAGGTTGGAAAAAATAAATGTTAATAAAGCCCCGGGTCCTGATGGAATACATCCAAGGGTACTGAGGGAACTGGGTTCTGTAATAGCCAAACCATTATATTTAATTTTTCAAGATCCACTCAACACAGTGTCTCTACCAGATGACTGGAGAAAAGCTGATGTGATACCTATATTTAAAAAGGGAGCAAGAGCAAATCCGGGGAATTATAGACCAGTGAGCCTCACTTCTGTAGTGGGGAAGCTTTTAGAAGGGTTAATAAGGGATAATATACAAGAATATGTCTATTTGAACAGGATTTTAAGTAGGAGTCAACTTGGATTTATGAGGGATAGGTCATGTCAAACAAATCTAATTAGTTTCTATGAGGAGGTTAGTAGGAACCTGGATCAAGGCAACTCAGTGGATGTAGTCTTTTCGGATTTTACAAAGGCTTTTGATACAGTGCCACATGGGAGACTATTGTGCAAACTAAGAGATACAGGAGTTGCAGTAAATATCTGCTCATGGATTGAGAGCTTGCTAAAAGACAGGAAGCAAAGGGTTGTTGTAAATGGAACATACTCCGATTGGACTAATGTGGTAAGTGGGGTTCCTCAGGGTTCAGTATTCGGTCCACTCCATTTTAACATATTTATCAATTACTTAGAGGTAGGATTGGAGTGTGGTGTCTCCATTTTCGCTGATGACACGAAGTTGTGCAAGGTAATTAAATCAGATAGTGATGTGCTTTCCCTCCATTTACATAAAATTGAGGAATGGGCATCTAAATGGCAGATGAGATTTAATACAAATAAATGTAAAGTTATGCATCTGGGAAGGAAAAATAGCCATGCAATTTATAATCTTAATGGAGCAAATCTAGGTGTATCAGATATTGAAAGGGATTTGGGAGTGTTTGTGGACAACCACCTAGGTAACAGTGCTCAAAGCCAAGCAGCAGCTGCAAAGGCAAGAGGTTTTCAACTGACAAGAGGACATCCCTTGAAGTTAGAAGTAAAAAGATTCCACCTTAAAGAAAGAAAAGGGTTCTTCACAGTAAGGGTGGTTAATCTGTGGAATTCTTTACCAGAGGAGGTGGTGACAGCGGATTCAATAGATAACTTTAAAAGGGGACTGGATTAATTTCCAATTAAAAAGGGAATTCAGGGTTATCATGGATAATAAGAGGTAGTATTGATCCAGGGAGAAGTCCGGTCGCTGGTGTCTGGGATCAGGAGGGGATTTTTTTTTTTTTATACAACAAATTAATTAATAGTTGATCCGCATGTTGCAGATCAGAGGAGATCTTGGGGGGTTGGACTTGATGGACTGAGTCTTTTTTTCAACCTTAAATACTATGGTCCTCATTCAATTGCAATTTGGCCAATTGAATAGGGCTCTATATAAGCACATAACATATTTTTTTACAGAAGTTTTTAGTTAGTGAAGACCTTGATTTTGGATAGAAGTTCAGTAACTAAAAAGTTCTGTAAAAAAATATGTTATGTGCTTATATAGAGCCCTATTCAATTGGCCAACTCGCAATTGAATGAGGCTCTATGTAACTATGTAATATGGGCTTGAATAATGAGTTAAGGGCTTGGAGGACATTCAAGCCTGTAGGACTTTGGACGGAAATAAAACATGAAATAAAATATTTGATTTAGGCGATGTGCAAGCTTGAGAAAGTTGTGCTTTTAATCCTAATGTCACCCATTGTGTTAATCATCATTTACAGTGCTTTGCATTGTTGGATTGAATTTATATTTGCATTTACAGTGCTCCGAGTTTGCGGGTTTGAAACATGAGTTACGGCCGTGATCATGTTCAAACCCGTGAATGCTTACTGCCGATAGCATGGTTTGAGATTAGATGGACGGGGGACTAACTTGCGGGCCAGGCCAATTGAATAGCAGCGTTAACGTGGAGCAACACGAGAACGTAACTCGATCGCAGAAAATCGTCGTTTTGCGATCGAGTTATGATCCCAAATTGAATGAGGCCCATTGTTTATTGACTCCAAATGTATCGGTGTAACTTGACTAATGTTTAAGTACAATGCATTAATTGAGCTATTCCCTACATGCATGCACAGAAATTATATTATATATAAATAAATGTGTATGTCATGGTTCATAATATATATGTGCATCCACAAGGTTGTAAAAATAACAGGATTACATTATACTGGTTTATTTTCACTAGGAAAAGAAGTTTTAAGGCCTAAAGGTTTTTTATCAAACCAAAGGCTATAAACATTACTGTATATAAGGTAAAACATAGCCAGATAATTGCCAGCCAAGAATGTATGCTAAAATCAAATGCTGACAATCAGTTGAGAAAGTTTTGACATGTACTTGCCAAATGTTTTGAGACTACATACATTGAGCTCACCTATATGAAGCAGACAATCCAAATATAACAGGCATGCAGCCTCACACAGATACTTATCCTTGGAGCTCTTGAAGGAGTGCTGGGAATTTTATTTTAGATTTGGCCGACGAGCTCTTGGCTTAGTTGCTCGCAGTGTTAACCTGAAGACAGATTTTACAGTATTGACTTGTGTGGATACAAACATCGCCAGAAAGATGTCAGGAACAAGGAAATATGAATAGCTTAAGCACTGCCGGAGCCAACACTGAGAGGGTTAGACTAAGGGGGGCTTGTTCTGTCTTCTGTAGTTTCCAACACAGCAAAGGTTTTAATTTTTTGAGTGTTATGGTTTTAGGTTTCTGCCAGATCTGATCATCCTGTTCTCAAAGAAACAACTTTGTGTGTTCTGTTCAGATGTGTATGCTCTCATGGTGTCCAAAGATTTTATTCAGTGATAAATATTACATGCATTGTACCAAAAAAGGCGCTTTTTGTGGAAAAATTGTATGACCTTTGAACGATCTCTGAATTTTTCTACAAAGCTCATTTTCCTTAGTAGATATTACTTTTGCCAGATACACATGAACTGAGAAAATAGGTGACTACTCTTACATGAATATAAAAAACATTGCTTGAGAAGTCTGATTGAGCCGTGGTGATAAGAGCTCTAGAGAGTGAAGAAGAAATACAGTAAACGAACACATAATTGTATCCAGACCAGCCAATTGTTCAACAGCTCACATATATTATAAAAAAAAAAAAAAAAAATTATATATATATATATATATCTATCTCCATATCTATATATCTATCCCCTTATCATCCTTCCCCCCCTTATCATCCCCCTCTTTTCCCCATAACCTCCTCCTTACTGTACCCTCTCCAATCCCTATCCCCCACTCTCCTTACTTGCTACTATGCTCCGATGAGCTGATGCTGTTTCTGATGCCGCAGCAAGTCTTTCGTACCGGCATATGCTAATGACGTGACGTCACATATAAGGCCGTTAACGCAGGACTTAGGCTGAAATGAGCGCCAAAGGCGCTCAACTGCTCGCCTTGCAGTGCAATGAAGCACATGGTTGTCCGGGACTTTTGCGAGCCTTACAAAGTGAGGTGAGACGATTGTGGCCCATATGGCTGCAACTGCAAGCTGTGTATGCGGGACTTAGTTGCGGCCTATAGGGCCATTGACGCAGGACTTAGGCTGAAATGAGCGCCAAAAAGGTGCTCATTGCACTGCAAGGCAAGCAGTTGAAGCACGTGGGACTTAGGCTGCAATGAGCGCTGAAGGAGCTCATTGCAATGCAAGCCTCGCAAAGCGAGGCGAACAGTTGAAGCCCATAGCGCAGTACTCCAAAACCACGAAAAACAAACAAGCAAAATAATAAAAAATAAAACAAAATTAAAACATACTCACACAGCATAGGGGGAGAACAATGAAGCCTGGGAGTGAGGTTGCAAGCGATTTTGAGACATATTTTCCGTTTTTCGCCCCTCGAAAATCGGCTAAGTGAGAAAAAAGATGGCGGACAAAAAGAGTAAAAACGCTGAAACGGGATGAAACCGAGGCTGAGCGAAGCCAGGCACGCAGGACTTTGAAATACACAACGGCAAAGACCGTAACACACATGAACAACGCCAGGCACGCTGGACTTTGAAAATAAAACAAACAGCATTCAGCGCGTAACACGCAGACATTCAGCAGACCCACAGAGGAGAAACACACAGGGAAGGGACAGGAGAGACACATGCCATTCACAAGCACAAAACTTCCAGGTTAACAAACCCTGCAATGAGCGGCCCGTACACTCATCGCAGGGCTCTCTACGAGCACCACGAGCGGGAGAGGCTCGCAATGAGCGCCAAAGGCTCAGAGGAGCAAAAGCCTCACATTGTGTGGCAAACAGCATTGCCAGCCTTACACTTTTATTTCCTTCATTTTTGAAGAAGAGCAAGTTCCTAGTCAGATCATTATGGTCAGTGCAGCACTTCGGACTTCAGGGATCCTCAAAAGTATGGTAGATGTTCAAAGATCCAGAGATTCCGCACAAAAAAAAATAAATGAAGCCCTCATATACATATAGCGGTATTGCCTTATCTAATAGGCACTGTACTTGTAGGACCCGCTATTTATCCTCTGTCTCAGGAGGAACAGACTCCCTTCCAATATCCCAGGGTATTCAGACGTGCAAGGGTTACACACATATCAATTAGTCCCCAATATGTATATAGCGGTAATGCCGTTACTATATTAATTAGGTACTATATTTACAGGACCCGCTATTTATCCTCTATCTGGGTATATGGGACGACCTGAGAGTGAAAGCATTAAATCACAAAACAACACATTATCAAAGTATCATTTATAAGTTGCTCTTTCAACAATGCCATGAATGCAACTCAATCAAGTCAAGGAATGCCAGTAGTAAAATCTGTAATTATATATTAAGTAATAAATTAAAGGCCGAATTTATATTTCTCTACATATTGGAAACCATTTTTGCCAATTATCACGTTATATTATTAAGTATGAATATTGTAAATGCGGAGCAAAAGTGGCCTTGTAGTTTGTGAATATCCTATAAAAAGCAAAAAAGTTAGTACTTGGTGCATCTACTGAATCGGGAAAAGAAAAATGATAATTTTATGCTTTCCTGATCCACAATGACAAAATTCCCCAGTTGAAACCTCTCAAAAGGCACAACTACCATGCACAACGCTCCGATCTCCTCCTTGTAACACACCCAAACCCTATAATTTAACAACTCACAGTCTTGCAAGGTGCTTTGTGGAAAGCACTATGCACACTAGATTTTAAGCTCAAAGAGGGCCCTCCATTATTTTCAATGTGTTAATACGGTTTTGCCTTTAACTTAGCCAATGTACAGAGCTACGGAATATGTTGTCACGCTACAAATAAACAATAATAAAAGCACCAGAAGAAAGAAAAAAAGTGTAATATCAGAAACACAAACATGCTGCAAGATGCAGAACGTTGTGGCCGATATTGGATGAGACAAGACTGCTGCATTGCATAAATTCAGGTAAAAGAGCAACAAAATGGAGATGGCCCTTGTGATGGAAAGGAGTCCTTAAGCTTTGCGGAATCCGTTTTGCAGTCTGGTAGGCCATAAGGATGCACTGCACAATCCATCTACTGATGGTATGTTTAGATGGAAGAAGATCTTTTATTTTTCCATTAGGAATGATGAAGAGTACACTTGTCTTCTTCCATTCCTTGGTGCATTAAATATACAATAAGACATCTGAGTACATCCAGTACATGTAGATTTTGTTTTTACCCATATTTTGTCTTTATTGAAAGCCAGAAACAGAAATGAAACTGATGCAACTTTACTTTGAAAAGGAACAGGACGTAAAAAGATATACAAATCAAACAAGGTGCTTTTGAGGCTAGATTCATGCGGACACACATATAGAAGTAATTCTGAATAGAAAAGCAGTAGCACTACAGTAGGCATAAACCTCCACGCATTTAAAGAAAGACAGTTTATATCGATCTTTTAGCATGCCATTAAGAGATTCAGCTTTCAAAGATAATTGAAGAGACATATAACTAGTAAAACTATCTTTGGTGCTTAGGTAATTTGAATCTAAATGTCTCTCCTTAGTATGTTTGTTATATGTATTTCTGTAATCTATGTTTGTATGATGTATTTTTTTTATATACTATGTTTGTACAAACAAATAACACAATCAAATTTGTAAAAAAAACAAAGCTTCAGCTTTAATTGCACTGAATCTGAAGTTGCTCCTCATGCTTTTTGACTGGTGTTTAATGTTGTGGAAAAAAAAAAAAAACATTTTAGCTCTTGAAATTACTAGCCTGGTTAAAGGTTTGGTTGGTATGATGGCCAACTACGGAGCAATAGATCAGATGTACATTTTTATTCAGATCTCTCTTCCATGCCAGCTCACAAATGTTAAGAGGACAGCAGTCTTTTAGATTCATTTTTGTGTTTGAGAACAGGGGTTTTGACTTATCTACTGCTTTCAAAACAGACTTTTAAAAGTAGTACTCCCAGACAAATATAGATTCAATGACAAAAAAAAAAAGAAGGGTTACATTGCCATCAGGCTTTCTGTTACGAACTTGTCAATACTTAAATTTAGTTTGTTGCACAGAGAGTGCAACAAAGAAAGTAATTGGGACTTTTGTGAAGGTTCTCTGTACGGTGTCTAGCTCAGCAGTCATATAGGTAAACTTGAAAAGAGATGCCACAACTATGAAAATATGCATCCCTCAGATCCAGTCGATGCCATGAACGCTTCTTGATGTACTAAGAATACCAGAATTCCATTTTGACTCCTCTCTGGATAGAACAGTCAGGGAATAAAAAATAAATAAATAAATAAAAAAAAAAAAAAAAAAAACCTTCTTGACTAACAAAATTAGAATATCCTTGATGGTTTTTCTGCTGGTACGAAGAACTTAACTATGTTATTATAGTTTCTTGAAGAAGCAACTTTATGTTGATTGCACACTGAGGTCCTGGGGTGGGTCATGATCGGTACTAGAGAGAAGAAATGTTTTGTTGGGAACACTTTCTTTTAGAAAGTTGCATTCCTCATGCTTAGTATCCAACTACGTTAATCATCTCAGTTTTCTTGCTTTGGTCGGCCAACCTTCAGGCTTCTTCCTCCATTTCAGTTAATTCTACCTCGTCCGGTTTGAAGGAACTCCCAGACAAAGAACAAATAGGTAAACATCTATTTCCATCCTGCCAGACTTTTTTTTTTATGGTTAGGAGACTACACTTTCATTACCTTGAAGACGTTGTATCCCCTAATGTTGGGATTCAGAGAACCATTATCCTTGAACCTCCAACTGATATCTAGGACTTATATATACACACACACACACACACACCTCTTACCAATCAATTGCTACTCAAATAACTCATGCCCAAGCCTTCTCTTATGCTCCCCCTACCCTTTCAAATTCTCTAACTCACGGTTAGCCTCTGCCCCACTCTTCATAGCTTGAAACACTCCTAAAATCAGTCTATTCAGAGAAGCCCAAAACCTTTTTTCCTAGTGTCAACTATTCAAACAAGTGAATGCCTCCTTGGCGTAGACTCCCTAAACCCTCAAAAAGTAAACACATTTAGTTTGTAAAAGCTTACCAGGACAGGTATTTCAACACCTTTTGTCTCTGTAAAAATGTTGTTGTATATGTGACAAACATTGATTTACTAAGACCAATATTGCTTAATTGATAAGAATATTTATGTATCAATATAAGTACCTGTATATTTCCTTACCCATATAGGTAGGTTTCCTGGCCTGTGAATAATCAATCCTGAGCTTTGCGTGAAGCTGGGTAATACAGCAGGCATATGCTTAAAGGATGCCATGTTTAAAATGGTAATGGATTACAAGAACAAACCTTTGTGGGAACATTTGCATGTCCCTGCCCAGGTTCCCAGAATAAAGTAATAACTGTATTTCTCAGAATTCTAAGCAGGAAAGAAGATTTTTAACTTAACTTGTTTTAGATGTTCAAATTTTAAACACAAATTTACTATTTACTTCTCTTAATAGTTATATTATTATTATTTACTTTATTTGTAAAGCGCCAACATGTTTTTTTTGGATAAACAGCCTTTTAAGCAGTATGCCAAAAGAATTAAAACAGTGTGCACAGTCAAATGTCCCCATACAGTGATCTAGCACGATTGGACAACTGTTATTAAAAGATATACTGCATTTTCCTTACCAGCTTGCCATTTACTGTGGCTTCCAGAGAGTCCACCAACTCTGCGGTGACCCCAATCAGATTGTGATAGTCCGCCTGCATCTTGTTGTAGCGTTTCATATATGTGATAGCGCGACGCTCCGATTCCACCAACTGTTGCTGGAGCTGCTGAAGCAACTCTGTGTAAGAAATTGAAAATAGGTCAATATAGTGTAAATGTTTGAAATACCAGTCTTTGTGGAGTTAAGGAACTAATAATCGATTAACAATAACTTCCCATGACTGAAGTACGCAATAATCTCAGCAGCATGTAAGTCATGTAAACCATTTTAGCTAGCTCTGTTGTACCTTGAAAAATAAGTATTACTGTAATGGCAACATGGATGCTGCCATCACAGTAATACTTAATTTTCAATGTACAAGAAATTGGTTATTAAGAGGGCAAGCAAAACTTGCTAATATACTCGCAAGGTGCCTCTACAGAGCATATGGGAAAGAGGAAAGATGTACCGTTCTGAAATCTTATCTGAATCCAACAATGAATCAACAAATCCCTTCCCCTTATTCTCAAAGCCAGTAGAAAGTGTGGAAGACGGGCATAGTACCCTTCAGAAAGTCTATCTACTAAAATAAAAATGTTCCCTATCAATGATTATATGCCCAATATTTAGACAGCTGCTAATGTTAATATGGTTTTAAACTTCACAAACATATTAAGTGAATCCAAAATCTACACTGGTCCTTTAAATAAGAAACTTCTACACTGATCTAATATTTTATGTACTAAGCAAACCCAAACATTCTATCTGTCCATTATTTTCAGAATTCTGAGAAAAGTGTAATAATATGTTATAACATTTAGGCGACAGTGGGGGTGGTGTGTCAGTCTTGGGAACTGGGTCCAAAGGGGTCTTTAAAATACATTTTTCTTACAAAAGCCTTTCTTTGCAGTCGTTTTCAAATGTATCTTGTGTTAATGCTGAACTTAAAAAAAAAAAAAAACGTTATTCAACAAGAAAAGTGCTTACACTGGACCTTTAGGATTAAAATTCTCTCATTAGCCATGTGGGAAAAAAAAAAATGAAACTATGCTCTTTTATACATTAGGTTTACTAACAAAGCTCTACATCGCAAGGTTTTACTTGCCATCTCTAGTAGGGCCTTAAAAAGGAATACTTCCTGTTCTAGCAGTCTGACGTAGGTGTGATTCATGAAACTATTCTGTAAACCAATCTAAAAATTAGTTAAGCTTGTTTTGAATAGTTTCACCTAATTTGTAAATTACTTATTTGTTGCTGCACAGTCATGTCTGACTTTCCATGACTTTATGGACCGCGGCACACCAGACACATATCGTTATGGCTCTGGTCATGCTTATGTATAAGGTTATCTTGGCAAAGTTCCTTCATCAATTGACCAGGATTTGTCTGACCTATTTTCTATGACCTGCCCTACAAGGTATAGCTCACAGCTTCACTGAAAATAATTCACTATTTCCCCATTAATGTGTTGGGTGGCTAAGAGTTCTGGAAAGGGTCCAATGTATGAATGTAAGCACAATTTTGTCTAAAAGAGCCTGGATATATTAGAGCAAACATGTAAGACCATATATATGCAGAACCATACACATGATGCATTGAGTGTGTGTCTGGCTTTATTATTTAAAAACGGCACTGGTCATTACAAATCAACGTACAACTCGCAAAACTGCCGTTTACTTGGATCTTTAGGCTGCACCGTCTCCAGTCTTTTGCAGGCCATAACATGAAGTGCATGCAACACATTTGCATTGCTTTGTTGATCTAGTCAGAAACACGACCAAGCACTAGGGCAGCACATATTCAGGAGAAAGCATGTTTCCATAAAGGGACTCTGTCACCCCAAAATTAAGCAGTTTTTTCAAGGTTATTCTTAAAAAGCAAAACTGGCTACAGTGGATATAAAAAGTCTACACACCCCTTTTAAAATGCCAGGTTTCAGTGCTGTAAAAAAAATGAGACAAAGATAAATCATTTCAGAACTTTTTTCACCTTTTAATGTGACCTATAAACTGTACAACTCAATTGAAAAACAAACTAAAATCTTTTAGGTGGAGGGAAGAAAAAAAAAAATAATTATGTGGTTGCATAAGTCTGCACACCCTCTTATAACTGGGGATGTAGCTGTGTTCAGAATTAAGCAATCACATTCCAAATCGTGTTAAATAGGAGTCAGCATACACCTGCCATCATTTAAAGTGCCTCTGATCAACCCCAAATAAAGTTCAGCTGCTCTAGTTGGTCTTTCCTGAAATTCTTAGTCGCATCCCACAGCAAAAGCCATGGTCCACAGAGAGCTTCCAAAGCATCAGAGGGATCTCATTGTTAAAATGTATCAGTCAGGAGAAGGGTACAAAAGAATTTCCAAGGCATTAGATATACCATGGAACACAGTGAAGACAGTCATCATCAAGTGGAGAAAATATGGCACAACGGTGACATTACCAAGAACTGGAGCTCCCTCCAAAATTGATGAAAAGGCAAGAAGAAAACTTGTCTGGGAGGCAAACCAAGAGGCCTACAGCAACATTAAAGGAGCTGCAGGATTATCTGGCAAGTACTGGCTGTGTGGTACATGTGACAACAATCTCCCGTATTCTTCATATGTCTGGGCTATGGGGTAGAGTGGCAAGACGAAAGCCTTTTCTTACAAAGAAAAACATTCAAGCCAGGCTACATTTTGCAAAAAAAAAAAAGCATGTGGGAAAAGGTGTTATGGTCTGATGAAACCAAGGTTGAACTTTTTGGCATAATTCCAAAAGATATGTTTGGAGCAAAAACAACACTACACATCACCAAAAGAACACCATACCCACAGTGAAGCATGGTGGTGGCAGCATCATGCTTTGGGACTGTTTTTCTTCAGCTGGAACTGGGGCCTTAGTTAAGATAGAGGGAATTATGAACAGTTCCAAATACCAGTCAATATTGGCACAAAACCTTCAGGCTTCTGCTAGAAAGCTGAACATGAAGAGGAACTTCATCTTTCAGCATGGCAATGACCCAAAGCATACATCCAAATCAACAAAGGAATGGCTTCACCAGAAGAAGATTAAAGTTTTGGAATGGCCCCGCCAGAGCCCAGACCTAAATTCCGATTGAAAATCTGTGGGGTGATCTGAAGAGGGCTGTGCACAGGAGATGCCCTCACAATCTGACAGATTTGGAGTGTTTTTGCAAAGAAGAGTGGGCAAATCTTGCCAAGTCAAAATGTGCCATGCTAATAGACTCATACCCAAAAAGACTAAGTGCTGTAATAAAATCAAAAGGGGATTCAACAAAATATTAGTTTAAGGGTGTGCATACTTATGCAACCATATTATTTTATTTTTATATTTTTTCTTCCCTCCACCTAAAAGATTTCAGTTTGTTTTTCAATTGAGTTGTACAGTTTATAGGTCACATTGAAGGTGGAAAAAGATCTGAACTGATTTATCTTTGTCTCATTTTTTTACAGCACAGAAACCTGACATTTTAACAGGGGTGTGTAGACTTCACCAGAAGAAGATTAAAGTTTTGGAATGGCCCAGCCAGAGCCCAGACCTGAATCCGATTGAAAATCTGTGGGGTGATCTGAAGAGGGCTGTGCACAGGAGATGCCCTTGCAATCTGACAGATTTGGAGTGTTTTTGCAAAGAAGAGTGGGCAAATCTTGCCAAGTCAAAATGTGCCATGCTAATAGACTCATACCCAAAAAGACTAAGTGCTGTAATAAAATCAAAAGGGGATTCAACAAAATATTAGTTTAAGGGTGTGCATACTTATGCAACCATATTATTTTATTTTTATATTTTTTCTTCCCTCCACCTAAAAGATTTCAGTTTGTTTTTCAATTGAGTTGTACAGTTTATAGGTCACATTAAAAGGTGGAAAAAGTTCTGAAATGATTTATCTTTGTCTCATTTTTTTACAGCACAGAAACCTGACATTTTAACAGGGGTGTGTAGACTTTTTATATCCACTGTATATGCAGTGTTAATATTTTTTTTCTAAAGTGAACCAATCCTGAGAACTTCCATATTGTTGTTGCTGTTTTTATATGAAAATGAGCGGCTCATACATATTAATTAGCTGATTTGATGCACCAATTCGAATTACAGTCTGCTTGTTTGTCTCTGTAGTTGCCAAAATAAAGGCCCCCAGTGTTATTTGGCAGTTAGACCTCTGTTCCATCCTTATAAAGTGCTCTGAGCCACACAATAGCATACTGACCCACTCATTAGCATACAGGAGCAGCAAAATCAGTTCTAAATTATTCACAGTAGAGAAAAACTGCCAGTACAATGTGTAGACAGTTTGTAATGCCCTTTCAAATTAAAAAAAAATGTGGGGTGCCCGAGTCCCTTTAAGTTGCAGGTGCAGTGCCATGAAACAATGTACAGTATGTATATGCACAAAAATGTCTATATACAGTGATCTATCGTTCTGTTCATATACATAAACAAACAATTCATGTTGTACAGCAAATTAAAGGAATTTTTACCTTGGTTGTTTCGAGTGCCGTCTTTCTGTATATGTAGGATGAGGTTAAGGAGAATAGTCAAAAAGTTAGCATTGCTAAATATCGGCAGGTACAGTCACCATGAACTTTCACACTCCTTATATTACAACATAACTGCTCAAGATTCCTGAATTACTAAATAGATCAATTCAACATTAAACAGGTGGGAGAATGCATTAGCTACAAATGAATCACTAACAGGAAATGGTCTGTCTTTGAATGCTGGCACAACTTTGTGCCAGAGTTTGGTAATCCATCTTAAAGCCCAAACCAACATGTGTTTTGAACAAGATGCAGCACTTCAGGCTTTTTTTTTTGTTTGTTTTATATGAATGTTTTAAACAGGTTACCCAATTCCATTAATTCACCCAATTCCATTTATTCTTCTCCGCATTTAGTTCAATTTTCACACTCAGGAAATAGATATTTCACAGGGGTGCTTCACATCACTAACTGATGTGTGTCTGTATGCAACAGTGTGACATTGGTAATGGGAAGCCCACCATGGCCTTCAGTATCAGCTGTGCAACATGGTGGCTCTCATGACAGTAACAGATTCTCACCTTCCAGTTCTCAGGGGGCTTATAAGAAGGAATTGAAGTGTATGAAACTTACATGGAGAAGAATAAAATGAACTTCCCTAGTTAAACATTTATATAAAAACAAAACATTGTCTAAAGTGTACCTTTAACCATAAAGTCAAAATGATATGCTTTTATGTTGTGTAGCTTTGCACTTTCATCATTACCAGAGCCAGATTAACCGATAGCACCACAAGAGGGTAAATGGCATCTTTAATGAGCTGCTGTGTAGCCTAGATGCAATGCTTGCTTTTTGTGTGATGACTTTGAGAGATTAAAATAGATGTCTAATGAATGCATACACAATTTATCTGGCAAGACACACCGTTATTTATATACAATAAAAATAATATATGCTTCCAAAAAGGGAGAGACTGTACTCAGACACACATTATGATCACTTGCACTCATCACTCATTCACTTAAGTAAAAATGTGCTACTGGCCCTCTGACATTTCATTAAATGCCACATCCATTGTATATGTATGATGAAAGTAACAATGTGTGTCCATATAGCATGTACTGGCTTCACTCTATTAAAAATATCTGTAATTGTGTTGCATATATTACATTGTGTATAATGAATGCACATTACATGCGTGTAATGTTTTTGTTCTTGTTATCAATGCAAATAAAAACCAATGTTTCAGCACTTTTAAAAGGTTAAACCTATTTTTAGTTCACCATTAACATAAAAAATACAAGTACAAAACTGTAGCAAAATCAAAGCTTTAACCAGAAAACATAATTTAAAAACAGTTTTAATGGCCACCGCTGCTCACACGGTCCTGAGCATTACGGAAAGCAAGTGAACGATTTCAACTTAAAAACTAAAAGTTTACGAAGACAGCCTAATCAATGTTATCTCAATTGAAGACTTTTTAAGACAGGACGTTAATATGCCTTTGAACTAAACCTATGTATAGCTATGCTAAGCGCAGTAGAAATAAATGTTAATAATAATAATAATAATAGCAAACAAAAAATAGGTTTAACATGATGTGTGTACACTGGCCTTCAAGAACAGAACTGAACAGTCACATGGATAGCAAAGAAAAACAGAAATGTCCTTTCCTCGTGAACTTCCTCATGCATAACATGCATAGATCATCCCTTTAAGTGGTTTGGACAAGTTTGTTTCACCCATTAATAGTTCCTCCACAGTAATCAAGAAAGGTTTGTTACAATAAATAAAAAAATAAAAATAAATAACACAACAATTCACAATAAAGTGATATGGCTTTCATATACTGAGCTCTGTACCCAACACTTCTGCTTAAGTAAGGATACATATAATGAAACAAGTCTAGGGGTACTCCCGGCTTTTAGGCTCAGAGATAGGAACTGCTCCAGTCTTGACTTTAGCTCTGGCGCCCATGACTCCTGGCAAGAACAAGATATGTATACATATTAAACACGACCAGAACGCAAGCACAGAACACATTCTGCAGCACTTCTGACACTGATGTAATAGGAACCAAAGAGCCACATGGACAAGCTCAGCCCGTGACATTCTATGTATGGAATTCCTGTACCAGACATTATATATGCCTTGTTTATGTTCCTTCAGACTAACAGGAAAATAGTCACATCACAGATCAAGGAGAAACAATTGTCTTATTTTAATGAAACTAGGGAAGGTATTTATATGATTTTCCAATATACTGGCATAGTCACTCAGAAAACCAGATGAATCGCATAACATGGAGACGGAGCTAAAATTCCATTCACCCATTAGATATCATATTGGAAAGAACTTAATGGATTTTAAAGCATAGGCATTGAGAAGCAGATGTATCCTCCAATTTCATATTTATTACTGCCATTATATCCAGACTATATTTTTGTTACCATGTCAAAATAAATAAATATTTGTGGATAACATTTTAGGCTGCCAAATGATGGCACACCAGGTAAAATTTCACACCAGCGGTTTTTAAAAAAAAGTTCAGATTTAAAGGAATTGTTAACAATTGTATAATATGAATAATCTAGAAGTGTTAGTACAGAATTTAGAAAAAGCGGGAAGAAGAAATTCTCATCTAGATTGAGTCAGGATCTCAACTATTGGTACAATTTTTCTATTTTTTTCCAACATACCATAATTTATTTCTATTACTTTATCCTTTTCTCATTACCGGTTTATGTACCCTATAGCGCAATGGAAAAAAACAATTCTTTACAAATAATAAAGAATAATAATCCTTGATTCTTCCACTTAGCTTGGTAGCGGGGTCAGGGGCAGAACTACCACAGGTGCTAAACAATAGGCCCTGATTTGGGGGGGGGCAAAGTGCTGCCTCTTTTTTTCTAGTATTTCATAAAAAAAAAAAAAACTGTAGTGGACCCACCCCCCATGACCCCACACCAGCCCCTCTACCTCAGTGTGGTTTGTTTATATACATATGTGTTTATAGCAATGAGGGTTTCCAAATAAGGGCCCTCCAGGGGAAGGGTATTTTTGTGCACTGCAGCCCTCTTTTCACCAGCTCCACCAATGAGTGGGTTATCACTAGATCTCAGGGTTGACACAAACAGGCCTATGTATTTGGCTTTATTCACATTCTAACCGCTTATGAATTATACACCAGCTGTATTCAAGATGAAAAAAAATTGCTTCTTTAAGCATAGATTTGTAAGTTAATGAAGTCTGTATAGCAGAGTTGTGGTCCTGTGCTTTAATCCATGCAGTCCTTGGCAAACTTTGGACCAATACTTGACAGACTTACTGCTCCAACTAGTCCAACAGATGGCATGGCTATACACCAGTGCCAACAGACAGGAAGGTCAAGCCTCACTGCCAACCATCACTGTACAAGGGAGCAAATAATATAAAATAACTAGAACACTTTTGAAAGTCTAGGTTGAGATCAGTTGGACATTGCTCAGATCTATTTCTATGGTTAGTGAAAGGATTGAGATGAATACAGAAAGTAGGGAAAATGTTATAAAAAAAGAGTGCCTGCAGACGCAAAGAAAAGCAGTCACAGCAGTGAGCTGAACACTTTAGATTTCATACTTCAAAAATATTCCATTAAGATTTTTAAATGGCCCTTGATGAGTCAGCGGTTTCTTTTGGTCAAGCCATCCCTTTTCAAGGAATAAAGCTCGAAACCTCTATTGTAGACTATCAATATATCTTCTATTTATACAAATAAAAGAAAAGCATGTTAAAGCAAGACAGAAAGCTTAAAATACTTTGGTTTTGAGGACAGACTTCTAGGGTTGAAAGCTTTATGGCTTTAATAGTTTTAAGTGTTATAATATACATCCAAAGAATGTATTATATATTTCACTTATTAAAAATAAAATAAAAATAAAAGGATTGTAATGTGAGGAAATGACGAGCACAAAATTATAGCCCAACATAAACAATCTGATGAAAAATAGTAATAGGGGTGGGATAAAGTAGAGCCACTACCCACAAACAATTTCTGGAGAGGGGACTTGGGGAGTGAGGGTCAAGAGACTATATACTGAACAAGTATCAAACAATGTCAGGTTTCCTGCAGTGCACAGAGCTCTCAACTCATTTCCTGCAGCAGACCTCCTGTGATAAATTTCCAAGCAATATACATTCATAACATATGACAGGAGATGTGGATAAGCACACACCTCACAGAGAGCACACAGCAGCTGTGAGTTAACGTTGTAAGATAGAAATTAATCAACAGGGCAGACGGCAATTTAGGATGAGGTTCAAGTTTAAGTTTAACCCTTTCTGTCTGAAAGGGCTACACACAGAAACCACTATATCACTTACCTGGAAGAGGTCTTTGAACGAGGGATGAGCAGCTGGATTGGGGACGAAAGGCAGAGCGTAAAAGGGAAGGAATTCTGTGGTCTGGCTCAGGGCTGCCCCGCTGGTCTCTAAGTATGTTTTGAAGTGAGAAATTCGTTCTTCACAATCACCACGGTCCTAGGAACAGACATTTCAGACAGATCAGGTACTCATGCAACTGTGATGTATTAAAGCATGTATAGCCCTTACATTTACTAGGTAGAATATTTTGCATTTCCAGTAGGCATGTAAATATACAAGAATATGAGTGGGTAATAAGATTATAAAGCCAATGTTGAGACATTGTTAAGTCCTGCTTGTGTAAACAAACACACACACACGCCTCTCACATTTCTTCTGGGACAACAGCCACGCAGACCAATTTGATGCAGTGTGCGGCGTATGGTCTGAGCACTGAAAGACTGACCCCCCACCCCTTCATCCTCTGCAGCAATGCTGGCAGCACTCATACGTCTATTTCCCAAAGACAACCTCTGGTTATGATGCTGAGCACGTGCACTGGTCGGCCATGGCGAGGCCTGTTCCGAGTGGAACCTGTCCTGTTAAACCGCTGTATGGTCCTGCCCACCGTGCTGCAGCTCAGTTTCAGGGTCTTGGCAATCTTCCTAAAGCCTAGGCCATATTTATGTAGAGCAACAATTCTTTTTTTCAAGTCCTCAAAGGTTTCTCTCATATACTGGTCACTGGAAGTTCAACATGGCACCATATGGCAGAGTGTGAGAGCGATAACACCAAATTTAACACACCTACTTCCCATTCACACCTGAGACCTTGTAACACTAACAAGTCACTGGGGAGGGAAATGGCTAATTGTGTCTAATTTGGACATTTCTACTTTGGGGTGTACTCACTTTTGTTGCCAACGGTTTAGACATTAATGGCTGTGTGTTGAGTTATTTTGAGGAGACAGCAAATATAGACTGCTATACAGTCTCTACACTTACTACTTTACATTGTAGCAGAGTTCATGTGACAACACTGAAGAAATGACAAAGCTATAATAAGATATTTACAAAAATGTGAGGGATATATATATATATATATATATATATATATATATATATATATATATATATATATATATATATATATATATATATATATATATATATAAAAAAAACACATACACAGTAAAACCCGTTATCTGGCACCCACGGGCACTCCCTATTGCCGGGTAACTGTAGTTGTCCCAAACCCCCCAAAATGCCTTTAAAAAGGCATTAGAACCTAAACTGGGCCCAGAAAAAAATAATTAGAAACAAAGTTAGCTTTTTTTTTTGCAGTCTCAAACTCCGGATAGTGCCGGTTTAGCGGGAGTGGTGCGGTTCATTGGCTAATCTTCTGTTCACCAATGTTTACCTCAGATTTGGTGGTTGTCTAAATGCCAGAATGGGAGGTTTGGGGAATATAGGTTTCAATTCTGCATCATCTGTTAGTTGTGGTTGTAAATCCTTAAAATATTTTGCGTATTCCTTCTAGAGCCAGATGGTATGTGCTTACTAGAGGTGTACGTGAAGAACTTTTTTTAGTTTTATTGCAACAGTTGTTCACAGGTTGCTTTTATTGGCAGAGGTTATTTTCTGTGTAATGACACAGGGTTTGTAACCCTTCTGCCTGAATGATTACAAACCCTGTGTCATCACAAAGAAAAAGTAACCTCTGCTAATAAAAAATAAAAATAAAAAAAAGGTATCACTATATACTGCAATACTTTGATTATTCATCTGGATTACTGGACACTCACTGCTACCTCACTCTTCATTACTAAAGAGTGTGTGTGTGTGTGGTGTGGTGTGTTAGGTTATATATACTTCTTTAGAAATAAAAAATATTGTCGTAACATGGCTTGATGCATTAATGTTTACTAAATAAGCATTCTATGGTAGCTTTTATACATGGACAAACAGTTTGAGAAGAAAGAAAAATAAAAAGCAGAAGGATATCTTATAGTATGAATACACTGATAGTGGCACAGTTTATACTAAAGAACAACACACAAAGAGATGCTATCCCACTGCAGGTATGTATGTATGTAATATATGTATGTATGTATGTAATATATGTATGTATGTATGTAATATATGTAATATATGTATGTAATATATGTATGTAATATATGTATGTATGTAATATATGTATGTAATATATGTATGTAATATATGTATGTAATATATGTATGTAATATATGTATGTAATATATGTATGTAATATATGTATGTATGTATGTAATATGTATGTATGTAATATATGTATGTATGTATGTAATATATGTATGTATGTATGTAATATAGATGTATGTATGTAATATATGTATGTATGTATGTAATATAGATGTATGTAATATAGATGTATGTAATATAGATGTATGTAATATAGATGTATGTAATATAGATGTATGTAATATAGATGTATGTAATATAGATGTATGTAATATAGATGTATGTAATATAGATGTATGTAATATAGATGTATGTAATATAGATGTATGTAATATAGATGTATGTAATGTATATATAAAATAATTGTATTTGTTCCATTAATAAAATGTATATTTACTTACAATCCGACCCACACCATGCTTCAAGGGGTAGATGGCAAAATGGATGTGCAAGTAAAACTCGAGTTTCTGGGCCATAGGATCGCTGTTTCGGCTATCAGAGGGGATGTGCTCCTCCCACAGATCAAAGAAGACTTTTCGATCCCCATCATCAAATGCAGTGATTAAATCTTTCTGTAAATAGTAAGAAAGAGGCTATGTTATGATCTGCAGATCCATAGAATATATATTTGACCCTGACATTTCTCTTTCCCCAGTTATCTCCATAGAACAAAGAGTGAATATAAAGTAAGCAGAGATGAATCATATACAGTTGTGGTAATGAATCTCATGACTGGACTGTTAATCTGGATGGTGATAACCTATTTAGGAAAGATAGAGGCAATGGCAAAAGAGGAGGAGAGATTTGTCTGTATGTTAAGCCTGAATTTAAGCCTATATAGTCAGAGAAGATATTTATGGTGGACCTAGTGATGAAGTTGAATGTTTGTGGGTAGAGTTAAATAGCGAAGCAGCAAATTCAAAAATAATATTAGTAGGAGTATGCTATAAATGCCCAAATATAGCTGAAAGTGAGGAAATACAATTATTGTTACAGATTGGAAATGCAGCTAAGCATGGGCAAGTTCTAATAATGGGAGATTTTAATTACCGTATATACTCGAGTATAAGCCAACTCGAGTATAAGCCGAGGCACCTAATTTACCACAAAATACTGGGTAAAATGAGTGACTTGAGTATAAGCCGAGGGGGGGAAATGTGCTGCCCCCTGTTTCCTTTTTGTGCCTTCTGTGTCCCCGTCTCTCTCCCTGTGTCTCTTCCCCCCCTCTCCCTTCCCTGTGTCTCTTCCCCCCCCTCTCCCTTCCCTGTGTCTCTTCCCCCCCCTCTCCCTTCCCTGTGTCTCTTCCCCCCCCTCTCCCTTCCCTGTGTCTCTTCCCCCCCCTCTCCCTTCCCTGTGTCTCTTTCCCCCCCTCTCCCTTCCCTGTGTCTCTTTCCCCCCCTCTCCCTTCCCTGTGTCTCTTTCCCCCCTCTCCCTTCCCTGTGTCTCTTTCCCCCCTCTCCCTTCCCTGTGTCTCTTCTCCCCTCCTCATCCTCAACCCCTCCCTCCTCATCCTCAACCCCTCCCTCCTCATCCTCAACCCCTCCCTCCTCATCCTCAACCCCTCCCTCCTCATCCTCAACCCCTCCCTCCTCATCCTCAACCCCTCCCTCCTCATCCTCAACCCCTCCCTCCTCATCCTCAACCCCTCTAAATACACCACCCCGCCCCTCACTTACCTGCTCCGGCCTCCGCTCTTTCCGGGTCTTGATGTGAAGCGCATGCAACGTCACAACATTAGCATATACCGGGTGCCGGCACCCGGTATATGCTAATGACGTGGCGCGCGTGCGACGTCACGGCATTAGCATATACCGGGTGCCGGCACCCGGTATATGCTAATGACGTTGCGCACGTGTGACGTCACATGCGCGCCACATCAAGAACCAGAAGGAGCGGAGGCCGGAGCAGGTAAGTGAGGGGAGAGGGGGTATTTAGAGGGGTAGTATGAGGGGGTTGAGGATGAGAAAGGGGGAGGGGGAGATTGACTTGAGTTCAGTTAAAAAAAGGGCTGAAGAACTCGGCTTATACGGTACCCTGAAATAAACTGGATAAATGAGACCAGCAGTTCAACTAAGGGGAGCAGGTTCTTGAGTACACTCAGGGATCATTATCTGGCCCAGGTTATACAAGAGCCTACTAGAAATGAAGCTATCTTGGATTTAGTCATCACAAATAATATTGATATAGTATCAAAATGTTAGAATAGGGCAACCTTTGGGAAACCGTGATCACAACACAGTCTCATTTGAGATTAAATTAAAAAAGAAAATTTTAAGGGGCCAACAAAAACTCTTAATTTTAAAAAGGGCAGATTTTACCAGTCAAGGGCAGCAATACAAAGTATAGACTGGGACAGAGAACTGATAGGTAAAAACACTGAACATAAATGGACAACATTTAAATCCTTACTAAATATACATACACATCGGCATATACCATGTGGGAATAAAGGTAAAAGAAGTAAATCATATCCAATGGGGCTTAACAATGATTTAAAGATCAAGATACGGAGTAAAAAACAGGCATTTAAATTATACAAACAAGAGGGGACAGAGACTGCTTTACGGGAATACAAGGAAATCAACAAGGCTTGCTATTAGACTGGCTAAAATAAAAAATGAAAAATTAATTGCAAAAGAGAGTAATACTAACCCTAAATATTTTTTAAGTATATTAATGGGAAGAAGGTGAGGAAGGAAGCTATAGGAACATTACAATGTGACACAGGCCATCTGAAAATTAGATACCAGGAAAAGGCAGATGGGCTAAATTGGTTCTTTTCTTCTGTATATACAAGGGAGGTACCAGCGGTTGGGACACTGCAACATAATGGGGCTACACTACCTTTGCCAAATAATTGGTTAACACAGAAAGAAATGCAAAAGAGATTGGAAAAAATAAATGTTAATAAAGCCCTGGGTCCTGATGGAATACATCCACGGGTACTGAGGGAACTGGGTTTTGTAATCGCCAAACCATTATATTGAATTTTTCAAGATTCACTCAACACTGGGTCGCTACCAGATGACTGGAGAAAAGCAGATGTGAGACCTATATTTAAAATAGGGAGCAAGGAGTGAATCTGGTGAATTATAGACCAGTGAGACTCACTTCTGTAGTGGGGAAGCTTTTAGAAGGGTTAAAAAGGGATAATATACAATAACATGTCTATTTGAACAGGATTATAAGTAGGAGTCAACATGGATTTATGAGGGATAGGTCATGTCAAACAAATCTAATTAGTTTCTATGAGGAGGTTAGTAGCAACCTGAATCAAGGCAACTCAGTGGATGTAGTCTTTTTGGATTTTGCAAAGGCTTTTGATACAGTACCACATGGGAGGCTATTGAGCAAACTAAGAGATACAGGAGTTGCAGTAAATATCTGCTCATGGATTGAGAGCTGGCTAAAAGACAGGAAGCAAAGTGTTGTTGTAAATGGAACATACTCCGATTGGACTAATGTGGTAAGTGGGGTTCCTCAGGGTTCAGTATTAGGTCCTCTCCTTTTTAACATATTTATTAATGACTTAGAGGTGGGATTGGAGTGTGATATATTTTTAATTAAAAAGGGATTTAAGGGTTATCATGGATAATTAGAGAAACCGTATTGATCCAGGTCGAAATCCGATCAGGTAGGAATTATTATTATTTTTCTTCCCTTTGAGACGATTGGCTAAGTCTCACTTGGTTCTGTTTTCCGTTTGCCTTCCTCTGGATTAATTAATAATTAAAAAATAAATAAAAAATAATAAAATAAGTGATTATTAATTAATTAACTAATTAATTAATATTTAATCCGCATATTGCACATCAGAGATCCTAAAAGGTTGAACTTGATGGACTGAAAGTCTTTTTTCAACCTTAATTACTATATGTAACTATGTAATTGTGAGTTTGTCGGTAACGCGATGTTAAAACTTCTTACAAACTCGCAATTACTACAATTAAGATGCGCAAGTGCGAGTTTCGCATGCGCATTCCGCGGCAGGAGGCAGAAAGGAGACACATGGGAGGGAAAGTGGGATGAAAGACACACGGGGAGGAGAAACAGGGGGGAGCAGACACAGTGGAGGGAGATGGGGGGGAAAGAGACACAGTGGAGGGAGATGGGGGGGAAAGAGACACAGTGGAGGGAGATGGGGGGGAAGGAGACACAGTGGAGGGAGATGGGGGGAAGGAGACACAGTGGAGGGAGATGGGAGAAGGAGACACAGTGGAGGGAGATGGGAGAAGGAGACACAGTGGAGGGAGATGGGAGAAGGAGACACAGTGGAGGGAGATGGGGGGAAGGAGACACAGTGGAGGGAGATGGGGGGGAAGGAGACACAGTGGAGGGAGATGGGGGGGAAGGAGACACAGTGGAGGGAGATGGGGGGGAAGGAGACACAGTGGAGGGAGGGGGGGAGAGACAAAGGAGAGGTGGAGGGAGAGGGGGGTGGAAGAGACACAGGGAAGGGAGAAGGGGGGGGTTGACACAGGGGTGAGTAGAGGTTTGCAATGAGAGCCAAAGGCGCTCATCGCAAGGCCCGAAAGTAGGGGGTTGGCCTTTGCCTGCAATGAGCGGCGAAGCCAAAGGCGCTCATCGCAAGGCCCATAAAAGTAAAGGGGGTGGGGGGAGAGGCTCGCAATAAGCGCCAAAGGTGCTCATTTCGGGGCACAAAAGTAGCAGGTTGGCCGAGGCGTGCAAAGAACGTGCTCTTAGCGAGACCCATAAAGTAGGCCCTAAGTTAGAGAGAGGGGAGAACCGCGCATTGTGTGGCAAACAGCATTGCGAGGCTTCACATTTTATTGCTGTAATTTGACGGGCATGTCGCTAGTATGCTAATAAAAGTAGTAAGTTAGATATTTAATCATATAATGGCAAAATAAACAAGGCTTTGGTTACATCTTGGAATTGGTTAAAAGGATATTTAAAATTGTTTCATAAAAAAATAAAATAAAAAAAGTTGAAAGAGACTAAAATAAAAACCTGCAAAACATTTTTTGTTTCTTAAAAACATAGAAATAACAGTTCTACGTATATAGAAACCTCCTTTTTGTCAATGTCTGGTCTCAGATGCCCTTTTATATGTCCATGTTACAGTTTCATAGACTAGACTAAATAAAGCTTTACAAAATCAAGGGATATATTTTCTAAATGTGGATGCATTTCCAGTATTTTCCATGAAGACACATGGAAGAATCAGTTGGATAGAAATGATAACCTTAACCCGATTTACCCTCCCTGGTTTTGATGGACTAAGAATTAAGCAATCTGTCCTGACAGACAAGACATTTCCGGGCATTCACCGCCCTGTCTGCAGGAGATGGCAGCACAAGGTGAAGATCAGATCACTAACCCAGACAGGGCGTTAGCTGCTCACTAGCAAAAAGGCTTCCCCAATGTTAACATTCCATGTACTACATACCTATCTGCTCAAAATCATTACATAGTACATCACTAACCCTTTCACTGCTAAAAATACCAGTATTAATTGCTAAAAGATCTCATGCAGCATAAAAAAATAATAATATTAACGGTTTCAGAAATGGTTTCTTCTACTCATATTACTAAAAATAAAATAGATCTCATATTGCTCATGGAAGTCCAGGAATCTGCTTTACTATATCACACAGAACTGCTGCTGCAGCTGGGGAGTCTTGGCAGCATAACCTTTAGATTTAATGTTCAAATATTTTGGTATAATGTCAATGCACACATCTTATTTTTTGAGTCAATTAAACATAAGCTACATAACAAAATGCATACAAAACTAAAAAAATGTGTCCATAAACACAGTTCACAAATTCCTATAACTCCAATAGAAGTGAAAAGTCTATAGCGCTACATAAAATGTTGGGACTTCACAAGTGAAAGAATAATAATAATAAAAAATGGAAAAGGAGAGATCAGTTGGAGAAGTTAGTATCAACTGGAATTTACCGGTTCCCATAAATATTGCAGGCTCCTAATTTTTCCCATAACTAGAAACGTCAGAAGTACAAAACTGAAGAGGTGCATTCTCTAATAATTAGTGTACCTGCAATATTTCAACTATAACTGTAGACTTTTTTTTTTAAATATACTATTTAGTAGAAATACACTTGAAAATATGCAACATGAGTTCTAAAAAGATAATTAGAGGCTTTTTGAAGAAACTATATTGCGGGGGGGGGGGATACAAGGCAAGTATGAACGGTTTGCCTTCCTCTCGAAGTTAAACATATAACTTCTCAGTCTTACCCCCACAGTCTCTTGACTTACTCACATATTAATAAAAATTAAGATTCAGATGAGTTTTAAATTTTAGGTTTACAAAGATCTGTTTATTGAGACAACAATGTTTATGAAATCACAGTTACTATTTCCTTTAGATATTTGCAATCAGGATTGTACTTATGCAAGCTGAAATCCTACCATTCACATAGATAAAACACACATTAATAAAATCAAACCATTATATTTCTGTTCAGATCCCCCACCTGCACAAGTAATGTCTTGGGGTCCCTCAGAGAAGATGCAGAGCTTCTTGGTAGTGGTTTGCCCTTTGATTTACACTCCTTAACAAAGCTTTTCAGTGTGTCTTGGAAGTCTCCAAAGTTCAGAAACTGAAAGTTCAGAAGAAAAAAAAAAGAGAAGTAACACACATACAACTGATGTTGGATTATTTTATCATTATTTTGAGTAAATGTTTTATTATCACAAACATATGAAACACAATTGTAGCAAACTAAGATGCAACACGCTTTATGGTCAGTATGGAGGATGCAATGTGAAGAGGAAGAATGACCTATGCATTTGAATGAGAGAAGTGCCATACTGATGCAGACCTCTCCCTTATACCTCCAGGATGGAAAGGGAGGATTTTTGCACTCAGTATGCTCCTGGGTACAGGGTTAAAGTATGTCATTTATAAAGATTTCATTAATTCATTAATTAAAGTGTTTTCTGGTGATACCATGTTTTCAATAAACTGATTTCATTATATTTTCAGTGATGGTATGCATCCTTTGTGGAGCTCTACAGGGATGAGCATTAGAAAATAATTGTGTGTGATAAAATCTAATTATAGAAATGTCATTTGTCCATATCTGAAAAAAAAGTCCTCAGTGCTCATTGTTTAAAACTAGCGACTTGCCCATCAAAAAATTAGGCAATAGAATTGTAAGGCAGGTAATGCTGTTTGGTATACAAAGTAATTCTTTTGGTTGTGTGAGTACCTTCGGCGCTCATTGCGAGCCTCTTGGTTGGTGTATTTTTGGTTATCAGAGCTCCTTTAGCTCTCATTGCAAGGTTTGCGCTGATGGCCTTTTGGCGCGCATTGCGCGCCTCTGCCCTGGTGTAGTTGTGCTCCTCTAAACACTGTTGGCGCTCTTTGTGAGGCACGCCCTGAGCGCCTTGCGCGTTTATTGTGATTCTGTTTTTTTTTTTTCTTCTGTCTATGTATTTTGAAATGTTAATTCATTTGTAAGGTTATAAATGAATATACTTTACATGTTTGTGATTAATATATGCAGGAAGCAATATGCTGAAGAGCAGACAATCTGTTTTGAAGTTCCTGCAGCATACAATGTAGATTTGCACTGTTGGTGAGGTGTGTCAGCAGTGTGTGCAGTGTGTGCAGAGTAAATAGGGTGTGTGCGCGAGGGGAAACAGTTTGTGCAGCTGTGTAGTTCCACATTTTGTAATGGTAATGTTACTAGTTTGCAGTTAGTGTTGGAAAATGGCTGCGATTGTGTATGTGTTAGGCGGTTGTGGAGCATTTAGCAGCTTGTACAGTTCTGTGTAAAAGGCGTATGTGCTTGGCGGCGTTTTGCCTGCTTAGGGGTCGTGTAGCCTAGTTTTCATTTTTTTTGGGGGGGGGGGGGGGGGGGGGGGTAGGGGTTTGCAGCCATTTTTTCTCTCACTTAGGGGATTTTCGAGTGGCGAAAGTTTTTAAATTGGCGTGTAACCTCCTTCCCGGACGTCATGGCTGTCCCCCCTTGCTGTGTGTGTGTGTGTGTGTAATTATATATATATATATATATATATATATATATATATATATATATATATATATATATTTATTTATTTTATTTTAGTTTGTGTGTTTTTCGTTGTGCGTGGTGAAGATGTTAAGTTCATATTTTTTGCGGCTCGTAATTTTTTTTCTCCAAGTGGCGGTTTCCTTTTGTAAGTGTTACGGGCCGTAATTATTTATAGGCAATTTTTTTCAAAGTGCTACGGGTCTCGCACTGTGAATTGTGTATTTGAGTTTTGCGTTGGGGTGTAGTTTTGCGGGTTGTAGGTATGATGTGCAGGTCGTACCGGGGCATAGGGATGAGCACCTACGACGCTCATCTCCATCAGCGGAAAAAAAAGGTCCTTAGTGCTCATTATTTAAAATGCTTGAACATTCAGGGTGTTGTTACTTATTATTACTCTAGCAAATTTATGTATACACTGGCTTTCATCTTAGAATGAAGGACCAAAGGCATGCAGTGGGATGTTTAACTCTGTGGTTCTGCCCTGAATTAATAATATTTGTGTTGTGCAAACTCACTTGCAGTATGTTCAGTATTACCATAAAACCTATTTTCCTGCGTCTCGCATAAAATTGGCAGGGGGGGGGGGGGGGAGCAAGGGTTAAGAGATAACAAAATATGTTATTAGATGTATCAAAAAATGAGAAGAAGCAGCTGTTGTGAATGTAAAGATTACCTAAAACAAATATAAGAAGTCCTTAAGTCCTTACCTCTTTTATTAATCCAAGTAAATCTGCTTCATAAGGCAAAATATCACCCATCTTTCCCACACTTCACACAAGATAAAGACCTGTAAAAACACACACAAAAACATAAACAAACATGGAGTGATTTCATACAGATTTTCATTTTTGAGACTAATAAGAAATACTGTGTTTTCAGCTAACAATTATTTATGTATTTTTCTCTTTCTGTTGTGTGATTATTGCTTTATTGGCGTATCTTCATTGCAACAGGTTGTGGAATAGAATATATGGAAGTGCATATCAGAAAACTTTTTGGCCTTCCAATAGACTTAAATGAGCACTGCAATTCAAGAAAACAGCATTTCTTTGCTACATTAACAGATGAATCATGAACGTGTGCCGTTTGGTTATAGGTGGACAAAAGGGGTGGGTAAGGAAGGAACAGAGAGCCATTAGATACGACTGAAATAGGCACAATGACCATTCCCTCTCAATGGCCCAGAAGCAGACACATTGCATCAGTCACTGCAACAATAGCCCTCCAGAAATGTAAACACGCACACGTCTTCTAATCATGGATCACTCCAGGGTCCTGCAATTGCATTAACATTTTTCTAATTTAAGAAATGGATGTAGGACTTTTTATCCTCCTTAATTATGCTCAGTCAGAAAAAGGGTTCCATTTTTCCCCCGCTGTATGGTGGATTAAAATGGTGGAGAGCAACATATCTGCTGAAGTTAAAAACTAAAATTTCAAGTGTAGATTACAAGCACACAGATTTTGTTTTCTTCTTTTAACTACATATGGTCTTTTTCAGATAGTGATGCCTCAGAAACACATTTCCAAGTTATAACACTTTCTGGAAACCCCCAAGAAAAAGGGCTTGAAAACATGTTGGAATTTATTTTGAGATGTGTTTTTAGGTTGACCTATAGCCCATACCTCAATATCAGCTACAAAACATTGGTGAACCTTAACGGACTGTAAAGCATGAGTTTCCCCAATTATATGGAAGGGTGTGAACATAACTTACATGTGTTGGTACAATTATTTCCAAAGTGCAAAGCTTTTAAAAATTGATGCTTAAGCAAAATCTGCGTTTCCTATTTAGGTTCTTTATTGAGAAATTTGAAAAAATTCCACATATTTATCACCACTTAAAACGCTCTAAAAACAGGCCTTGCTGCAGTTTTGCAACTTATTAGGTATAGAATCTGAAAAGGAACTTTAAGAGTTTCTAGATTTTCCTAGGAATGGATAACATGTATGCATCTCTGTGCATATTTAATTTGATTAAAAAGTGCTTTATAAGATCTATTTTCACTGCATACAAAATAGTACCAGCTTGGGTCAGCCCTATGCAGGTCATGAAGACACAGACTCTGTAGCACTGCTTGCTCTGGGTCTCATACTAGCCAATAATAGCTAAAGTCTCAGCAACATGCTACAATGTGCCAACTGGCTAGTATGAGACCCTGTGCAGCCAGTGCTACAGAGTCTGTGTCTTCACTAGCTGTAAAGGGCATTCAATAGCATTCAATTGAAAATGTACTTGAAATTACATATAGTTGAATATTACACAATATATACGGGAGTATTTGATCTCCTGCTGATTTTGAATGTTTGTCCATTGATCAGTCTATCATTTTAATGGTAGGTGTATTTAACGGTAAGAGACAGAATAACAAAAAAAAAAAAAAAAGGGGGGAAAACCCATGTAAAAAAGTTATACATTGATATGCAGGTCAGTGAGGGAAATAAGCATTTGATCCCCTATCAATCAGCTAGATTTCTGGCTCCCGGGTGTCTTATACAAGTAACGAGCGGAGATTAGGAGCACCCTCTTAAAGGGAGTGCTCCTAATCTCAGCTTGTTACCTGTATAAAAGACACCTGTCCACAAAAGCAATCAATCAGATCCAAACTCTCCACCATGGCCAAGACCAAAGAGCCATCCAAGGATGTCAGGGACAAGACTTTAGACCTACACAAGACTGGAATGGGCTACAAGACCATCGCCAAGCAGCTTGGTGAGAAGGTGACAGCAGTTTGTACGATTATTCGCAAATAGAACAAACACAAAATAACTGCCAGTCTCCCTCGGTCTGATGCTCCATGCAAGATCTCACCTCGTGGAGTTTCAATGATCCTGAGAACGGTGAGGAATCAGCCCAGAACTACACGGGAGGATCTTGTTAATGATCTCAAGGCAGCTGGGATCCATAGTCCCCAAGAAAACAATTGGTAACACATTTTGCCGTGAAGGACTGAAATCCTGCAGCGCCTACAAGGTCCCCCTGCTCAAGAACGCACATGTACAGGCCCGTCTGAAGTTTGCCAAAGACATCTAAATGATTCAAAGGAGAACTAGGTGAAAGTGTTGTGGTTAGAGGAGACCAAAATCTAGCTCTTTGGCATCAACTCAACTTGCCGTGTTTGGAGGAGGAGAAATGCTGCCTATAACCACAAGAACACCATCCACACAGTCCAACATGGAGGTGGAAACATTATGCTTCCGGGGTGTTTTCGTGCTAAGGGAACAGGACAACTGCACTGCATCCAAGGAACGATGGAAGGGGCCATGTACAGTCAAATCTTGGGTGAAAACCCCCTTCCCTAAGCCAGGGCATTGAAAATGGGTCGTGGATGGGTATTCCAGCATTACAATGACCCAAAACACACAGCCAAGGCAACAAAGGAGTGGCTCAAGAAGAAGCACATTAAGGTCCTGGAGTGGCCTAGCCAGTCTCCCGACCTTAATCCCATAGAAACCTGTGGAGGGAGCTGAAGGTTCAAGTTGCCAAACATCAGGCTCAAAACCCTAATGACTTGGAGAGCATCTGCAAAGAGGAGTGGAACAAAATCCCTCCTAAGACGTGTGCAAAAATTGTGGCCAACTTCAACAAACGTCTGACCTCTGTGATTGCCAACAGGGGTTTTGCCACCAAGTACTACGACAAAGGGGTAAAATACTTATTTCCCTCATTGACCTGCAAATCAATTTATAACTTTTTTGACATGCGTTTTTCTTGTTTCTTATTTTGTTTATTTGTCTGACACTGTTAAAATACATCTACCATTAAAATTATAGACTGATAATTTCTTCGTCAGTGGAGAAACGTTCAACATCAGCAGGGGATCAAATACTTTTTTCCCCCACTGTATTTTACAAGATGTAATTTTATAGAAATCTCTCCTAGCTTATATCTATGTTTGGTCTAGAATAATTTGGATGCATGAATTCCTGTGTCATGACTCAAGGTGTAATCCTAATGGTGAATTTATTTGCTTAGAACTCTCTGTACCCTTCTCTGTTCTGTTCATTGTACTAAACAGTTGGCAGATGATACATACAGAAAACTATATAATATGATTACGTCTCTGGGTAATATTGTTATGGTTTATCTGGCACTTCTCATACAACCTACATTGACAATGACTCCATTATAACCAGTCCTTGAATCAACACAATATATATATCATAATATAGATATGATATAGGATATGAGGTAAGATATGATTACTTGTAACCAAGTGTGGATTACCAATTTATGGAGAAGGATATTAAAGAACCACTTTTATATATTTAAAATATACTATTTTGAAGAACAACAATTGCATATGTAAAATAGATTACAGCCTGTGATTCATATACTGCTGTGAGATGTACAGTGTTGCTTCCTTATGGTCCACTTCCTGCGGTGGAAGGATTTATGCAGCATCTACAAGTGCCAGAGTTTTTCAGTAGCAGTAATGGAAATCTCATTAGATTACAAGGAGACAATCTCATAAGAAAGCAAAATACATTATTATTTACCACAGACATGAATTTTCGGTTCTCAGCTGATTACAAAAATAAAAACTAAATATCTAAAAAGCTTGACTCCATTATTTTTTTTTCTTTCTAAAAAACATTTGATCTATTATCAAGTTTAGTTATTCAAAAGAAAAATAAATACTCTTAAAAGGACCAGTGTAGGACACCCCGGGCATTGAACCATTCTTCTATACTAGAAACTGGCAGCCTTATTAAACTGCTATTTGGCCAATTGAATAGGGCTCTATATAAGCACACAGCATATTTTTTTTTCAGAAGTTTTTAGTTAGTGAAGACCTTGCTTTTGGATAAAAGTTCACAAACTATAAACTTCTGTAAAAAAAATATGCTCTATGCTTATATAGAGTCTGGCCAAATCACAACTGAATGAGGCTGTAGTTATATAATTACATGAGAGATCTTCTATAGGTGTGGCTATTATCCAAGGGTACAATACAAGTAATATCTCGTTCACTAAATTATTTACGGAAATGTTACATTTCTTGGTTATCACTGATCCAAAACCACACTGGTATTCACTAGCTAAACCAGCAGCACTTTCCATGGAATTAATATATCCCAGTCACCTGCCATCTATACCTTCCCACTTTTAGTGTTCACCTAATTCAAGCTTGACCACCGTCAGTAATCAAAAAGGAAGATATCAAACCATATTTTTAAGATATATTGTTTAAATATAGGTGAGTGAGTTAGTCAGCTGCTCAATCAACTGTATTTACTCACCATTGATGACACAGGAATCAGCTAAAAGTCTGCACTGGATCCAACCTCAAAGCTGGTCATTGAATCTGCTGATTTTTTTTATGAAATAATATCCTTTTGAAATCAGAGACAACTTGGATGTTGTCTTAACTTTTTGAGGTCCAAAAAGTTGAAACATCATACTCTCATGCAGTAAGGATCACTCACTGCATGGTAGGCCTTATGGAAATATTGAATAGTATGTCTCTAGCAGGGCATAGCAAGTAAGCATGTGTCTTTTACTCTAGTATCTGGTACACTTCACAAAAGGATATCTGGGTACAGTGTGTAGCCCTTGCTCGGAAGCCAGATTGAGCATTATGGCAAAAATTAGGCAGTTAGAAACTCGATGGCTGCAGACATTATGGCACAATAGAAAAATGGTTTTGAAATTTAAGATTTTGCCGTTATCTTGGCTAGACATCATTGCTACTCTCTAAACTATACTAGTGTCAGCAATCATCAATCTTCTGACTTTTACTTCCAAGACCAGTAATATAGTGCAGACTCCTATATTTATGTGGTACCAAAATTCAGTATTAGGTAACACACCGAGTGGAAGCAAAATAGGATCACATATATAGTTGTGAGCATGGAAGCGGTTGCTAACACTTGCGGGCTCGCATTGCGAGCCCGCGGCCCACGCAAAGCCGAAGGCGCTCCTTGCCAGCAACTGCGGACCTCGCAAAATTTACGTTGTTCCAAAAAGAAAATAGGAGACACGTTACGACCCATTACGACCTTGCAAAAATCGGCCTTAACCCGCTCACATCAAAACATGAAAAATACAACAAATACACACAACAAATATATAAAAAGCTTAATTACAGGAAGAGGGGGCATCCAGGACCTCGAAAACTAAAGTTACACCTCAATTTAACTCAAAATAAAAGAGTTTAGACACTGAAAAATTCTCTAAGCGAGAGAAAAAATGGTCGCTGCAAAAAACGAAAACGAGGCTACAGCAGTCTAAAGACGCAAAACACCACCAAACACCTACGGATTTGCCGAAAAACACCTACGAGATAAAAAAAAACAAGGACGCAACTCACGCGACCCCAAAACATTACAAACACAATAAATACAAACAACAAACACATAAAAAGCTTACCCACAGCAAGGGGGGACACCCAGGACCTTTGCAAGTCAAGTTACACCTCGATTTAAGTACAAATTTCGGAGTTTAAACACCCGAAAATCACCTAAGCGAGAGAAAAAATGGCCGCCGAACAAAACGAAAATGAGGCTAAAGGACCCTAAACACGCAAAACACCACCAAACACCTACGGATATTCCGAAAAAGTTGGACAACATCCAAAACTAAGGATGCTAAATCAGCCACAGACACATACCACACATTAGCCTCCATTTTAGAACAATAACTTATATAATGCGGAAGTACACAGTTACGCCAACGGTTTTGCCTCGCGCACGCACACTATTACACTGCACACATTCAGCACGCTTACACAGCAGCTCCATACCACTAATGCTGCAGCAACATCAAAACAGATTGCCAGCTCTTCAACAGAATGATTCCTGCATATATTACTTTATTAATGTATTATTTATTTTATTATACACCAAACAGCATTAGCTCACTTACAATTTCATTGCCGTCATTTTTTTGACGGGCAATTCGCTAGTTACTTATAATCATTAACAAGTGATCAAGTAACATCAAACCAGTGAATGAGGGATGAATAGTAAATTCCAAGAACGAACCAACCCAAATGGACTAGTTATATGGGCACATTGACACACTCAGAGGATCAGCCTCTTTTTGCTCATTTTGTGGTTTCTCCTGTTCAGGGAAGAACTGATTGACATATTGGGGCAAGGATACTATTGAGTGAGACCTGACTGATAAGCTAGGATATTTCAACCCTTTACAAGGCACAAGTGAGCAAAAAGAGTCTGCTCTCCGAGTGGGTCACTCTCCCCACATAAATCATCCAGGTTAGTTTGTTCACAAATTGAGAATGTCAGACTCAAAAATCCAAGTTCTGTTATTGCATTTCTTTCAGGTAAAATTGATGAAGCACAACTCGGAGGAAATCGCTCCTGGCGGGCACATGACTATACACTGAAGAAGTATGCACCATTTTTTTCAGGTCTACCTAACACATACACAGAGAGTACATAGAAGTATTAAAAAGGTATATGCAAATGAGCAGAGTTATAAATGCTTTTTTAGCTTTGCATTAAAAAAAAAAATGTTGCAGGTGATGTTTACACCCCCAGGATTGAGCTAGGCTCCTGAGGGTTTGTTTTTGTAAAAATGTCCCCTCTATGTGAGCATGCTCAGCAATGCTGTATGCAGCCAGCTAGATGATGCTGGAAGGGGCTGCTACATTCCCAAAACTAAAGATCCTTAAAAAGGACCATAAATTGGCATTCAAGTAAAAATGCTTGAGCTGTTACACGGTTGCTTTTTAGACATACGGTTGCTTTTTAGGCGAATGAGCATTTATGCTTGATTTATAGTCCTGCAATGACCTGCAAAGTTTGAGGAAGAGAGCATGCGTTCATGGTCTCTGTGCATGCGTCTTTGTGAGAGCGCGCCTCCCAGTCTGTGAGTGTCTCTTATGTAGATAAAACAATCAGTGAATGAAGGGACACAGACCTTGTTCTGGGCATTACAGAAATCTAAAGGAAAGAAGCAGCTCAATTCAAAGACCAAAACGATACAATGTATTATGTAATTTCAGCTGGGATTTTCAGGGGGTGTCAAAATTGATAGAAAACAGTTTGCAAATGCAAGAGATTAAGCAAACATTAGGGTAACTGTTTACATTTTTATTATGGTATTTTTACATGCAAACATTTTTTTTCATTCACTACTAATTATCCTCTATCACATGCATTCATAATCCAGCTCACTTGCATATATTAAGGATAAACATAATGACCCCACTAACTTAACATAGTGTAAAAGGGCTCATTATGCCCCACAAAACTAGGTCACTCAAGCTACAAACAGTGTCGATTCAAGAAAGGCATTTCAAAGCACATGCTCAATACAAGCTTTAAATGTGACGATACAATAGAAACTACCAAAATTCACCTAACAGACAAAATATTGCCATATTACACAATAATGTAGCATGTAGCATTACAAGATATCCACATATGCATGGACAAGGAGGGGAGGTATATAATTCTTATAGGCAACATAGAAACAATGATACATACTATGGTCTCCATGTAAATAAAGTAAAGACACTGCCATGAGTCAGCTGCGGAAGCTTTTTTTCCCTAACTTCTACACTAATGTAAATCTTTCACTTCCCCAGATTAGAGCACTCCGTGCACAGCCGTAAATCCTGCCTTAGCCACAAAAGATTTCTGTGCGGGGAGCCAATAAGAAATGCGAACGTCATGAATATTATAATGGGTGGGAAGTGCAGGAAGAAGTGTCGTAACTGCTGCGGCAAGGAAACAGAATGTGTGTGTGTATAGATATATATATTAATTGTTTTTTATTCATATATATATTTTTATATTAAAAAGTTGTGACAATTGTATTTATAGCTTCAATAAATAAAGTTGTGTTTATTTTATGTTAAATCAATGTTAATCTTATAAGAATTTTTTTAGAACACCCACTGAAAGTGCTTAACACTACTGTTTTAATATCAAAAGGTAAACAAAAAGTTGGGAAATTATACCTTACTATAATTAATGAATAATATATGTTACCTATTTGTACTTACATAGTAATTTAGGTTGAAAAAAGACTTTAGTCCATCAAGTTCAACCTTTTTAGATCTCCTCTGATCTGCAATACGCAGATTTATTATTAATTGATCCAGTGGTAGGCAAACAGAAAAAAAAAAACAGTGAAACTTTGCCAATTGTCTCAACAGGGAAAAAATATATAAAATTCCTTCCTGACCCCAGATACTGGCGATCGGATTCAACCCTGGATCAATACTCCCTCTCTATTTATCCAGGATAGCCCTTAATGCCCTTTTTATTTAAAAATATATCCAATCCCTTTTAAAAGTTATCTATCGAATCCGCTGTCACCACCTTTTTTGGTAGAGAATTACACAGATTAACCACCCTTACTCTGAAGAACCCTTTTATTTCTTTAAAAGTGAAATCTTTTTACTTCTAATCTCAAAGGATGTCCCCTTGTCAGTAGAAAACCTCTTGGCACAAAAAGTTTCCTTGACAAAGCTTTGTATTGTATACCCTGGATATATTTATATAAGGTAATCGTATCCCCTTTTGGACGCCTTTTTTCTAGCGTAAATACGTTTAATTTCATTAGTCTTTCTTCAAAACTTAGCCCCTCCATTCCCTTTATTAGTTTTGTTGCCCTGCTCTGTACTTTTTCCAGCTCTAAAATGTCCTTTTTCTGTAGTGGTGCCCAAAATTGTACTCCATATTCCAAATGAGGGCGTACTAGGGATTTGTGTAGTGGCAGAATTATATTTGCTTCCCTGGCTTCTATACCCTTCTTAATCCATGCTAATATTTTACTTGCCTTTGCAGATGCTGCTTGGCATTGAGCACTGTCACCTAGGTGGTTGTCCACAAGTACTCCCAAACCCCTTTCAATATCTGATACCCCTGATACCATCTTTTTGGCCTATATTTTGATATGTACAGGGAGACTGCTGATCATCTGAGGAGCAATGTGCTAAGTGTGCAGTGTATTTAGGCTGTGTGCTTGAGGGCAAATCGTTTGTTTAGGCGAGAGAACTTCCATTTCAAAAGAGTAATGTGGTAATGTGCAAGATAGTGTTGTGAAATGGCGGTGATAATGTATGTCTTACTCGTATTTTCCGTCCTTCGTAATAGTGTGGTAGTGTTTTGCGAGCTTCGGGGTCGTGTAGCCTCGTTTTAATTTTTTTTTCGGCCGAGATTTTTTTTTTCCCCCTCGCTTAGTCGAATTTTGAGTGCCAAAACTCAACAAATTTGGCTTAAATTTGCGTATAATCTCACTCCCAGATGCCCGGGCTTTCCCCCTGTGCCGTGTATGGGTGTTTATTTTATTTGTATTGTGGTTTTATTTTTGTGTGCGTTTTTGGTGTTTTTCGATTTGCGCGGTTCGGTCGTTAAATGAGTCTTTTTGCAACCTTTTTTTTTTCTAAGTCCCCCCTCTTGTATTTTTTTCTAAGTGTGGCGTCGCTCAACTGCTTGCAGCCTAATGCAATCCTGTGATTCCCAAGTGCTTGTAGCCTAAGTCCCGCGTGCTTCAATGCCTCAACTGCTTGCCTCGCTATGCAAGGCGAGCAGGCAATGAGCGCCTTTGGCGCTCATCGCCTACGTCGTGCGAGGTTGGAAGACTTCTGCGCCTCAATGGCTCGCCTTGCTATGCGAGGCTCGCAAACATGACGACGAATCACAGTTTGATAACTATTATGTGTGATAAAAGGTTGAAATACTTTCCTTGATACAGCAAAGCTTTTAAAGAGTGCTGCAATATACCGTTGTTTCTTTAAGGCAGACTCCATTGTAAATAAGAATAGCAATATAATATAATTATTTGTAACAAATTAATCTTACAAGATTTCTTTTGATGAAATATATGCTATAAAAAAAGACCAACACAGTTTGCATCTTGGGTATCTTTGTTATTCTAATAGAATATATTGTGTGGCTATAGTCATACAACCTATATTTAACCCCCTTACATTTAACAGAGATTACTTTCAATATTGTTTTTTATTTATAAGTTTAACAAAATGATCAATCTATGTAAAATTGGTAATTCTTCTCACAATGGACAATTAAAAAAAAAAAGGAGGTATACTTTTCTGTATTTAAACATTTCTAAAAGTATAGACAGGAGGACCTGAACTCTAATTTCTGGGTAAACATTAGGGGTTATTATAACAATAAGGAATGGTAGTGCAATATAATCTTATAAATAAAAGGAATTATCACATATGTAAGGAGTGACTAACTTTCCGCCAATGGGCACCACCTAGGTTAAATACTCTATTTGAGTGAACATGCCAAAGTATGAAAAAATCTTCACACCAGTTGTTTATTGGCAATACATGAAGATGACCGAGAAAGATTTAAATGTTCTTCATACGTCTTATAGCAGATTACATTACTATCAGTACCTATACAACATACCATGTAACTCTACAACTAAGCGTGATTGGCTTTAAGTAAGCTTTTATAGATATTTTTACTCAATCAACCTTCACTGTCCCAAGTAATTTCTCACGAATTGGAAAATCATATCTTTAAACATAGAATTCTAGGTTCTAACCCAAAACACCAAGCAGAAAATCATCAGCACCTAAAGCTTATTAAACTTACCAAAACTGGAGCCTCTTTTCCTGAGAATGATAGCCAACACACTATAATGGAAAACGTTGCACCCCCAATAACCTATTACAAATATAACTATATTGCATAAACAAGAGGAAAAAATACAAAGAATGTGGCAGCTATATGCCTCTTAAAATTTAGGCATTAAAGTCAAAGCCAAAATATTAGCAAATTGCCTCAAATCATACCTAGCCTTCCTGAAAGGAAATAATAAACCGTATTTATGCCAAGAAGACAACCAAGAGAGAGAGAACACAATCCTTAATCTTGTACAACTAGCTAATAAAGCTAAACATTCCTAAGTACAGATGCTGAAATAGCTTTTGGTTGGGTTAACTAGAATGTCAACTGCAAGAATATTGGTAAATGGCCACTTATCCCCAAAGGTTAATATCAATTACAGGACCAGACAGGGTTGCCCATTGCCCCCCATCATTTACATTCTATCAATGGAACCCCAATCCAACATTTTAAAAACAAACAAAATATATAAGGAAAAAAGAGAAAACACAAATATTACAAACCTGCCACCTTCACTTAAGATCTTCTTCTCTTACTCTCCAACTATTAACATCACTACCACATGCCATCAAGGAACTAAACACATATGCAGCACTTTCAACTTACAAAATTAATCTGGGCATATCAATTGGGTTATCCATCCAAACAGGTGAATTGAAAAGTGAATACCAATTTAAATGGTATCTGTATCATGGTTCGGCAGAATAACCTTTAAGCAACACATCCTCTATGAATAAAAAATAAAAATGAATTTGCCAGAATTCCACAGACCCTTAAAATCTTGCTTGTGGTGCCTACATCTTGACTATTTTGCATACTACTCTACGCTAACTGTTCAAAAAAATAATGATGGCTTCTCATTAATTTGTCTGTCATCCACCCTACAAATGAAGGGAAGAAATATTTTGTGAGCTCTAGCTCAAAGATACATAATCTGGTGACATAAAACGAAAACACTGACTCAATAAATACTATGACGTCATATGATCGCGACGGCGTGCCTGCGTCCAAACCCGGTGCACGTTTCTAGTATTTCCTCAAGGGCTATTCTCTTTTGAGATTGGAGTTTAAGGTGTGCCCTATAAGAGGATCTAACTCTCTATTTTTTTGTTCTTGCGTTAGGGTTATTGGGAAGAAATTCTCGAACCCCTCGGCCACACCACTTAGTGGCCGATGGGCGCCACTGAGCAAGGGCAGCAACTGGAAAGATCCAATAAGACTACACATCCCTTGATGCTTTGCTGAACAAACTGAGATCACAGATTGAAACAATGTATTAGCTGCCTGTGATTGGCCAAAATGAACTATGTATTTTATGCTAAATTTTAGCAGGGATTTTCAGAGGTGTTAACTCAAAAAAAAAATAACTGCTTGCAAAACAAATGTTTTCATACACTACTGATTCGCCTCTATCAGATGCATTTATAATCCAGGAAACTTAGATATGAGCTTTGTGTAAACAAGCACTTTGCTAGTTTATTTTAATATTAAAAGCAGGGAACATTAAAACACAGTTTATGTCATTGATGCACACTTGCTAGCCAGCTCGGACCTATCCTGTTATGTGCACACACAGGAAGCACGCCGCCAACATCCCAGTAGCTGTCTAAGTGGCCGGTAAGTGGTTAGGGGGGGGTTCGGGTTATGTTTATAGGGTTAGGGGCTTAGGGTTAAGGGCTTACGAAGTTACTTTTAGGGGCTTAGGTTTAGGGCCAGTAAGTGGTGGGCCAGCAAGAGGTGTAGGGGGTTAGGGTTAGGATTAGGGCCAGTAACTGGTGTAGGGGGTTAGGATTAGGGCCGGCAAGGGGTGTAGGGGGTTAGGGAGTACAGTGGGACGCGAGCGTGCCCGGCACCAGGAGGCTTCCCGTGCTGTGCGTGCACATAACAGGATAGATCCCCCAGCATAAGTATAATTAATAATAACACCACTATCATCAGTGATTTTTTAACCCTTCCAACCATCACAATTGTATTATCCAAATAATTTAGTCTTCTAATTACAATTTATGTGTAACAGGTTTATTGCATAAATATCACAATGAGAACACTGATGGAGAAAACGAGAGTGGAATAAATGGAGGGGGGGGGGGGGGGAGACAGTAAGGGCAGGTTTTGTGGGGCAAAAGAAAGGGCAATAGAAGTGTGTATGTTTTTTATCAGGTTAAGTGCAATTAAATCGATGTGGTGTGGAAGATACGAACAAGAACATGAAGATGCTGCGTGAGAAGCTGCTTAGCTCTGCATGTTGCTCTGCTCACTACTGCCTGGTGCCCATTCTAGCAAACGTGGCCTAGAATACAAACACATGTCAGGACTGCCCCGCTGTGCACAAGTGAGTGATGGATGCACTGCCTACCCCTACTCTATACAACTGGAAACAAAGGGTGAGCGTACACATATATATGGTATATTATATATGTAGATATATACATATAATGTTCCCTGCAACCTCTGATATGACAGCGTGCTGATAGATGTCACTCACCCGGTACTTTCACTCAAGTCTCCTGAAGGCCTACTAGACGGTTAAAAGAAGAGCGCTCCCGTAACCAAGGCAACACTTTACTTCCGGATGCCTGTGTACTAACAACCAATCAAACAGCGCTTGACAAAAGACGAGTCATTAACTGGCCAATCAGAGGGAGTGGCACAGATGGAGGACTGCTGAAGACAAGCTATTGCAAGGCGGTAGTGTGCTAATTCTTACAAGTGTTAGGACAGCTGGAGGTGTGCAGTCACTGAGCAACATAGTGTTACATTATAGTAATACAATTACCTCACTGCTAGGTGCTCCCATGGTATATGATGCAACAGAGACCTTCACTTTATAACCTAATATACATTGCAGGGCATGCATGGCAGTGATTGAAGCCATATTTAAATTTCTTGGATTATGAATGCATCTGATAGAGGAGAATCAGTAGTGTATGGAAATGTTCTTTTGCATGAAAAAAATACCAAAATAAACATTATAAAACTTACCCTAAAGTTTGCTAAATCTCTTAAGTATTCAAGCAGTTTATTTTGAGAGTTAACACCCCTGGATATCTCTGCTAAGATTAGCATAAAATTCACAATTCGATTTGGCCAATCAGTCATAAAAGTGTTTCAATCTGGGACAGCAGTTTGTGCAGCATGGCATCATGGGATGTGTAGTCCCTTCACAAAGAAGCAAGGATGAGCTCCGACATTGCTTTGTGGATCTCTGCATGCTGCTGCTGTTGGCTTGAAGGGTATTATAGGATTAAAAACCATACCCAAATGCAGTGTTTCTATTGGTAGGTTCACTGTGCCTATGTAAGCAGCTATGAGGGTGTGAACAACTTTTTATTTTTAAATAAAATTAATCTGCATGTGTATTTAATGACTCTGTGTAATGTGTGTTCCTGCTATAAACTGCATGTGTTAGGTTAGGAAAAGGGAAAAACAGGGACTCTTACATATATCTTTAAAGTAGATAGACACAATGGTGGAAATGTTTTTTTTGACACTGACGCAATTTGTTGTGCTTTTGAAGTGCCCTCTAAAAATACTTTGGACACATTTTAAGTAAAAACTTTCAGGCTAGATAACGTTGTTGGGAAATATATCAACCAACAAAAATGTCTCCATTAAAGACTGAAAATCTGTTGATACATGTACGCATGGCGATGTGATCAAGCCCAGAGTGGGAATTAATTTGCTGATGTAAAGTCCTCAGTTAATGACATGTTTCACATCTGCTACAATCCACACACAATGATCCGAGGTACCACACAGCCTCTGCTTTCTTATTTTCCTTTTAGGATTATTACATACTGCTGCTGGAAGCTGGGATTAGTCAGGCTGTGCCGTGATGTTCAAAATCTGCTGTCTCACTGAGATCCAGCATCCATAAAGTTCATCCACCTGCAGAAACCTGCATGTTTTATAGGATAGTGTCCACTGCATACTGGTGCAGGAACTCCAGATGACAAAACTCACAATATGTTCCTGCCTCCCTAGGCTAGGCTTTCACAATTTAAAGGTGCAAAAGGGGGTTGGTGAGAAATGGGAGTGAAGGGATGAAAGAAAACAGAGTAATAGTTCAAGGGAAGGGGGATAAAGACAGGAATACTTTCTAGGTACTTTCAATTTTATTTATAAATCTGCTTTATTGTCACTTTATGTGACATTTAGATCTATCCTGTTATATTGTCGGGACAGGTCCGCCTCTGCATTGCGGGCGGCCTCCAATCGCTTGATGGCGATGCCGTTATTTTGCTGTGCTACTGATATGTGAGAGAAGTTCTAAGATTATAATGTTAACCCTCACACTAACTCCAACCCTCACCCTAACAGTTTACCTAAGCCTTGACTTGATGATATGGCACCGGAATATCGGCAGCGCCATCTAGCGAATGTTCACTGCCACTGCTGCTGCCTTGTGCTGCGCCAGCATAACAGGATAGGACCTCATATTTAAAGGGACTCTGACACCCCAAACTCAAGTTGGTTTTCAGGTTATTCTTATGTATGTGTATGAAAACCTAGCTTTAGTTTTTGTTATAAAATAGTTTTTTGTAAAGTGAACCAATCCTGGCATATTCCATGTTGTTGTTGCATTTATAAGCAAATGAGTTGCTCACGCATATTAATTAGCTGCTTGTTAGTGGCCAAAATAAAGACCTGTAATGTTATTCTGACTCTTAGACCTCGCCCTTATCAAGCTCTCTTAGCCTTACTTTAGCATACAAAAGCTGCAAAATCAATTCTAAATATTTCAGGTATGATTTACTGTAGAGAAAAAAACTGCTCGTACAATGTTTACAATAGTTTAATGCTCTTTATTAGTCACTTTAAATGAGTTTTGCAAAGTTTTAGGTTAGTTTATTAGCAGTTCTTTTATAACACATGCTTTACTTTATTGTTTTACTATGTGAACAATGCTCTTCCTTTTGGGACCACCACCACTGTGGTATCGGCCCTCTTGTGCAGAAAATAACTTCCATGATCCAAAGCACACATACACCATTTACCGTATACAAATCTCCAATAGCTCTTTGTTCCACTTTCAACCACTACCCTATTCTACAGAGACACATATACTTTGGGGCAGGATAACTCTTATTTGATATTTTTCTGTAAATTGTCATTTTCAGTTTCACTCAAACAAATAAGAATTCTTAGAAATAGTATGTATTAGTTAATGGAAAAGGAACAAAAAAAAAACTGTAAATCTCAAAATGATAATGTTTAACCATGATTGTAATAAGAGCGATTAACCCTTTGTACATATTATTAAATTCAACCAAAAGTATGAGACCCTTCATGACCTAAATCTATATCAAGGATAGAGAGGGCTAGGGTGATGTCATAGAAGCCTTCAAAGATATCAGTGGGTTTAATAAAGTTCAGGAGGAAAGTATCATCAAGAACAAGAGGTCATGATTTTAAGATGGAATGTGGAAAATTTAGAGGTAATATGCAAAAGTACTACTTAAAAGTAACAGCAGTAGATAAACGGAACAGCCTTCTGGTGAAAGTGCTAGCAACAACACAGTAAAGGAATTCAAGCATGCCTGTAATAAACATAATATTATCCTGAGTATTAATTAAGTTAAACGTTTTAGGATGGATTTAAAGGCCTTTTTAATCTAGGTATTTATGGCGGCTAAAAGTTTTATTGTTTTAAAATGGAAACGAAAAGATCTGCCAACTTGGCAAGAAATTTCCAAGAAATTATCCAAAGTTTGTATCTTAGATCTCAAAGATATTGGGGTCATTCATATTTCATCACAAAAATGGAAAATATGGGACCAATGGGCTGTGAAGTCCATATCCGGTCCAGCAGAACTCACTTTGATTTGTTTTTTTGTCTTTTTGTGCTGTATTATTATTATTTTTTTTTTTTATATGTATGCTGTTTGGGATCTATCCCTCTTCACCATCGCATTTCTTCGGCAGCACTGACAGCTGCAGTTACAGGAGCCATCAGGCAGAGGGCGCTGTCAATTTTCGGGTGCTGTCATGTTCGATGTAAGGCAAAGAACTATTTCCCCCTTCAACGTGGCGCAAGTCGATGGGGCTGAGCCTCTGGCGCGCCTCTCATAGCTCAAGGCCTTTTATGTCTGCGCGCCTTATATGAAAATCGGCAACGCCATCGGTCGGTTGGCGGCGGGATTGCAGCAAGTAGATTTTGCGAAGTTGAAGAGGGAAAGAAACGCTGGTTGTTTTGTTGTTGCTCTTTCTTTTTTTGTTTCTTTTGTGTTAAAAATGGAAGAGCAAAGAAACATAATCTTTTAATGTATATGATTGTATATCTTAAGTAAACTTACTTCCACAATATAAGAGAGGATTGAAAACCTTTAGATTTATAATTTTGGAGGAACCTGTATAAAAGGTTAATATTTATATGTATTTTTACTCATGATTATGTATGTGTTTGATATATGTACAATTTGTCAAAATAAAAAATTGTTAAACTTTTTAGGTATACAGAATGAACAGTTTAATGTATGTTTCTATCCACAGCAATCAGATTGTTAGTAAAAAAATGTTGATGTTTGCTGGAGAGATACAGAAGTTCAGTATATTTTCTTGAAATTGATGTTATTGCTCTCTTTTGTCGTAAAATCAAAATAATTGTAACAGGTTAGTCTCCAAAGTCTCAGCTGTGATTGGCATCTACCTCTGCACTGTTGTACAGTTAGCATGTACTGTATCGTTGAAAATCCAATCACTTTTAAAGGAATATAGAATGCAACATTTTTTTTTTCAAGTATTTAAAAAAGCACATTTTGAACATTGCAAAAGTTGTTGTTTATTGTTGCTTAAACAATATTAAGTCAAACCTTTTTAAACAACTACATATGTTTTTGTGCTCTAAGACCTTTATTTGAAAATGAAAACCCATTCTGGCACATTATCAAATACCCTTTTTCTGATGCATGAAAGAAACAAATCTGTCCATGTGGCTTTAATAAGCTATTTAAATTAATAACTCAATTTACACAGATTACACATAAAACTTGCTGGCGTAAAAGCCTGTTAAACTAAGGAGCTTAATTATAATATGTAATTTGTTGCAAGCTCCTGTGAAAGTCAAGAGATTTAGGAGAGATTGATAAATGACAGGCATTAGTTTTAAGTATGTTATTAATGATTTTCTTTTTACATTTTCAAATGTTTGTAAATATAAAACAAATAGTAAAGGAATTCCAGTGTTGTAAACCAGAAATGGTGCTATCCAATAAGATCATTTTGATATAACTTTTTAAATGTTATCACATATATAGTAGTGGATCTTTGCGCTGTTCGTAACGTTTACGATGTTGGTCACGCAGTTGCAACCTCGTGAAGTGTGGTTGCAACCGCGAGCCTTGCAAAGCGAGGCGAGCCAGCTGCGCTGTCACACATGCGAGCCTCGCAAAGCGAGGCGGAGCATCCGCACAGCACTTAGGCTGCAATGAGTGCAAAGGCGCTCATTGCTGCCAGCGGCGCCATCACACATGCGAGCCTCGCAGCACTTAGGCTGCAATGAGCGCCGAAGGTGCACATTGCAGCCAGCGGCGACGTCACACATGCGAGCCTTGCAGCACTGTTCAAGCATGTAATTTTAAAAACCCACAAAAAAAAAAAAAACACATATACAAAAAATTATAACACACTTACTTACACTAACACTTACAACAACAACGCCAGAAACGCAGGACTTTGGAAATAAAACCAACAGCAGTCAGCGCGCACCATGCAAACATTCAGCAGACACACATAGGAGAAAGACACAGGGAAGGGACGGGGGAGATGGTGGAAAGAGACACATGGCATTCCCAAGCACAAAACTTGCAGGTTAACAAACCGTGCAATGAGCGGCCCGTACAGTAGGCGGCCGGTACAGCACCATGTGCGGGAGAGGCTTGCAATAAGCACTGAAGGAGCTCATTGCGAGCCCCACGATGAGCGGTAAAGGCGCTCATCGTGGGGTTCGCGATCAGCGTCGAGGGTGATCAGTGCAATGCAGGAAACTTGAAGTACACGGGGTGAGAGGCTCGCAATGAGAGCCAAAGGCGCTCAGCGCGGGGCTTGCAATGTGCACCAAAGGTGCTTAGAGGACCAAAAGCCTCACATTGTGTGGCAAACAGCATTGCCAGCCTTTTTTTTTCAATCCCGTCCTTTTTGACGGGCAAATTCCTAGTATATATAGAATCAATAATAAATCAATACAAACAAAATTGTTGTTTAATAATATAGATATACACGTCTCATATAGAGATAGATGATTTGGTTGATTTCAGTCTCAAGGATTCTACTTCCACTCCATTCCATTTTTCAAGTAATCTAAGCGCAATTACTTTATGTCCCAATGTTAGAAACGGTTAAAACACAATTTACTAATTTATTCATGGTGCAAAAACTTCCACCAAGAAATCCAGCTGGAGGGATCAGCTTGATGGGCCTATGAATGGATCCCACCTGTTAGGTCCTCTCCTCTTCGGTTTCTGTATATTGGTGCTAGGGATTCCCCTGGAAGGAAGCTTTCGGCAGGAACTGTGGAGATCAGTAAAGCCGGGTTCCTTGGTAGCTGGACTGAAACAAGTGATTAAAAACGCTCCTTTAGACCCGCCAGCAATACAGCTAGCACACAAAAGGGTTAATGTATGTTATTGAAATACACAGGGACTTATATACTTGGTAGGAGTAAAATATCCCAATAATATAATTTAGTTAATCTGTGTGAAGAGTCACAAAAAGTCAAATGTGAACACAAATGTTCTCTTTATTTAAAATACAGGGGCGGATCTACAGCCGGTGCAGGCGGTGCATTGCACCAGGGCCCTTGCTCTGTGAGGGGCCCCTCAGCAGCATCATTCACCCCCTCAAAACTCCCAGGGCCCCTTGTCACACTATTCACCCCTCCTCCTCTCCTCTTATTTGTGTGTTGCAGTCCCTGTCCCTGATCCGATTGCTCAGAGGTTGGGTATCCTTCCCCTGCCAGAGCTTTATACTGCAGGGGAGAGGAATTCCTAGTGATGTCACGTGACTCGGCAGTATGATTCCATTTTGAATTTGGATGGCCAAATAGTTGTTCAGTAATTTTAGGGCTAGACTCATTTTCAAACTAGAAAAAAGATTTGAATAGACTCCTTGAAAATCTTCCCTGCTAACTCACAAGATTTAAAGGGAAAGTATCAACATTTCTACTATTTGCACATGGCATATAGCACCCCTCCTGTCTTTATATACACTCTAGTCCACTCTATCCTTGTCTTTTCTAGTGCTCATATCCATGGTTTATGTACTCCATATTCCCTTCTAGCAGAGTCTGACATGCCTTGTGCCAATCTGAGTTTTTTATTCTGCCTGCTTGTTCCTAATTTATCAAGTTCCTTTACAAGCCATTGATGGATCCAACTGAGGTTCCAGGGGCACCATTGTCATCCACACCTTGACAACTTGACAACTTCTTACCATTTGGATGTCTTTCCTTTTATTCCCCTGATACACTATCTCCCACACTAGTTGCTTCTCCTCAATTGGAACCAAGCCTTCTTCAGCCTTTATGCTATGCAGGAGAACCAAGACTGTCAAAGTTTTTTGAAGCAGTGTTCCATGCAATTTCATCTGCCACACTCACATTACATGGACAGCAAGTAAATATGTCTGAATGTATCTCTCTATTGATCGACTACATGAATTAATCTTGCTGTGCATCTGCATGAACCTGCCAGGTCAAGAGAGACAAAAGGCCAAAGACAACATAGAGAGAGAAAGACAGTGGGAGAATGCATCAAGAGGTCCTCTTCTTTAGGATTGCATTCCAGTTACATGGAGTACCAGGGGAAATTGTGTCTACCAGAAGGTCATGGTTTGTGATAACTTCTTGTTATCATCTGGGAATCAACATCAAGCTCTCATCAGTCTTTTACCCAGAAAAAAAATGGTGCTATCAAAAGAGCAAAGCTATTAGAACAATACCTTAGAGCTTATGCATCTTGACAACTGGGTTTGGGTGCATAATTCGCTCACAATTTACTCTACCAGGACTCTGATAAAACATTACCTTTCAAAGAAACACTAGGATGTCAGCACACAATGTTTCTTCTGCTCTCAACATATGGCTCAGGATAGCATCAAAAGGAATGTAGAAATGAAAAAGAAATATGCAGTTGTTCCTAAGTATAAAGTGAGTGATTTGGTATAGCTCACTACCCACAATCTAAGATTGAACCAGCCACCAAGCAAACTAGGACTATGCTACATTGGACCATACAAGATCACTGAGTTTATCATCTGCTTCACTGGCTCTACTATCCCCATGAGTATTTCCTCTGCCTTCCATGCCAGTCTTTTCAAGCCCTATGCTCAGAATTGATTCTCTGTGGTGTCCTCCTTCTCTGTCTACTCCTCCTCCAACAGTTATTTTTCAAGACAATGAGAAGTATCAGGTTCAAAAAATCCTGGATTCAAAACTCTGGGGAGCTGGTTGGTTGGAAAGGTTATGGACCATAAGAACTCTCTTGAGTACCTGTTGATGATTGTTATGCACTTTTTCATCGACAGGCCTTCCATTGTGAACGTCCAATCAAGCCTCAGCCTAAGCCATCCATAGACCATCAATGGAGGCAAAGGTAAATCCAGAAACTGGGCTATACTGCACATTGCTTCCAGATCGACACAGTTCTTCTGATTCCCTTCTCTCAGGACAAGCTGCAGGAATTTAGGACAAGTTGCAGAACTTTCAGTGAATTAAAATAATAGTCTTCTTTCTAAATGAAACACACCATCACTATGTAACCCAGAGAGAGCACAATCTTTATTTTCAGGTCACACTTTTTATTTTCCAATTAGAGGCAGCTCCGATTGGCGCTAACAGGATTGGCGCTCTGGACAGCCCGCCCCTAAAACTCACTGATTGGTGGAAATATCAAGTATAGGAGCGGGGAAGGGGCTATTGGATTTACAGCCAATGGATGAGGCACCAGGATATCTGCTTCAACGGCCAGGAACTACCTTACCTCTCCACCAAAAGGTGTAACCTCCCGTCTCATGCCTATACTCCTTATATTCATCTTTAAATCATTGTTAAGGCACATGGGATGGGATTTACTCCTTTTACGTTTATTTCCACATGGTGTATGCTGATATGTATGTATATTTAGTAAGGTTGTAAATGTTGTCCATTTATTTTCAGTGTTTTTTCAGTATTTATTCTTTGTTGCAGTGTACATGTTGTATTGTTTCCATTAGACCATTAACATTTACCCTTTTAAAATAAATATCTTGTCTGACTACAGCATTTAAATCAGGCATAAAATAAAGAAACATCATTTCTCCTCTTCTACCATTGTCCCTATCTTTCCTAAATAGGTTCTAACCTTCCAAATTAACTCTAGTGCTGAGCATTTTGGCACCATGTTTCAGTAATACCTATCAAATCTCATTTCTCATATACTGTTAATTCTAGCTCACCCATTTTCCCTGGCATGCTTCTTGCACCAGCAAGCCTACACTTCAGGTTGCTATGACTCTGCTGTTTGAAGTACTTGCCACTGTATTTCTGTTACTTGCCAAGTCCTCCCTGTTGACTACACTAACCCTCCATCATGATTAGTTAATTCATCCCTTAAAGTCATATTTAAGTCTCATAGATAATGATATGTATAAGCAAACATGTTTTTTTGCATGAAAACAAAATAAACATTAACAAACTTGCCCTGATGTTTGTAGATTTCTTTAGGTTTCTGTCACTTGATTTTAAGAACTCATGCCTCTTGAAAACCTTAACATAAAATTCATAATTCGTTTTGGCCAATCACAGGCAGCTGCAACATTGTTACAATGGAACAAAGGAAGAGCTCAGATTTTGCTATGTGGGTTTCTGCATTGTGCTGCTGTTTTCTTGAATGTTATTTAAGGGTTAAAAAATACACTCAAATGCAGTATATATATCGGTAGATACCAGACCTTTCGGAGTATGGAAATCAGTTTAATACAATAAGTCCGGATGTGCATAGAATGACTCAATATAATGTGTATTTCTGATATAAGCAGTATGTATCTGATTAGAAAAAAGATAAAAACAGAGAAACTTCCATATACCAGGTAGCGGTGGTCCAAATAATTTTTTTAGATTGGGCCCTCCATGCCCCATTCTGGTGCCAACAATAATATTATATATATATATATATATATATATATATATATATATATATATATTTATATATATATATATATATTTATATATATACACACATTTTTTTTTGTAGCCCCCACAACTCCCAATTCTCTCTAGCTCCCTCCTTCACCTTTCTTCCATCTCTCTCTCTCCCCCTCTCCACTCTCCCCCCTCTCCCCTTCTCTCCCCCTCTCTCATTCTCCCCCTCTCCTCTCTTCCCCTCTCTTATTCTCCCCCTTCCCTTTCCTTCTCTCCCCCTTCTCTCTTATTCTCTCCTTCCTCTCTCCCCTCCCCTATCTCATTCTTCCCGTCTCTCATTCTCCCCCTCTCTCATTCTCCCCTTCCTCTTTCTCCCCTCTCTCCTATTTATCACTTACCTTGAATGCACCTGCAGCTGAGCCTCCCTTGGAGCATGGCTCTTCCCCTAGGGGTCCTGTTTGAACTGTGAAACACAGGCAACAGGCAGGATGCCCTCCAGATGGGGGAGTAGGTCAGGGGACCTAGGGCTGCGGGGATATGTCCTTGGGGTTGGTCCGAGGCTGAGGGTGGGCCCCTACTAAACAGAAAATTAAAAAAAATATATATTTTCCACAACCAATCCAGCCTGCACTGGGGCCCCCAGGAGATAAAGGGCCTCAGTTCATAGCACCGGCTGCACCGGCGATAGCTCCGCCAGTGCCTTTAATCCCTCTACATTTTATTCTATCATTACTTCTAACTCATAAATTAACCCTCCCACCGACTGGTTTATAAACACCTACAGCCATTTCTACTATCCTGTCCTCTAGCACACAACCTCCCTCTTCATTAAGGTGCAATTCATCACTGCTATAGAAATTGTACTCAAGTCAGCACAGTGCTCTAAAAACCCTTTTCCTGGCACCACTTTTTAGTGCCCTAAGCTTGTATCCTAGTTCTATAAAATCCATTTTTAGGACACTCTATCTTCTACTCAATTTGTTGGGTCATTTCCAGCCCCTCCCAATAATTTATCTACCAGATCCACAACTTGCTGTACTCGAGAACCCGGGAGACAGCAAATTGTTTAATTGTTGCGATCTAGGTGATAAATCACTCTGCCTACCTTCCAAATAATAAGTCCCTTACCGCCAAAACCTATCTGTTGCTCTGCTGATTCTGCCCTCCCACTTCTCCAGTAGAACTGTTCTCTCGGGTGTTAGAGGGAACAGCTGTATCTTGTATTGCCATTCCTGAATGGACATCCCCAACAGTTTCACTCAGTCTGGCAAATTTGCTTGCCTTCTCCACTTCCCCCTGCTTTCCCTTGTAACTGCAACCCAGCTACTTCCTGGACATCCTCCCTATCCCCAGTTCCACCTTCCAGGCTAGGCTCAGCTAAACTGTGAGCGCCTACTCCTTTTCCAGTGAAGCAATATCACCAAGTGCTGCAATTCTCCTCTCAAATACAACTTTGAGCTTTTGTTGTCTGAAATTTACCTGGCCTACTTGACCATTGAACTGACTGAATAATCATCAGACTTTGTGTTTCTGAAAGGAAGATGTATAAGGTCTTGTCCTGATGGGTTTGCTGGAGATTTGGATGCAATCATTCTGTTTCCTGTTTTTGATTGGAACTCCAGTCTGAAGACTTTGGAGGTGAAAGGGCAGATGATTACATTTGTCCAAGGGCCTGATTCAATTGGAAGCCCACATCTCGAGGGATGTAGGCCGTATGTCTGCGGGTGTGCTGCGGGCTCCTGTTTGGCTCCGATTTCGGAGCTATTCAATTGATCAAGCCCGCAAGTTAATGGCCCAAAGCCGACTCTGTAAACCATGCACTGGTCCATAGCAGTTTTGGGCAGGAACATAATCAATTATGCAAGCCCGTAACCTCCCATTTCGAATCAGCCAATAGAAAATGAGGTCGTAACTATTACGGCAATAAAATATGGAGGTTACATGTCAATCAATTAGGTTTGGGGGTCCAATATGCGATCAGACTTGCAAAATCACAAAATACAGAATTATGAAAATGAATGCCAATACTGTTCTAGTCCATGTGGGTGGCTTGATATGCAACTCATTGATACCCAAGATAGATTTAACCCCAAAATGAAACATAAAGATAAATCTTTTATACTGCCGATCTATTTATGTTAATGAAAGAATAGCTCCTCTAAGCATTTCTGTCTTTAGGCATAAAGACAATATTGAAAAATCCCAGACATTTTAATAGCTTTGTCCAGATGTTAGCCAAAAAAGTTAATTCCATCATAAGGGATTAATTTATCTTGTTAGAGTCTATACCAAAATCTAAACCTTAAACTCTTATGGTGATGTGATTATCTACTCAATGCAGAATGACATATTAACCATTAGCAATCTAAGATTGCATAGCCTTAACATTTTTAAGGCCACTCAAGCATGGGAAATGATGCCCACTGCAAGGCAGACTTTTCTTAAATCATTCTCCATTCTGTGGCCAACTGGGTTTTGAAGGCCCCACCTAAATTGAAAGCCAAGGTGACTTACTTTACAAGAGGCAACAGGGAGAGAGAGCGCACCACCGCTAGTGCAGGCCACCTTGTTTGATGTAATAGTGAAATATCTAACAGAAGTATGGGATTTGACTCTCATCTTCTATAACCTCATGAATGTGAGAGGTACATGAAACCGCTTCCCAACGTTCCTCGAATAGTCTGCTGGTACTCTCGTCTATGATGTAGTCCACCTCTGTGTGTACAGTGTGTATTGTACAATTATGAATGCATTAAGTAACAATATAGGGGGTCTAGTCATCAATAATATCATGTATAATTTAATGATTCATATTGCAATTAGTCATATCATATATGATTTCATGAATGGTGTCACAAAAAAATTTCATGAATAATGTCATCAGGAAAACCTTTGCAGGAAGATGGAGGGATATTAAGGTTGCTTGCCATTGACTATCCAGTTAAATTGATTTAATATTCACAAGTGTGCAGTTTAGGGTTTCTTTAAAGGCATTTTAAAGAAAACTTTGAAAACCAAGGGCCAGTCAGATAGGTTGACTGAATCTTCTGTTAAAGGACCACAAAAATCCCCATATGTGCTCTGCACCATTATATAGAGGGTGAAAAAACAAGAAGTCAGGCATTTTCAGTGTGTTGCCTCTGCCTGACTGAGTAATGAGCTCTATTAATATAAATATACACAGGGCAGCCACCGATCATCTAGAATCGGATAATCCAGCACCTACTGTAATCCGACAGCCTCCCTTCTGAACTAAACTGACAGCGGATTACCTATTCCGTTGTCAGTCAGTGCAATATCAAATTCCAGAGCAGCCCTGTGCAGCCTCACACCTCTCCTCTTGCCCTAGTGTTGCTACAAGAGAACACAGGGTTAAGGGAGGCAGTGAGGGATTGGGTGGCTTAAAAAACAAACAAAACAAAAAAAACAACAAGTGGAAAACAGGGGAATAAAACCTATGACATACCAATGAAAATCTTTAAAATGTACCACTGTACCACTACAATCTGCTCTCAAACACACACAAAATGTAAACATATTTTCTAAATGATTCTCCAGCCTCTAAGTGATGGTGCAGAGTACATACAGTGGATATAAGAAGTCTACACACCCCTGTTAAAATGTCAGGTTTCTGTGCTGTAAAAAAATGAAACAAAGATAAATCTTTTCAGAACTTTTTCCACCTTTAATGTGACCTATAAACTGTACAACTCAATTAATAAAACAGACTGGAATCTTTTAGGTAGAGGGAAGAAAAAATATAAAAATAAAATAATATGGTTGCATAAGTATACACACCCTTAAACTAATACTTTGTTAAAGCACCTTTTGATTTTATTACAGCACTCAGCCTTTTTGGGTATCAGCATGAGTCTATCAGCATGGCACATTTGGACTTGGCAAGATTTGCCCACTCTTCTTTGCAAAAACACTCTAAATCTGTCAGATTGCAAGGGCATCTCCTGTGCACAGCCCTCTTCAGATCACCCCACAGATTTTCAATCAGATTCAGGTCTGGGCTCTGGCTGGCCCATTTCAAAACTTTAATGTTCTTCTGGTGAAGCCATTCCCTTGTTGATTTGGATGTATGCCTTGGGTCGTTGTCATGCTGAAAGATGAAGTTCCTCTTCATGTTCAGCTTTCTAGCAGAAGGCTGAAGGTTTTGTGCCAATATTGACTGTATTTGGAACTGTTCATAATTCCCTCTATCTTAACTAAGGCCCCAGTTCCAGCTGAAGAAAAACAGCCCCAAAGCATGATGCTGCCACCACCATGCTTCACTGTGGGTATGGTGTTCTTTTGGTGATGTGCAGTGTGGTTTTTGCGCCAAACATATCTTTTGGAATTATGGCCAAAAAGTTCAACCTTGGTTTCATCAGACCATAACACCTTTTCCCAAATGCTTTTGGGAGACTTCAGATGTGGTTTTGCAAAATGTAGCCTGGCTTGGATGTTTTTCTTCTTAAGAAAAGGCTTTCGTCTAGCCCAGACATATGAAGAATACGGGAGATTGTTGTCACATGTACCACACAGCCAGTACTTGCCAGATATTCCTGCAGCTCCTTTAATGTTGCTGTAGGCCTCTTGGTAGCCTCCCAGACCAGTTTTCTTCTCATCTTTTCATCAATTTTGGAGGGAGCTCCAGTTCTTGGTAATGTCACTGTTGTGCCATAGTTTCTCCACATGATGATGACTGTCTTCACTGTGTTCCATGATATATCTAATGCCTTGGAAATTATTTTGTACCCTTCTCCTGACTGATACCTTTTAACAATGAGATCCCTCTGATGCTTTGGACGCTCTCTGTGGACCATGGCTTTTGCTGTGGGATGCGACTAAGAAAATATCAGGAAAGATAAACTAGAGCAGCTGAACTTTATTTGGGGTTAATCAGAGGCACTTTAAATGATGGCAGGTGTATGCTGACTCCTATTTAACACGATTTGGAATGGGACAGGGGTGTGTAGACTTTTTATATCCACTGTATGTTGAATTCTCTGGTCCTTTAAGTTCCTGTCACAGACCCCTTTTCTTGTTCCTGGATCTTAGCCCATTGAGCCACCATAAAGGATAGACTGCTTGGCTCCAGCCACTGGACAATGTGCATAAACACCTCCATTGTACTGTAATCTGTTTGGCCCCCTTTTCTGCCAAAAAAAGTTAATGCACTCTATTTGAGGTCTGGACCACTAGACATGGAGACATCATTATATGTATTTGGAGGTTGGCCTATTGTTCACAGGTGACAGACAGGATGCCAGGATGCCAGACTATTAGACCCCATGTGGAGTCAATCTCCTGTGTTTGTCTATCACTTCCTGTCATTTTTGTGTTGTATTCACCCCCCTCTGTACAGTCCTGGAAGTGTTGATTCCTGATGGAGAGACCCTGACTGATACAGAAGCCAGATATCAGGGTAACAGTGCCGAGATTTCCAAGAACCCAAACAGTCCTTGGATAGTTAACCTGTAGTTCTCTCACAACTTTTAATTCAAAGTAGATGTCCAACCCCACCCTCTAACAAGAGTAAGAAAGTGAAGCCCACATAGGAAGGTATTATCCATCTAGTTTTGGTATGACTTAATTTCTGCATTGTGAGATGATACTGTTTGGGAATGGATGATAAACAAATATAAGCAGTATCATTTTTTATTTTTCATGACCTTTTGGACAATAACACACCAGAACATCTTTATGTCCATGGTCATGCTGATCCACTTGGTATTCATTGCAAAAATTCTGGAGCAGGTTGCCAGTTCCTTCTCCAGTGGGCCACAGCATACAGCTCCTGGTATTCCTAGGTGGTCTCCCATCTCAGTACTGGCCAGGCCCAACCCTGCTTGGCTTCAGGGTGACCTCTTGCTTCCCTGACCCGGATTCAAACCCAGGTTGACAGTGGTGGAAGTTATAACCACTGGACCACCAGGAAAGCCCATAAGCAGTATAATTAGAATGCCTTAAAGATCAGTGATTAATGATTTAGTCTATCCTAGTCTATTTCTCCTGGTAAAGCAGAAACATCCAGGTAGCAACAACTCTCTTTTTTTCGGTACCATAATTGCTCTTTCAAAAGAGCTATGTAGATAGAAGCAATGTGTGCACATCACCTTTTGACTGGCTGAAATGACTAGACTATTACACAGATGAGATCATGTTTACATTCCAAACAAATTACTTATCTGTTTTAAGCCTGAGTGGTGAGAGTTCATTGGATCTTTTTATAACCATCTATTAAACACAATATATACAGAGACTGCATTGTTGGAAAATATTTTGGAAGCCCTGCTTGTGGTGCTTCACTTTAACCATGCCAGATAAATCGGGGCCAGGGAAAAATATTGTAAATGGAATAAATAAGTATGCATTTCTAGACTGATCATCATCATGTCCCTGTAATCATTCAATAGCCAGTTTGCAATATTGGTTTTTGATGAATGAATTAGAAAACACATACAGTGTACACATACAGCCTGTATTTTCTAAATAAATGTAAATGTATGCTGGCCACGTTACATGATCATGATTGGAATTATAGTTTAGTTTTTCTAAAATTATTTGATTGCTCCTCACAACTTATATTAAAGTCATATCTAAGTTTTCATGTTTTTAACTTTCTCTAATCTAACACATGTTGCTTCTATCAGAAACACACATTACATCAAGTCATGCTATACACTTACAGATTTATTTTATTTTTCACACCCCTAGAGCTGCTTTCATGTGCACAGTGTAGAGATCTACAGAGCAATGTCTGGGAACCACCTTTCTTCCTTGTGCAGAGGACTACACATTCCATGATGCCTTGTGCACAAACTACCATCACAGATTGATACAATGCATTAGCTGCCTATGATTGGCTAAAATCAATTATGAATGTTATGCTAATTTTAGCAGGGATTTCAACTGCTTTCAAACTCAAGAGATTTAGCAAACTTTATAGTAACTTTAATATTTATTTTGGTGTTTTTTCATGCATAAATATTTTGATACACTACTGATTCTCCTCTATCAGATCTAGTCAGAATCCAGGAAACTTAAATATGCCTTTAAATAAACAAAAATAATTTAAGAGGATACTATTAAAAAGTCAAAGAAAATAAGATATATATTGAACAATAAGTACACACAAAAAACTAATTAAAATCCAATTTAATTTACATTTTAATAAACTTTTTTTAGAAGTTTTAGGTGCACCACTGTATTTTAGGAAAAATGATAATAATTTAATTATGTACCAAATTAAGAATATTAGCAGCTATTTTAGCATTTTAGAGAAAATGTTAATTCTGAAGATTCTGCAATTTTGTCTATCTCATGTAATTGCTGCTAGCTTGGAGCTTTAGTGGGTGTTTTTAACTTAAATAACAGGGGAGAAAGGAAAAGGAGGGGAGGTAACTAAAAAAAAATTGGTTCTTTTATACCTAGCACCTTCATCACATATGTCCAGCAGGCAACTTTCACAACCTAGTTTTCTGATGAGGCTTTAACAGATCTAACAATCAGTTCTACTCCCTATGTTTTCTTCTTCTGCGGTCCAATGTCCCCTCACAATAATGGCTAGATACCATATACAACAAGTAGTCACACACTTTTATTCAATAAACAGACTTTATTATCCACAACTGTGAACTCCCTCTCATATAAGTAATGCTGTAGTTTCTTATGTGCCCAAATCCCAATTGTGAAGATCCCGGGGAGGGGGCGCAATTCAGCTACAGAAATTCATGCCTTTGGCTATGGGAATCTTCTTAGAAGGAATGGGCCTCTCTGTGCTTGGCGTTCATATCAGGATCATCAGCTCAGGAGCCCAGGGTCACTGATTCAGCTAACCGGTATCATCTGCTTCTTCAGTAGGCTTGAAAAGGCCAAGGAGACCAATCCTACCGAGCAGAGTCCAACCCAGTATTCTATCCCTTCTCCCAGAGAGGAATAGAGATTCAAGACAGCAAAGTAATTTTAGCTCAGTAGTCTTCCCTCTAAATGAAACACACCATTGTCTCTGTGTCCCAAGAAGAGCATGTTTATTTCTGGTTACAGACAGTGTATTTATACAATTTTAGCACCAAGGATTGACATGTTTGTGGGCTGAACATATGCAAACTCCCCGCCCAGATTAGAACTAACCAATAACAAATTTGCCTTCGGGGGTATGCAGCTGATTGGTCCATAAAGAGCCAATCAGGAGGCAGGGAAAACCATGGGCTTGGCTTGCCCGCCTTCATGGTAGATCTATGGGAGGCACCTATAGAGAAAAAGCGGGAACACACTAACAAATGAAAAATAATACACGGAAATGGCCACAAGATGTCACTGTAGGATAACAAATGGAACCTTCTTGAGTTCAGCAGTGAACTCGAGTAAGAACTGGATGCCCTATTTTATACAACTCTTTTTAAAATGTGAAAGTATAATAGTTAAGGAAAAACAGATCTTCACAACAGTCAAGCATTCTTTCTTTATGGCTGGGTAGGCCACCTCTCTGGCCAGCAGTTTTCAGCATAGATAGGCAATGGGGTGTTCACAGCCTGATCATCTACTTGGCTGAGCACAGCCCCTAGTCCATAAGTGGATGCATTGGTGGGCATCTTTTTGCAGGTTAGATCCATCAGGGGTTTGGCAATGTCACCATAATGTGGGACAAATGTCTTGTAATATCCGGGCAGTACCCAAGAAAGCCATCATCTGCTTCATATTTTGGGAAATGGGTCAGGTGACTATATCCTCTACTTTTGCTGGTTCTGGCTTGACCTTACACACCCTATCCAGTGCCCAAAATACTGAACTTCCGCCGTGGCCCACTGATACTTGACAGGGGGAATACTGAGTCTAGCATACACATGATGTTGCTGCAATATTTGATCCATCGACCTCTGGAAGGTGGAGGGTGTATGCTTCATCAAAAAATGCATCACCGTAAACTGGTAAAGACCAAAAGGAGTGATTAAGGCAGACCACAAGGGGAATCTGACAGTTACCCTTAGAGAGGTCCAGAGTGGTCAAATAAGTTGCAGTGCCTGGACAATCGAGCAGCTTGTTTATGCATGGATTATGGTAAGAATATGTCCTAGTTTTCTTATTAAGCTTACGATAGTCCACACAGAACAGAGTTCCGTCCTTCTTAGGGACTAGGACTACAGGAGATGCCCTGGGACTACTAGGGGTTTAATTATTTTGCCACAAATATTTGCCTAGACTGCCTCAGGGACCATATAGCAGGGTTGTTTTTATAGATGACAGTCAGTGGTTAGCACTCATGGGAGGCTAAAGGTGCAACTGGGCAGGAAAGAAAATACATTATATAGAATATATGATTTAGCTATTGTTCTTGGCAAATTGTTAACTTGTAGATTGGCTAACTGCTTGGGATACAACTGTGGAGGGTTCCACTAGATCAGGCAGTAGCCCTTCTTCAGGATCGCTACATGTGGGTAGACAGACAGCGAGAATATTACGTGGTCTCCTGTGAAATTCTTTGAGTCTATTAATATAGGCAACTCCAGTTACTTTTCATTTGGGATCAATTTCTATGACATAAGTGACAGTATAAGTAGTTAGCTTACAAATAATTTTGTTGGGGCCCTCCCAGTCTGTAGATTCTGTAAGTTGGGTACTGGCATCAGTACCTCTTGCAGTAATAAGATACAATGGATAGTGGAGTTACAAAATATTTTTTTCTCTGCACAATCCCCCCTTTGACTCCAAGAGGTGTCGACAAACAATGGAAGCCTTCTACTTTTAAACCAAATCCCCTAGAGGAAAAGGCCCACTAGTACTAAAAATAATATGGAGCATAATATGTTCTTGTCCAACATAGTGACAAATCATGGTACATTTCAATGGAGGTATGATGACCATCAATATATGTACAATAGTCTTTTGCTAGCAGAAAACAGACAGAACAGAAAAAATGACAACAATTTAAAGGTTAAACAATAGACAACAAATCACCAATGATGGAGCCAATCTCCCTTATACCTATTTATTGTTCATAATAGGCATTAAGAGAATGAAGGTGATTAAGAACCAGTAACTATCACCAACCATTGAACAACGCTTCCTGTAGTGCAGCCATGCACTGATATTATTAACAATCCCATTGTCCTCTCTCCTTAGTTAATCGTCTTTATTAGATGTTAGTAGATTCTATATTCTAGCAAGTTGATAGAACATGGTGCATAAAGTATTAGATGCTAAAGGATAGGACAAATGAAGACAGGGCAAGAAAAGAATAGAAAAAGTGCAAAATAACAACCAATATATACACAAGCTCATACAGTCTCAACACAAACTCGAGCTCTCACAAAACCAGACCCCTTTAAGGTTATATGCTTAAAAAAAATAGATTGCTCTTGAATATGAGATCTTCTGGTCAAGATAATAGTCCAGCAAATTTCCAGGCACAAAGTAAGAAGTATCTGACATACTACTGAAAATGTTGCAACTTTTTTCTTGCCAGAAGATTCACATTTCCATAGTTTGGCCTGTCCCCCCTTTCTTGGGTGCAGAATGACATCAAGACTTCTGTCCAGACTTTGTCTTTTATTCAGCATACACTGTATCCGATCTCTCATCTATCTTTGTCTTTTGTCATCAGTATAAACACTTGGCAGAGACTTTTTCTCATCATATACCAGGTCAGGCTTTACTCTATTTTATATCTTTATTGTTCTTTTTCGCAGGATACCTCGGCATGGTAGTCTCCCATTTGTGTTCCTTTTTAGAGCATTAGCAAAGCGTGACAAACATACAAATAAAAAATAAAAATCCTTGCACCAATGACCAGGCATACAAGACCTTAAACCAATCATCTTACAAACCTACATCCTTCCTTCATTCACACCTAAGCTAAGATAAATCCTCCCTTTTCTGCAACTAAGCTTCACTGAGGTAATATGGTAATAATACAGCATTACTTATACTACGTTTCAAGCATAGATAACTCTATTAACTAAATAACTAACTTCATGTATACACAACTCTGTAATTAACAAGAGGTAGTAAATATGGGAATATACTAAAAGCATAACAAATGACAGAGTCATGTAAGCTTAATCAAATCTTATTTAAAGCAAGTTAATCATATAATCGTATCTTAAGGCTAGCAGGAGGTCATTAAACTATTTTAATCATACTATAGTATGTTTCTAATGCAACTAAAGCACTATTATATTTATCCTAGTAGTGTACTGGTGATGCAGAAATTCATTTATTTACTGATGATATATTAATCTAAATATTACATTTGATACCTTCCCTTGTCCCTACAAATAATGATATCATGCCCATCATAACAAGCTGTTTTGTGGTAGATGGAACTTTAATACAATATTAGGAATGAACATAATCTTAACCCTTAGCACGTAGGTATTGTCAGGGCACAACAATTTCAACATACAAGGAGCATAAACATTTTGAGTCAACAAAACTAATATATATCAAACATCATCATATGTCCAAATGACTGACAGCATGCAGATGTGGGCTATAACATCTGTCTAGGAGGGGTCAATTTGCAGAACAGAGGTATATAACTGTATATATATTGTTAAACTGTCAATCATAGTGAACATATTATACACAAACAACCAAAACAGGATCCACATGAATCATACATGACAGAACACATAACTTATACAAAGAACATCAACAACTTTAAATTGTACGTTTGCAAGTTTTCAATCTTGTAAGGTGCTTTAGGGAAAGCATTATGTACGTTTGATTTTTAAACTCACAGAGCATTACACATAAAGGATAATAATCCACTATGATAATTATGAGCTTGTGAGTAATGCCTGTGCAGAAGGGAGGCAGAGAGAGAGGGAGGGAGAGAGAGGGATGGAGAGAAAGAGAGGGAGGGAGGGAAGAAGGCAGAGAGGGAGGGAGAGGGAGAATGGCAGATGAAGAGGGAGGCAGAGAGAGGGAGCAAGGGAGAGAGAGAGGGAGGGATTTTTTTTAGATATCTGAAATAAAGGTTACTTTTTAATAACATTACTGTATGTACCAATAAAGGAGTGACTCACTTTCTTCAGCTAAAGAGTGCACATGTATCTTACTAGCTTTCTACTGGTCTATTTTATTCACAAACATAGAACATATGACAAATAGTTTATCAAAAAATGTAAGCTCACAGAAGATAATTAGATAATAGGTCTCGCTGCTTATCTGCAAGGGAGAGGGAGGGGTTGTGACATAATTAAAATTTTAACAATTTATTTTACAACTTGGACTTAAGACTATGAACAGACATAATAATAGAAGCATGAAAAGTATCCTATAGTGAAGTTAGCAAGACTTCAAATGTACTTAGTTGTTGCTCATTAAAAAAACGTATCTACAAATCCCAGAAAAGATCTTCTCTATCAATTTTCTCAATCAACAACAATGTATCTTTAATCTATTGGGTCCACTTAAAATTCATTATCAACAATGTCTCTAACTCTGTAAACTTAGAGTCTGTGCGTTCTTCTGATCTTTCACCTTTGTTACGTTCTACCATTCATTCAAACAACAATCTAATTATGATCCCACTTTGGATCAGAATTCATTTGCAGTACCTTCAACTCATGCTTTCTTCCAAAACCTACTATAGGGAAAAACGATCATCTGTCAGGTTCTGTACTACTTACAAATGTCCACAGATATCACACCTCCTCTGGCCCCTTTTCCCAGACACAAACTGTCTATCACTTGCTTAGTTCTCTGCTTTTATTAAATAACATTACCTTCTTAAAGCCATAAATGGACCATTGATTATCCAGAAACACAGACTCATTATCAGCAATTCTGCTACACTGACTAACTAATTTTACTATTACCTCTCAATTACTCAAGTCAAGTGAAAAGGGGGACAAAAGAAAACAAACTACTTTACAATACACAATATCTCTCATGATATTAGGGCAATGGGAATAGAATTGTACTAGTAACACAACTTGCCTTACTTCTTACAGGGTGTGGATGTCTTAACCTTTCCACTATCCTTCACAGGCATGTTGCAGTTGCCAAACCAGCTTGGAATAAGCGTTTCCGGGAGCTATGGACATGGTCCAAAACGATATTATTATTATTATCTTTTATTTTGTATTGCGCCAACATATTCCGTTGCGCTATACAGGGGAGAAAAAACAAGGAAATATACAATATACAATAATGACAACAAGCAGAAAATGGAGGGCCCTATTTTGAGCTTCAAGTTTTGTAAGAAGTGCTTTTTTCCAAAGCACCCCACAAGATTAGACACTCGCCACTTACAATCTAAAGGTAATGGAAGAGGCAGAGACCTGGGAAGAGTAGATAAGGAATAGCAACGTTAGGAAGGAAGTGAGAGGTACATAGGAAGGAAGCTGTGAAAATAAAGAGGTTAGGTTATTCATTAGTTAGAGAGGGAAAATATGTGATAAAAACGATTGGCACTATTATTTAATATGGTTTCTGTCCCTAGTGGACAGATAATGTAACCTTCAGATGGAAATGTCAGGACACACATAGTTTAACCACAGCTTAAATAGAAGGAGTTCATGGGAGAGTAAAAGAGGAGAGGAGGGCATGAGAGGTGAGATGTTTGTGTTGGAGACAAAAGGTGGAGAAGTAAAGAAGAGTCTTAGGAAAAGACAGGGGGATTTAAGGAAGAAGCAGGCAAGAGGAAACATTGCGTAAAGTGTTAATAGGAATAGGTAGCAGAAGCTGCTAATTGCCCAGGTGTAGAAGATTAGTGTGACTCAATAAATTAAAGCTAACAAGGGGTGGGTTGGGTGATATGCTTCTGTTGTTATGGCATAACAATCTTGAAGAACCTGCTTGACCTCCTCATAATCGTCCACTGGGTCTCTGGGAATCCCCTGATAGGTGGTGCTGGCATGGCTCACCAGTAGTTTCACCCACTCTGAGCGATCACTGTGATGTAGCTTGCACTGTTGCTCAAAATCATGGAGAAATCCGCCTATATCCTCGGTGGTCTCGTCAAAACTCTTAAAGCTGCTGTAGGCAAGCTTTAGCTGAGAGGTGCGGGATTCTCCAGCATTATACTGGAATCACCTGAGGGAAGCTAAAAAGATTGTCAGTTCCTCTCACTCTGTATCTCCTGGCTAATGTGATCCATCAATCCAAGAGCCTGGTCAGTGGTCAGCTACCCAGATAAGAGGCAACCCCAGCCCAGTACCTCTGAAAGATCCCCTTAAATTCTTCTCTGACCAGTTGCCAGCCTGGCCTGCAGCAGCAGTACTATCCGCCGGTGAGGGGGGTACCCCATCTGGCCTCCATGGCTGCTGTCCCACCTTACCGATATGCATATTTTCCATTTGAATGTTTCCAGATCTAATATTAGCCAAAGGGGATCAGAGAAAGAAATAATACTTATTTTACTTATCTCATTTAATTAATTAACAAAGTAATTCAAAACTAACCGGAACTCTGTGAAACATGGATTGCCACCAAGTGACGTCAATCCATTAAAGGGATAAATAAAATCCGGTGATTGAACACAGCCATTCTTTTTTATAGGCTGGCCTGCTCAATATAAATCTCACTTATTTTGACCCATCAGGGTTAATTGTAAGCACAAAGACTTAACAAGTACTTCATGCTACAATCAAAAGAAATTCCTGAAGAGATCAGAAAAAAGTTGTTGATACCTATAAGTCTGAACAGGGTTACAAATCTATATCCAAGATTCTTGAACAGCTCTGAACTATAGTGACAGACACAATCTACAAATGGAAGTCACTTGGAGCAGTAGTAGAGGAGTGTCCAGTCTGCCAAAATTACGTCAAGGGTTAAGTATAAGTTCATCCAGAAATTTACAAAAGGATCCTAAAAAAAAAGTCACAAAGTGGCAAGCCGGAAACCACTGCCAACCAAGAGGAACATAAACGCTTGTGTCTCATTTGCCAGTACCTGGATGATCCCCACACTTTCGGGGAAATGTTTAATGGACATATTCATTAAAAGTGGAATTTTTTCAGATGACATGGGTCCCATAATTAAAGTAACCATGAATTCTGCTCTCTAACAGAAAATTCTTAAGGAGAATATCCAGTTATCCGTCCATGAGCTGAAAGGTAGTTGGCTCATGAAGCAAGACAATGCAGAAAAATAAGTCCATCAGAATGGCCGAAAGAAGCAAAATTAAAGTTTTAGGGTCTCCTAGGCAAAGTTTAAACCTAAAACCAAACTAGATGTTATGGCAGGACCTGAAAAAAAGCAGTTCATGGTTTCAAACCAACAAATGTTTCTGAATTAGACTAGTTCTGTGAGGAAGAGTATGCTAAAACTCCTCAACAGTGATGAGAACCACCAAGCATTTGCTTGCAGCCTTTGCAGCTAAAGGCGGTGTAAGCGACAATGCTTTTTTTGACACAAGATACAAACGTCAAGTAACTGTGTTTATTAATAATAAATAAATAAAATATTAAGTAATATTCCAGCTCATTTTATAAAATATTGTATTCTGGCCTGAAACGGGTACGTGAAACCAGTGTCTGTGGATTTTTTAAAGCTTATTACCTGAATCCCACCAGGTCATGTGTGTGTTGAATTTTGTATTACTGGAGAGTTGCCGTTTTTTGTGAAATGGAAGTAAAAAAGCATATTAATTCCGGTCACTGATTTTCATAAATTTACATTTATAATTCCTTAAATTATCAATGAAAATGTAATATAAAAAAATTGTGAATTATATTTTATTTGAAGTTAAAAGTTAGAACTATCATTTCATATATAATGTATGTGAAAGTCCAACACTGGAGTTAACAAAATTAAAACTTAAATTTAAAAAATACAATTTTATGTAAAAGCCTGGAACATATGTTGCCGTGCACAAATGAAATCTAATTGGTAGAATGCAAACTTTTTTAAAGCTTTAAACTTAATAGTGGCAAGCAAATAATAAAGGTGTAATGTTGTTGAGAGTTAAAAAAATTGAATGGGGTTAATGAAGACTATAGAGGTTAATCATCTGTGGATAATTCATTTTATATGTAAACTCCCTAGCCCTATCTAAAGAAAGTCAGCCCTGCCCAGCAACACGTGCATCAAGTAAGGGCATTAGGTCAGAGCAGAATGTATGCCTGTTACAAGTAAAATGGACATTTATAATGTAATTCATGGAAGCAAACAATAAGATGCTATGTGTCCAGTGTTATGTATTGGTGATGTCGTCAGCCCTATCGTAATGTCAAATAAAAGGATTTCTCATTATTTTAAGAATTAACAACTATACCTGAATGTTACATGGGTGAAACAAAGAGTGTGGAAAGAGAGCTGAGAGCTTGTGGAGTGAAACCTGGAACAAGCCATACAGACTAGATACTGAGTGAGTAACCCGCTGGATGCAGAGAGGGCCTGTGTAAAACACAAAAACATTTGAGCATATATTTAAAGGGATATGCAAGTCTCATGGATTATGAATGCATCTGATAGAGGAGAATTAGTAGTGTATGAAAACATTTTTTGCATGAAAATATCCCCAAATAAATCCCAATTTGCTTAACTATATGTCCTAGATACAATGGAAGCAGTTAAACAACGTATGAAGCTTTCAGAAAGTAAAAAATGCTTAGCCACAGTTTTTCAAGAGCTTGATAACATTATGGCCAAAACCCCATATACTCAAGCATACAAAAAATTTTCAGAAGTTGTCATGCTGAACAAAATCAGTGGCCTACCCTAAAAGTAAGTATGGTTCTTAGAAGAGATCGCCATTGTGATAAACGCCATTATAATTTACCAACATCTAATGAGGATGTGATGGTGTTTCCAAATGACGATGGGGAACCACCATTTGAGGGTGATATTAGAATATATCCAAGAAATCAAGAGCAACCTTTCATTAACATAAGTATTTTAAGTAGTAATTTGGATCCAATGACATATCCATTTTTTTTATCCAAATGGTGAAGCAGGATGGCAACCTAAATTAATACTTCCAAATTATCCAAACAATAACCTTTGTGGCAGAAATAATAATAATAATTATTGTTTATTTATAACGTGCCAACATATTCCGTAGCACTGTACATAAGATAAGTTCCAGGCAAAGGTAAATACAAATCAACACATAGCAAAGCAAGGGGGGCCCTGTCTTTGAGTCTCGAATTCAGTGTCCATGGTGCTTTCTCCAAAGCAACCTGCAGGATTGAAACTCTCAGACTTACAACCTAAAGGTATTGTATGTGGTAAAGGAGGGAGAGAGAGGTGCTGAGTGTGTTAGGGTGGAAGGCAATATGCTTCTTTAAAGAGATGAGTTTTTAGTGAGGCTTTGAATGTTTTCCAGAGAATAGGGGCAGCACGAGAAAAGTCCTAAAGGCGAGAGTGAGAGGAGGTGACAAGAGTTGTAGAAAGAATAAGGTCATTAGCAGAATAAAGAGGGCGGTTGGGGGAATATTTGGAGATGAGAGCAGAGATGTACCAGGGTGTGCTATTGTTGAGGTCTTTGTAAGTTAGGGTCATGGTTTTAAATTTTATTCTGGAGGCTAAGGGAAACCAGTGGAGTGATTGACAGAGAGGTGATGCCGACACTGAACGTTGTGTTCGGAAGATGAGTCTAGCAGAGGTGTTCATTATGGATTGAAGTGGGGATATTCGGGAGGCGGGTAGACCAGCAAGAAGCGAGTTGCAGTATTCAAGTTGAGTGATGATGAGAGAGTGTATTAGGATTTTAGTTGTGTCTTGTGTAAGATAGTGGCGAATTCTGAAGTTGTTTGTTAGATGAAGAAGGCAAGATTTTGTTAGTGACTATATGTGATGGATGAAAGACAGGGCAGGGTCCAGTAGAACCCCAAGGAAACGGGTTTGGGAGGTGGGAGTGATGATGTGGTTGTTGACAGCAAGAGAGATGTGAGGAATTGACGCTGTGGTAGAGGGAGGGAAGATTAGGAGTTTGAGATGGTGGGTGGACATCCAAGAGGATATACTAAATGATAATATATGATAATATATATTATCTCATATGATATGATAATATCTTGAATATAAAGTTGCAAGTAGAAGCTAATAATTTAAATTTTATAAAATATCAATAAAATAAGTTACATGTTGAATAATATTGTAGGCTTTATGGATTAGGTAGCTGATACAAACAGAGAACTTCCAGCTGAACGGGCAATCATTTAGCCATCTTCTCTCCAAGAATCTCCTCGCAATATGAGAGAAAGATACATTGATGCTATGGCTATTGTTACAAAATTTGGGAAACCAGATTTATTTATTACATTTACTTGTAACCCACAATGGTTAGAGATTGATGATAATTTGAAAACTGGACAAAGTGCTTCTGATAGACCAGATTTATTGGTAGAGTCTTCAAAATAAAATTAACAGCATTAATATACGACATAACCATCGCACATTTATTTGGTAAAGTATACTATTTTAAAAAAAGAGGCTTCCACATGCACATATACTTTAAATCCTTCAAGAAAAAGATAAATTCAATTCAATTGAGAGAGTGGATTCAGTGATTAGTGCTGAACTACCAGATTCAGAAAAACATTCAAAACTTTAAGAAATCGTTACACATCGCATGTTTCATGGTTCATGTAAAGATATAGGTCCACAGTCACAATGTATGGAAAATAATAAATGCACAAAATAATTCCCAAAAGAATTCTGAGTGCAAACATATGCAAATTGTGAGGGCTATCCGTTGTATAGAAAAAGAGAAGGACAAACTGCAATTATTCAGGGGAAAAATTTAGATAATCAATATGTGGTTTAATATAATCCACATTTGCTAATGAAGTACAATGCACACATAAATACGGAAGCTTGCACTTCTATCAAATCGATTAAATATGTGTATAAATATATTTACAAAAAATATGATGCAGCAACTGTAGTTGTGCAAAGTGCACACAATGAACAAGATAATCAAATTTTACATGATGAACTTTCATGTTATGTAGGTGCTTGGTATGTAAGTGCTCCAAAAGCAATGTGGTGACTTCTGAAATTGGAAATGCATGATCTCTCACATGCCGTCTATCAATTAGCAGTATATTTGCCACACAGACAATTAGTTTACTTTAATGGGGATGAAATGCTCTTGCCCAAAATGCACATAGAGAAACGACACTTACTGCTTGGTTTACATTAAATTGTAATGACAGTGAGGCAAGGGAAGTCTTATACATTGAGATTCCATATCATTATGTTTTCATAAACGGGGCATGGCGAAAAAGAAAAAGGAGTGGCAATAAAATTATCACCAGAATTTATACTGTTAGTCCAGGAGACACTGAACATTTTTGTTTATGATTACTCCTTTTAAATGCTCCTGGTGCCCAAAGTTTTGAACATTTATGCAGAGTTAATGACATAGTTTATGATATCTTTCAATTAGCTGAACAACATAGAAACGTCCTTGCAGATGATACTGAATGGGAGAGATGTCTAGAAGAAGCAGCACTATGTCAAATAAAAAGGCTGATGAGGGAACAGTTTTCATTCATTTGCATATTTTGTAATGTACCTGATGCATTATCTTTGTGTAACAAATTTAAATCAAATATGTGTGAAGACTTTATAAAAAATTACAGTGAGTTCAGTGCAGAATAAAAAGGTTTAATGGAAATTTAAGAGGTATTTATTTGTCATGGATTAACTATGAAGAATATGACTGTGATGTGGAAAAACAAAAAGCGGAAGAAAAAAAATACCACTTTAAATACATTACAATTGGAAGCATTTAATGCCATACAACAAGCACTTGATGATGAAATGCTCAATGAGCATTATGTCTATCTAGATGGACCCAGTGGATCAGGCAAAAATTATCTATATAATTTATTGATGAGTTTAATTCGAAGTCGAGGTGAAATAGTAGTTCCCTTTGCAACTACTGGAACTGCTGCCCTTTTGTTGGAAGGTGGTAGAACTGTGCATAGTGGATTTAAACTTCCAGTTCCCATTTTGGAAACATCAGTCTCGGATATTAGAATGATATAATTTCAAGCAAAAAAAAAAAAAAAGTTACTAAATTATAATTGATGAGGCAACAATGATGTAATGCCATGTTCTCAAATGTATTGATCGGTTACTACGTAAAGTCATGGCTAATGATTTGCCTTTTGGGGGCAAGGTGATGTTATTAGGTTATTTGTTGTCCATGGAAATCGAACAGACATTGTGGAAACATATATAAGGCAAATCCACTATGGAAACTATTTGCGCAGCTTAAATTAGAAAAAATATATGAGATCAGAAGACCAAAATGAATTAAATGATTGGTTAATTAAAATTGGCAAAGGGAAAACAGAGGTAATAAGTACTTTACCTGAGTATACTGTTGAAATTCCATCTGAAATTATTTGTAAAGATTTGATGATATCAGCTATATTCCAAAATGGAATAATTAGCAATGAGTACTCAGAGCTTGCACACAAAGTAATATTAACATCAAAAAATAAAGATGCATTGCTTCTAAATAATGAAATTTTGGAATTAATAGATAGAACCAAAAAAACATTACAGTGTAGATTCTGTACTTGCTGATGACAAACAGAGTGAAACAAGCTTTGCAACTGAATTTATAAATTCATTAACACCATCTGGAATGCTACTAGATATTTTACATCTCAAAAAAGGGGCAATTGTCATGTTACTGAGAAATATGAACCAAAAAAAGGACTATGTAATGGGACCAGATTAATTGTTCAGGATTTTAAACGCGCATGTGACGTTACGTCATTAGCATATGTCGGGTCCCGACAAAGGCAGAAGACGCACAGAGGAGCAGCTGATGGAAGGTAAGAGAGGGGAAAGAGAGGGGGGGGGGGGTAATTGGAGTGGGGGGAAGTGATGAGAAGGGAGGATGAGGAGAATGAGTTGGGACCTGGCATATGCTAATGACGTGACTTGCATGTGACGTGACGTCCAGAAGACGCGCAGAGGAGCAGCTGATGGAAGGTAAGAGAGGGGAAAGGGAGAGGGGGGGTAATTGGAGAGGGGGGAAGTGATGAGGAAGGAGGATGAGGAGGGAAGATGAGGAGGAAGATAAGGGAGGGGGAGGGAAAGAAACACGAGAGGAAAGGAATGAGACACAGGGGAGGGAGAGGGGGGAAGAGACACAGGGGAGGGAGAGGGGGGACACAAGAAAGGGTCACAAAGGGGAGGGAGAGGGGGAGACACAAAAAAGGGGCACAGAGGTCACACAAGAGGGGGACACAGAGGGCACAAGAGAGACACAAGGGGCAGAGGGCACAAGAGAGACACAAGGGGCAGCGCATTTCCCACCCTCGGCTCACGAGTCACTACGTTTTCCCAGTATTTTGTGGTAAAATAGGTGCCTCGGCTTATACTCGGGTCGGCTTATACTTGAGTTTATACGGTATATTAAAAATAATTAAATGCAAGTTAATATGAAGATATTGTTCATTATTTGTTTAAAGATAAAAAAAATACAAATTGGATATAATAAAATATATTATACTTTTAGTGGTATACAGAATTATTCAAATTGTAACATGACATGTAAAAATATTGCAGTTTCATATGAAGATATTGTTCATTATTGTTTTTGACATAAAAAAGACACATTGGATTTAATTAAAAAAATATATATTTTTTATGCTTTACTAAATTATTACATATTGGGGAGAAAGTCTGCAAAGAGACAGGAGCTGTACAGAGAGACACGTATGGTACACAGAGAGATAGTACATAAACAGACAGAAAACACAGTGTATAACAATATATCATGCCATCATTGTTGACAGGCAAGTCGCTAGTAAGTTACTGACATTCAGAAACTGGATACAAATATTTGATTAACAAGAAAGTGGCAGTACAATATCTACAAGACTGAAGATACAACATATCACTTTAGGGCCGCGGTTGCGACCAGGCAAGAGGCGCCAAAGGCTCTCCTTTCACTGATGGAGATGAGCGCCATAGGCACTCATCCCTACGACCCCATACGACAGGCAGGGAGTGCCAATGGTGTTTAGAGGAGCACAACTACACCAGGGGAGAGGCTCGCAATGCGCGCCAAAAGGCCATCGTCGCAAACCTTGCAATAAGCGCCAAAGGAGCTCTCAAAACCAAAAATACACCAACCAAGAGGCTCGCAATGAGCGCCAAAGGTACTCACACAATTAAAACACTTACTTTGTGTACCAAACAGCATTACCTGCCTTACAATTCTATTGTTGTCATTTTTTGACGGGCAAGTCGCTAGTGTTCTAATAATGTTATAACATTGCAGATATTACTTGCCAAAAAGCTGTGTAAATATTGCTTGCAATGTGATCAGTTGTCATAATAGACAAGTAATTGAATGTATACAGACATGGGGACAGCTTGTCACATGTTGCAATGTAACAAATACATGGTGGCCTGAAACTTGACCAGCAATGTGCATGATTTGTTTTGTATTTTTACATCAAAGGAGCAAGAGACATTGGTTTGAGATTATTTTTTAAGCTGGAATCATGGGCATTTTGCAACATAATTATGCCTAAAAGAAGGCTCTCAGGACTAAGATCACATGCTGCAGGTACAGATGCAGGAAGAGAATGTAACTCCATGTGATGTAAGAAAGAGGGATTACATATTCCATGTGCTATAGTGACACAAGACTTGCAATGTGCCCTTGTAACGGGACACCCCACTGAAGTACTGCTTACTCGTGTTACCTTATATGAGGATTAGCTATAGCATTAGTGGTCTGTTTTGAAACTGAAATATGCTGGATTTTTGCATTCATCAAGTTTGTCTCCTATGTGTAACTTTACAACCACTGGACAACAGTATGCCTCATACAAGAATGCTAATCAATAACAGAGCCAGCAGCAAAGACCTATTCACAGACATAAAATAGCAATTCAGTCTAGGGTGTAGCCTACTAAATATTTAATAGTATTTGTTTTTAAACATATTTTTCAATTATACCAGACTTGGGATTCTTTAAAGATCATTTTACTCTTTCACAACACCATATAAAGAACCATTGTACTTCAAGAAAAATGCCACTTGTCATGTATGTCACAAACTAACAACGTTAGCAACTGTATAAGGCATGAGCCTTATACAGTCTGATTGCAAGAAACGACACGCCGGACTGGGTGAGAAGTTACTGCATGCACAGAGATGAGCCCTAATAGGGGACATACACCAGCAGTTAGCTCAGGGAGCAATTGGAATACTGCACAAAGATTGTTCTAGGACTGAAACAGAGTGTAGTGCCAGGGGAAGGTTAAGGGAGGAAGCCAGGGTAATTTGGATTTTTGTACCTGCATAACACCCAGGTTAAAGGGTGAAGACCTGGTGAAAGTAGCTAGGGTTAGTAAGTCCCTGACTGTGTATAATTCTACATACCCTGAAGGAATGGTTCACCTGCCCTGGTTACATACTGATAATACACAAGTTATAGGGTGAAGATCTGGTGGATGTAACCAGGATTAGTAAGTCCCTGATTCTGTGTATATACCTAAATACCCTGAAGCAATGGTTGCCCTCCCCTGGCCACATACTGATTCAACAAACTCAGAATTTTAGTCCCTTATACTCTGTGGAAGCCTTGAAAAGTAACAGGTTCCTAAATGTTGTATATCATGAAAATCCAGCAATAGCCTCAGACTGCTCAGCTCCACACCAGCACATTTTTTTTTTACTATTGTTGTTGTTGGGGAATGATTTTTCAACCTATACTTAAGGTTGCTTGAAAATAGCAACTATAAATTGCACTTATTGGATCTGTCCTCAAAATAGACAAATGAAGTATTTAGAAGATAAATCTGCTCTACCCCCTTCTCTGTGAGAGTGTAAGCTTTCACAAGCATAGTAAAACTGATTAACTGTCCATTGGGTCCACTCTATTATAACACTATGAATAAAAATAATAGTGGCACAAAGATCAAAACAAGAGATAAAAAGAAGGGATGTTGTAGCTTTTTTTTCTCCCGAAGATAAGAGCAAAAAAGGATGTCCCAATGTGTCCCAATCGGAGTCCTCTATACAATCATCTCCCTCCTTATCTCAAGGAAAATGTTATATAGGAGACATAATTGATGAGGCCTCGTCTAAATTAATTCCTGATGAAGAGATATTAACAACTTAGGCAAAAAATTTTCATGGAATTTCAAAATAATCTTAGACAAGAACTTTCTCAAGAGATTTTGAATAACAAAACAGCAATTGGTGATCTCCCTCAGAGGGTGGAAGAGTTGGAAAAATATCAAAGTATACTGATTAAAAAAACAACAAGAAATTGTCACATATGTACTGGAGTTAGAACAAAAATCTGAATTCCTTGAAACAAAACTAGCCTTTCAAGAAGATTACTAAAGGCAAAATAATTTAAAAATAAGAGGAGTGCTAGAGACTGTTGCTTTTGAGGACTTGAATAAATTTATATCAGATTTTTTTTCACCCTTGTGAAACCTGATAAACCTCGGGTTAATATGCTTGAAAATATACATCAGATCCCTCTTCCCAGGGACTTCAGGAATGCTGTCCATAGGGATGTAATAATTACATTTCATTGTTATGCATTTAAAGAGGCAGTAGTTAAAGCAGCCCGAAACAAAAGTATTTTTGAATCTCCATAAGAAAAGCTGGAATTATTCTCAGATATTTCAAGAGAAACTACGTAATCATAGAAAATTCCAGGAAATAACCAAAATACTGAGAAGAGAGAAAATGATCTAGAAGTGGGGCTTCCCTACTAAAATAATTATTCTTAAAAACAACCAGAAAGAGGGGTGTGGCTAGCAGCAAACAGAGAGGAAGCAAAACAACATAGCTCCCAGCAATAAGGCTTTAAAAAGCATGAAAATTATATATTAAGTAACTTCTCTATCACCAAATCAACAAATTTGCACACAGGAGGACCCAGCTGGCTTTAAAAATCAAGTTTGGCAACTTTTTTCCTGAGATTTGCAGCTGAACCAGAACAAAGGAGACTCTGAAACACTGATAAACAACATGCCTACTTAAGGTTGGTAATGACTCATATTGCCTATCTGTTTCAAACCTATACAATTCTTTGCCTTATACTACTGGAGATCTAGTCTGTGTAATAATCTAAAGATATGGTACACAATAAACTGTATTACTTTTTAAGAGATGAAGACCCAGCAGCTTATCTCTCAAAGCTATATATGAAAGAGGATGTGTGTTTCTGCTGAAAAAAACATTTAAGACCATATATAAAGTGACTTATCTATCACCAAATTGATATATATGACCAGGATTGTGCACAGGAGGACCCAGCTGGTTTTAAAAATCAAGTTTGGGGGGAGGCGGAGCCAGCGTCCTTAACAGCAGGACGCGTGAGGGGAGAGCTCCGTCAGAGTCGCCTGACTTTTGGGCAATATTGCCCTGTAAACCCCCTGTGACACCTCCAATAACATCAGGGGGCACCAGGGGAAGCCATCAGGCCCCAAGAGAGTCGCCCCAACTACCGGAACGAGGCTCCGGAAGAGTGCTGGAGCACTCTGAGCTCAGCAGCTGCCGCATAGCAGCGGAGCGCCCTGCGTGCCTGCTCTCCCAGCACAATAAACCAGGAACCCGACGGAGGAGACTCAGACCGGCCGCAGGCAACACGGAGGCACAGCAGGAGGACAAGGTAGGCTGGAACTGCCAGGGGCTGCGGGGAGAGGCCAGGAGCCCCTATAAACACTGGGCCGCCATCTTGAGAGGCCAAAGCAGGCCTAGCCGGAGGGAGAACTCCCTCTACAGATCCCGGGGACACATAGCATACCCCCCAGACAACCGAGGGGCAGCAGGGGAATACCACACACTCTAAAAAAAACCTGAGAGAGAAGGCCGGGCCGCATAGCGGCCATCAAGGCAAAGAAGAAGGGGGAGAGGTAAAGCCTGCGAAACCACGGCCGCCATTTTGCGGCGCCACATGGTGGAAGGGGAACAGACACTGACTCAGCTCCCAGCTGACCTACACCCTAGACTTCAATCCCCAGGAAGAGCTAGCCCCTCTGGACACCCCATACTGGGTCTTACCTCTCACACTGTGAAAGTGCATTGCACTAAAGGAAAGCAGCAACTAATATCTAGTCTGAAGCTTTAACCCTGACAACACCAGACTCTGCAATGAGCTCAACCGGGCAAGAAGTCATTGCAACTTTACTAATGCAGAGGATCCTGCCACCCTCTAGGTACCACACAGTGACATTTTAACACCTTGACTTAAAAACCTCAGACAACCCTGCAGTTAATTTCTTGTGAAATCCTGTAAAGTTCTGCTTGAACATTGCTGCAGAGAGCCTTTGCTGCCACCTGTGGCCACTCAGTAAATCTGATGTTGATGTGGACCAAGACAACCAGCCTGAAAGCCCCCTTCCAGTTGCTCCTGGCGGAGTCTGCAAAGACCGATATGAAGCACTGAGCCAAGAGATGTGAATGGAGCCTGACAGGAGGCCATGACTAACAAGCTACAACGACCGATCTCATATGAGAACACAGCTTCTGACCACACCAACCTAACAAACTCTACAGCTACACACTCCTGAGGGAATTGATAGCAGAGAAAGCAAGGGGGAAAAATACTGCAGCTCCTGTAACACGCACATCTCTATCTTCAGAAATGAAGAAAAGTAGAAAGAACTCCTCCGCAAAGGGCATCCGAGAGCACTTCACACCCAAAACAACAAAGCCGCCATCTCCACTGGATTCAGCTTCAGACCACTCTGAATCATCTGATCAGGAGAGATTCCCAAGAGGTCAAAACAACACATAGACCTATCGCCTAGGTCCATTGCAACGATAGAACAGCTTCTAACCAAGGCACTAGAACCCTTAAGAAATGACCTGAAAGAACTGGGGCAGAGGACCCAACTTCTGGAGGAGATGGTGGATCAGATGGGAGAAGCGCAGCAACATGACATCATGGAGCTGAATGATAAGATTGAAGATCTAGAGAATCGATCCCGCCGCCATAACGTCAGGATACGGGGGGTCCCAAGGACTACACAAGACCTGACAGGGTATTTAAAAGAAACCTTCACTTCAATACTACCCGATCACCCAGAGGACGCCCTCGAAATTGAACGAGCCCACAGAGCGCTAGGAGGGGCGAGAAACCCAGAGACCCCCAAGGATGTTGTGGTGAGATTCTTGAGACAACAAGCCAGAGACCTACTCTTAGCAGAAACAAGGAAGAAGCAGACAGTCAAAGGACCAGATAACTCCAACCTACAAGTGTATGCAGACCTGTCCCCCAACACACTAGACAGAAGGAGACAGATGAAACCTGCACTGGCGATTCTGCAACAGAACAAGCTCCAATACTGGTGGAACTTCCCCTTTGCCCTCATCTTCAGCTACCAAGGTACCTCACACACCACCCGCAACTTGGAAGACTGCCTCGCAGTGCTGCGCCAGATTCGTCTCTGCCCAACGGACCTCCCGACAGAGGAACACAACTTCCCCCCTCCTCCTCCTATCCCGAAAATACAGTGGACTGTGGTAGGGTCACAGCGACCGAAAGAAGACCCCCCTCCCCCCAGGAGTCCCAGAGACAAAAACCTGCCCCGCAGGAGCCAAGGTGGGCTGAGTACTCAGCACAGAGGAGGCCCGGGCCGACTTCAGAAGGCTTGATACCATCGCGATCGGAGTGAAGGCAACCCACCAACAGGAAGTTGTTTTGAGTCTTTAGTTTCTCATTCATTTATGGGACTTCTCTAACCTGCTTTAGTGAGAGTACAATAGGCACTGATGACTTTAGTTAGGTCAGATGCTAGTCAAGGCCTCTAATGAAGGGCCTTTTAAAGTCAGATGCCCAAAATAGACGGAAGGCATCCTAGTTTACTTCAGTTAGTTGAAATGTTGTTGAGGTTAATAGTTATTATTTTTGGAGAGAGGATACCACTAGACTTGATAGAGAAGCGAGTAAGCTCCCAGGGAGCAATTAGCAAATTATCTCTAAGTCCAGAAAGATCACCACTGATAAAGATGTATGCGGAGAACTATAAATTCCCAGCTGACAGTAGTCGAGGTTTATGCAGTCAACAAAGCCTAACTCAGGGGACAAGCTTTCAGGAGATTAAAAGGAGCCTGTGGGACTGAAGGAACTTGGTCAATTGTAATTCCAATGTTGTGTCTTTCTGCTTCCCTCTGGCCTAACAGCGGACGGAGTCTCCAGTACCAGACTCCCCCCTCCAAGCCTCCACCTGTCCCCGGCCACCAAGGAATGGATGTCGGACAAGGAATAAAAGGTAGCCAGGCAGACCATGCACTCCTATCCACCAAAACACAATGAGTAGCTCAGAGTACATATTTATAACTCACAATGTTAAGGGTTTTAACTCCCCCTTTAAGAGGAGGAAAGCCTTTAGGCAATACAAAAGGTTGAGGCCCTCGGTTATCTTCATGCAGGAGACTCATTTCACACACGAGTGTAAACCAAAATATCTGCATGGAGAATACCCGACAGTGTACATGGCCATTCAGTCTATGAAGAGGGCAGGGGCAGCTATCCTGATACTTAAACATTTTCCATTCACCCAGGAACATACTAGAATAGTCAAAGAGGGGAATTATGTTTTGGTCACCGGCTTAGTCTCAGGCCACAGAATCTCCCTACTTTCCCTATACTCCCCCACAAACTCACCACACCAAACCCTGATTAACACGCTAAGGGAGTTAGACACACTAGATCTAGGCAAACTGGTGATTGGGGGGATTTCAATCTGACCCTAGACCCAGCAATAGACAGATCGGGACACGCCCAGGACTCTTGCTTCTCAAAAAAACGGAGTCAAATTAAGCAGCTAATGGCCAAAATGGGCTTAGTGGATGCCTGGAGAGGCTTACACTTGGATAATAAGGAATACACATACTACTCGCCCACGCACAGCACCTACTCGAGGATTGACACATTCCTAACAAGCTCTCTACTTTTTGATAATATCCGAGAATCTGACATTGTTCCCTGCCCCTGGTCTGATCACGCAATAGTAGCTATTAAATTAACGTTAGGCCCTAACCTATCCCCATTTAGGAGCTGGAGGATCGACGAACACCTTCTGTCAGACCCCAGCAGCTTAGCATCCCTAGCGGGAGACATTAGGCAGTACTTTGAGCTGAACGATTCTCCTGATACAGGGGTAGGCTGGATTTGGGTAGCCCATAAGGCTTATATAAGGGGCTGCTGCATCAAACTAACAGCACACTCAGACGGAAAGAGGAGGATTTAACATCCACCCTCAACAACCTAGAAAAACTCAATCAAAACTGTCCCTCCACAAAGCTCCGTGACCAAATCAACAAAGTCAGGATAGAACTAGATGGAGTACTCTCTGCCCATATAGAGAAGGCTATGAGGAGGACTAGGCACCTATATTATTGGAAAGCTAACAAACCAGACAGAATGCTGGCTAGGAGGCTGAAAGCTAAAGAGATCCAGTCTAGAGTGACCCAAATTAGGAATCCAGATGGCATAATCTCTTGCAGCCCTAGGGATATACAGAAGCAGTTCCAAACTTTTTACCAGCAGATCTACTCGTCAGGGAAACTGGCAGAGAGGTTGGACCTTGACTCCTTTCTAAGTACCATCGACCTCCCCTCATTAAGTGACCAACAAGTAACTAGCCTTAACCTAGATATCTCACAAGAGGAGGTGAGAACGGCAATCCATAGCCTTAAGATAGTTAAATCCCCAGGGCCGAATGGCTATTTCAATCAATACTATAAGAAATTTGAAATCCTATTAAACCCCTATCTGACATCCCTATTCAACGCTATCATGAGAGGGGAAAAAATGCCCCCGGAGCTAAATCAAGCGGAACTGGTAGTCATACCGAAAGAAGGTAGGGATAGCTTGGAGGTGAAGAACTACCGGCCAATATCCTTACTGAATAGGGATGTCATGCTAATGGCCAAAATAATGGCAACTCGAATCTCCAAGTTCCTGCCAGAAATTATCCATAAAGATCAGGCGGGGTTTATACCCCATAGACAGGCAGGGGACAATGTCAGACGTATCCTTAACATCCAATACCTAGCGCAGAAAAACAACTCTCCAATGTGCCTGCTAGCTCTAGATATAGAGAAAGCCTTCGACATGGTTGAATGGCCGTTTCTGTTTAAAACCCTGGACAAATTTGGTTTCAGGGGCCGGTTTATCACCCCACTCCGCACATATTACGAAGCCCCAACAGCCTTCTTGAGGTTGCCAGGCGACCACAGAGCCCAAATTAACATACAGAGAGGAACGAGACAGGGATGCCCACTCTCACCCCTACTGTTCGCCATAGTCATGGAACCCCCCAAGGGCTTCAGGTGGGGCTGCAGCACTACAAATGCTCATTCTTTGCAGACGATATTCTATGCACCCTAACAAATCCCGGGTCCTCTATTCCGGCACTGATGTCAACTCTTGACAAGTTCGGTAAGGTGTCAGGGCTTAGGCTGAACTTAGGGAAATCGGAAGCTCTGAGCTTAGACATGGCACAGGGCGACATAGATCATTTGAAATCCCTATTCTCCTTTGCATGGCCCACCAAGCACATAAAATACTTAGGGGTCAACATCACACCTAAAATTTCCGAGTTATATAAGGCCAACTACCCCCCCATGTACAAAAAACTTAACGAAGATTTGTTCAGATGGAGGACTTGCCCTCTCTCCTGGACTGGCTGAATAGCGGCAGTTAAAATGAACATCCTTCCAAGGATTCTATACCTCTTCCGTACGCTCCCTATATCAATCTCTTTAAAGGAATTGGACCGGTTCCAGTCCAACATCTTTAGATACATATGGAACAACAAAAAATCCTGCATCCCCAAGAAAGTAATGTTTAGACATAGCAAGGAAGGGGGACTATCTTGCCCAAACCTGCAAGACTATTTTAAAGCGGCCAGACTATCCCAACTACCACAAATACATTCAGTCAGACATCAGCCGAGCTGGGCCTTCTTGGAACAACAGCAAATGCAACAACACAGCTGGGACACACTAATTTGGGTTACTGAAGAAATGACCCCGATAAGAACTCACCCAAACTCCATAATAAATCTAAATTTAACAACTTGGAAATGGGCCAGATCTAAGAACAAACTGGGCATAGGTACATCCCCCCTTTGGTCGGTCCTTTCTTCACAGGATATCTGGGCTTCCATGAGTATTATGTCGAAACATTGGTGGGCTTCCAGAGACCTAGATAAGTTAGGCTCCTGGTTTAAGGGGAATCATTTGATGACCCTGAGACAGTTCGAAGAAAGACATACCCTCCCCCCAGGAGAACACTATAACTATCTAAAAATAAGAAGCTGGGCCAGTGAAGCATTTAAAAAATTTGGATCCCCAAAATCCTCCTGGTTCTCGGTAATCTGCAAAACTCTACCTTTAACTAAAGGAATATTAGGCACTTTATATGACACATTCACTAAATCAAATAATACAGAAAAACCATCATATATCTGTAAGTGGGAAAGGGAGCTAGGAGGTGAATGGGATTGGAAAAAATGGCAGAAATCATTCTCCAACCTACGCAGGGCAACAAGTAACTGCTCTCACATAGAGACATCTATAAAAGTTCTCCAGAGAATATATTGCACCCCAGACAAACTCAAAAAATATGATCCCAGAGTGAGTAGTAACTGCTTTAGGGGCTGTTCACAGATAGGAGATCACGCCCATACCTGGTGGCTATGTGAGAAAGTCCATGACTTATGGGAAAAGATAGCATTAATGGCAACAACGTTATTTGGTATAAGAGTCACAGCTACTGTGGAATCCTGCCTACTAGGGGTTAAACTTTCTAGTTTATCAAAAAAACAGAATAGGCAATTCCAGATAATGGCCGCCGCCACCAAAGTACACATAGCCAGCCAATGGAAGTCAGAAAAGCTAAGCGTGCAAGAGGTTATAAAAAAAACAAATGACATAGCAATAAATGAAAAGTTAACATCTGCTATTCTAGATACTTTGGCTCAGTTCCAAGAAATCTGGAGGCCTTGGCTAGAGTCTTCGTTAGGTTTCCCCTTGCCCTGAAGGGCTCACTGATAGCACTATAACAATAACAAAACAGAACTAGGCAAAAAAAAGGCTTGGAGCGGAGGAGACTCGAAGACTGGTCCTGGAGGCTCTGATTTGACTGGTTCGTCTGGAACACAACACAGGAGGTGAATGTGTGCATCATAATTGTATAAACTCAACTTGATCTAGGCATTCCTCCCTTATCTCCATAGTTATTTATTTATTTATTTGTTTATCTAAAGTTTCAGTTTCTATGTAAATAAGTTCTGTTTGTTCATGCTTCCCTTGCTTAAATTAAAGGACCTAAATAACTATTTAATAATGGGGAAAATTAAAAATAAAAATCTGGAAGGAGATGCTAGTAATTTGACCACAAGGTATATATGTTTATAGAAAATCTTATGTGTTAATGTACCTAATGCCTGTCCTTTTTTTGTATCCCTTTCATTAAAAAATGTTATTACAAAAAAAAAAAACAACCAGAAAAAGATTATTAGTTCAGTTAAAGAGGGGGAAGACCAACTTCAACAATGGGGAATCTAAGCTGAGGAAAGTTTTAAATTGAAGCAACTGTTAACATTGAGGCAATTAATAGGATGGGAATCAATTTTCTTTAAAGAAAATTAGAGTTTTGTAAGTAGTCACGCTATTGTATGGAACGCCCACAAAGCCTACATGAGAGGCATACTACTTTCTTGTAAGAGCCATAGAAAGAAAATAAGTGGGCACTCATTAAGTGATCTATATTTTAAACATGCTAACCTAATTAAGGAAAACAAAAGAGACCCTTCAAGCAATAAAACTAAAGATATAGAACAAATTAAAAGCCAAATAAATAAATCTTACAGGCCCAACTAGATGACAAGCTGTGGAGATTCCAACAGAAACAATATTGTCTGCATAATAAAGGGAGAGCACTAGCAAATAGATTAAAATCTAAACCTTCCTCTACTCAAATAAAATAAATAATCACAGGTAAAAATAAAAAATCTTATACTAAACCAACAGATATTGCTAAAGCCTTCTTAATGCACTATAGAGATCTTTACAACTTAGAAAGGGGGATGGATTTGTACAACCCAGTAAAGATTAAATAACATCATTTTAGATAAAGTTAATTTACTGAAAATATCCTTAAAAGATTTTGAGGAACTTAACAAGGAAATTAACACTACTGAGATCTTACAAGCATTCACAGACCTAAAAAGCAAATCAGCACCAGGACCTGATGGGTTCATTAATTCTTACTATAAGATTTTTTAAACGATTGTAAAACTATTTGGCAAAGACCCTAAATGAAATAAAATCTGAAGGCATAGCTCCAGTAGAAATGGCTCAGGCAGTCATTATCAACATACCTAAACAGGATAAAGATACTAGATTTTGTAACTATTTAATAATGGGGAAAATTAAAAATAAAAATCTGGAAGGAGATGCTAGTAATTTGACCACAAGGTATATATGTTTATAGAAAATCTTATGTGTTAATGTACCTAATGCCTGTCCTTTTTTTGTATCCCTTTCATTAAAAAATGTTATTACAAAAAAAAAAACAACCAGAAAAAGATTATTAGTTCAGTTAAAGAGGGGGAAGACCAACTTCAACAATGGGGAATCTAAGCTGAGGAAAGTTTTAAATTGAAGCAACTGTTAACATTGAGGCAATTAATAGGATGGGAATCAATTTTCTTTAAAGAAAATTAGAGTTTTGTAAGTAGTCACGCTATTGTATGGAACGCCCACAAAGCCTACATGAGAGGCATACTACTTTCTTGTAAGAGCCATAGAAAGAAAATAAGTGGGCACTCATTAAGTGATCTATATTTTAAACATGCTAACCTAATTAAGGAAAACAAAAGAGACCCTTCAAGCAATAAAACTAAAGATATAGAACAAATTAAAAGCCAAATAAATAAATCTTACAGGCCCAACTAGATGCCAAGCTGTGGAGATTCCAACAGAAACAATATTGTCTGCATAATAAAGGGAGAGCACTAGCAAATAGATTAAAATCTAAACCTTCCTCTACTCAAATAAAATAAATAATCACAGGTAAAAATAAAAAATCTTATACTAAAACAACAGATATTGATAAAGCCTTCTTAATGCACTATAGAGATCTTTACAACTTAGAAAGGGGGATGGATTTGTACAACCCAGTAAAGATTAAATAACATCATTTTTAGATAAAGTTAATTTACTGAAAATATCCTTAAAAGATTTTGAGGAACTTAACAAGGAAATTAACACTACTGAGATCTTACAAGCATTCACAGACCTAAAAAGCAAATCAGCACCAGGACCTGATGGGTTCATTAATTCTTACTATAAGATTTTTTAAACGATTGTAAAACTATTTGGCAAAGACCCTAAATGAAATAAAATCTGAAGGCATAGCTCCAGTAGAAATGCCTCAGGCAGTCATTATCAACATACCTAAACAGGATAAAGATACTAGATTTTGTAAGAACTATAGGCCCATCTCTTTAATAAATACAGACACGAAGATCTACTCTAAAATATTAGCAAAGAGACTATAGGTTTTATTACCTAATTTGATGAATTTAGACTCAAAACCGACATGGATCAGATAATTCCAGAAAATTGTTAGATTTGATATAATTTTGTAAATATAAACAAATACCCAGTGCATTTATAACATTAGCTGCTGAAAAAGCCTTTGATCGGCTGAACTGGGAATATATGTCATTGGTTTTGAGTAAATTTGGCCTACAAGATTTTGGACGTAAAGCTATTGAAGCTTTGTACACATCATCGTCTGCCTGTGTTTCTTGTGCAGGTTTAAAAACAGAACAATTTGATATAACTAATAGAACTCGTATGGGATGCCCTCTTTCCCTGCTAATATTTGTATTAATGATGGAGCCCTTTGCTGAAGCTATAAGGCTATCACAAGGTATAAAAGGTATAGAGATAGGAGAATTGATCAAAAAGATTATGTTGTTTACAGACGTCGTTATAATGACAATAACTAATCCTGTTACCTCCTTCAAAGCAGTGTGTCAAGTGATCGAAAAATTTGGTAGAATATCCTATTATAAAATAAACTTGTATAAAACTGAAGTATTATCCATAAACATTGAGAGTACAGATAAACTGCTACTTAAATTTTTTTACACACAGTGCCTTGCAAAAGTATTCACCCCTTGGCATTTTTCGTGTTTTGCTGCCTCACAACCTGGAATTAACATGGATTGTTTGAGGATTTGCATCATTTAATTTCCAGAACATGACCACAATTTTGAAGATGTTTTTGTTTTTTTATTGTGAAGCAAATAACAAATAGGACAAAATAACAGAAAAGGTCAATGTGCATAATTATTCACCACCCTAAAGTCAGCCACCTTTTGCGGCAATCGCAGCTCCAAGTCGCTTTGAATATGTCTCTATGAGCTTGCCACATCTTACCACTGCAATTTTTGCCCATTCCTCCTTGCAAAACTGCTCCAGCTCCTTCAAGTTGGATGGTTTGCGCTTGTGAACAGCAATTTTTAAGTCTGACCACAGATTTTCTATTGCATTGAGGTCTGGGCTTTGACTAGGCCATTCCAACACATTTACATGGTTCCCCTTAAACAACTCAAGTGTTGCTTTAGCAGTGTGTTTGGGGTCACTGTCCTACTGGAAGGTGAACCTCCGTCCTAGACTCAAATCACGCACAGAGTGTTACAAGTTTTGCTCAAGAATATCCCTGTATTTAGCACCATCCATCTTTCCCTCAACTCTGACCAGTTTCCCAGTCCCGGCTGCTGAAAAACATGGTGTTCTTTGGTTGATGTGATGTGTTGGGTTTGCGCCAGACATAGCGTTTTCTTTGATGGCGGAAAAGTTCAATATTAGTCTCATCAGACCAGAGCACCTTCCTCCATACATTTTGGGAGTCTCGAACACATTCCTTTTCGCAAACTCAAAACGTGCCATTTTGTTTTTTTGCCTTGTCTTGTCCTATGTACAGATACTCCTGTCTCTGCTGGAACTCTGCAACTCCTCCAGGGTTACCTTAGGTCTCTGTGCTGCCACTCTGATTAATGCCCTACATGCCCGATCCGTGAGTTTTGGTAGGCGGCCATCTCTTGGCAGGTTTGCTGTTGTGCCATGTTTTTTCCATTTGGTTATGATAGATTTGATGGTGCTCCTGGGGATCATTAAAGATTTGGATATTTTTTTATAACCTAACCCTGACTTGTACTTCTCAACAACATTGTCCCTTACTTATTTGGAGAGTTCCTTGGTCTTCATGGCAGTGTTTGGTTACTGGTGCCTCTTGCTTAGGTGTTGCAGCCTCTGGGACCTTTCAAAAAAGGTGTGTATATGTAATGACAGATCATGTGACACTTAGATTGCACACAGGTGGACATAATTTCACTAATTATGTGACTTCTGAGTGTAATTGGTTGTACCAGACCTTTTTATGAGCTTCATAACAAAGGGGGTGAATACATACGCACATGCTAATTTTCCGTTTTCTATTTCTAAAAAATAGTTTTATGTATATATTTTTCTCATTTCACTTCACCAACTTAGACTATTGTGTTCTGATCCATCACATAAAATTCAGATTAACAAAACATTGAACTTAAGGCTGTAATGTAACAAAATAGGTAAAAAGTCAAGGGGGTGAATACTTTTGCAAGGCACTGAATTAACTGGGATTCAATTTCTATTACCTATTTGGGTATACTGTTCATGGTTGAATTCTCAGAGCTGATAAAATTAAACTTAAATAAAATATTTAATAGTATTAAACATATCTTGAGTAAATGAAATAATGTATCTTTATCCTGGCTGGGCAAAATCTCAGTTATAAAGATGATGAATCTGCCGAAAATAAATGACCTTTTTAGAGCAATTCCATTGGTAATTCCTAATACAACTATTAAACAATTTCAACAATTTATTAATAGATTTATATATATATGGGGAAGAAACTGAGATTAAAACTGGAAACAGTTAAATGAAGTTTTGGAAAAGGAGGAATAGGTATGCTGATCATAAGAGATTATTATACAGCTGTCTCCCTTGCCCATATTATTGAATGGACTTTAGGCTTACGCTATCTATTCTGGCTATAAATAGAAAAAACTCTAGGCCAGAAATATCAAATTGAGTCTTGGTATTGCCAAGTTTAAAAGGTAAAAGGAATAGAGGAAAAAGTAATGCCAGTTGTTAATGACAGGTTTAAAAACTGGTTAAGAATAAATAAATATCATGGTTTAATGACGTTTCCATCCCCGCTGATACCACTGGATTGGTTCATTAAAGAACTGGGTTATCCATTTGAGTGGAATTGGGGGGAATGGAAGATCTACTACTTGGGAGACCTATTTAAAGTGAAAGAGTTAAAGCCTTATCCCAGTTAAAACAAGAATTCAGCTTACCTGTAAACAAATTGTTAAAATTGGAAATTTTAAAAACATTAATCAGTAAATCGAAATATAAAAAATTTAGGAATATAGAGTTATTTCCCTTTGAAAAACTACTACAAAGTAAAGATGGGAAACATATAATAGCAAAGTGTCATAACATATTAAGTAATGAGCATTTGTTAGAGCAATGGTATGTTAAAATGGGGAAAATAATTTGATGAGACATTTGAAGCAGATACCTGGTTTAAAGTGATATGATTTACAAAGAAAATTTTAAAATACCAAGCTTATAGAGAGATTTTTTTAAAATGTATAAATAGGTGGCACTGGGTTCCATCTAAATTGGCTCTAATTCAGAAATCTGATAACGTGAGTAAATGTTGGAGGTATGCCCAATTAGGCTCCTATAGACACATCTGGTAGGATTGTCCTGGAATTAAATAATGATGGTCCACAGCTTTTGGATATATATCTAGGTTATGTGGCAAGGTTTTTGTTCCGTCTTATGACATTGCTTTATTTCACATCTTTCCAAGGAACTTAATATATAACCAGAAAGCATTGCTTGTCCAGATCTTCTATGTAATTAAACTAACGATAGCTAAGCTCTGGAAATGGGAGCTAGAAAAAGATATTGCTTAAAAACAATTGGGTCATGGGATACTCATAATGTCCATTTACCACTATACTCATGCAAGGAACTTGGAAATTGCCATAATGTATGTGTTTTTATGTTGTGGTTGAATGTACATTTGTGTTGTCATTTTTTTTTTTTTTATTGTATTGTTATTTCATATGAAGAAAATAGAAATAAATATAAAAAAAGAATATTTGTTAGATAATTGGATCTATTGAAATGCACACCAACCCCATCAACATATTCAAGAACTGCTCTCCCAAAATATAAACTTCCCTCTCACACACAGAAATTTCATCAAAGTATCATGGATCAAAATGTATTGGAAACTAACTTTATGAGTTTTCGCTACCTAATTATGGTCTTAGTTGGAATCAAAGTTTTAGAATATGTATATTGATTTAATTGACATGTGATCCTTTATGGCCATTAAATTTAGCAAAATATACAATAATATGATGTCCCGTATATACGCGAGTATAAGCCGACCCGAGTATAAGCCGAGGCACCAATTTTACCACAAAATACTGGGTAAAATGAGTGACTCGAGTATAAGCCGAGGGTGGGAATTGTGCCGCCCCCTGTGTCCCTCTTGTGCCCTCTGTGTCCCCCTCTCTCTCCCGTGTCTCTTCTCCCCTCTCCCTTCCCTGTGTCTCTTCCCCTCTCTCCCTTCCTTGTGTCTCCTTCCCCCTCTCCCTTCCCTGTGTCTCTTCCCCCCTCCTCATTCTCAACCTCCCTCCTCAACCCCACTCCTCATCCTCAACCCTCCTCCTCAACCCCCATCCTCATCCTCAACCCCCTCCTCAACCTCCCTCATCTTCAACCTCCCTCCTCATCCTCAACCTCCCTCCTCATCCTCAAGCCCCTCCTCAACCTCAACCTCAACCCCAATCCTCATCCTCAACCTCAACCCCCCTCCTCATCCTCAACCACCTCCTCATCCTAAACCTCCCTCCTCATCCTCAACCTCCCTCCTCATCCTCAACCTCCCTCCTCATCCTCAACCTCCCTCCTCATCCTCAACCTCCCTCCTCATCCTCAACCTCCCTCCTCATCCTCAACCTCCCTCCTCAACCTCATCCCCCCCTCCTCAACCCCCATCTTCAACCTCTCTCCTCATCCTCAACCTCCCTCCTCATCCTCAACCTCCCTCCTCATCCTCAACCCCCTCCTCAACCTCAACCTCAACCCCAATCCTCATCCTCAACCTCAACCCCCCTCCTCATCCTCAACCACCCTCCTCATCCTCAACCACCTCCTCATCCTAAACCTCCCTCCTCATCCTCAACCTCCCTCCTCATCCTCAACCTCCGTCCTCAACCTCATCCCCCCCTCCTCAACCCCCCTCCTCAACCCCCATCTTCAACCTCTCTCCTCATCCTCAACCTCCCTCCTCATCCTCAACCCCCTCCTCAACCTCAACCCCCCTCCTCATCCACAACCTCCCTCCTCATCCTCAACCTCCCTCCTCATCCTCAACCTCCCTCCTCATCCTCAACCTCCCTCCTTAACCCCCCTCCTCAACCCCCCCTCCTCAACCTCAACCCCCCATCCTCAACCTCCCTCCTCAACCTCAAACCCCCATCCTCAACCTCCCTCCTCAACCTTAACCCCCCATCCTCAACCTCAACCTCCCATCCTCAACCTCAACCTCCCTCCTCAACCTGAACCTCCTCCTCATCCTCAACCCCCTCATCCTCAACCCCCCTCCTCATCCTCCATCTCCCTCCTCAACCTCAACCTCCCTCCTCAACCCCCCTCCTCAACCTCAACCCCCCATCCTCAACCTCCCTCCTCAACCTCAACCCCCCATTCTCAACCTCAACCCCCCATCCTCAACCTCAACCCCCATCCTCAACCTCAACCCCCCATCCTCAACCTCAACCTCCCATCCTCAACCTCAACCTCCCTCCTCAACCTGAACCTCCTCCTCATCCTCAACCCCCTCATCCTCAACCCCCCTCCTCATCCTCCATCTCCCTCCTCAACCTCAACCTCCCTCCTCAACCCCCCTCCTCAACCTCAACCCCCCATCCTCAACCTCCCTCCTCAACCTCAACCCCCCATCCTCAACCTCAACCCCCCATCCTCAACCTCAACCCCCCATCCTCAACCCCCCTCCTCAACCTCAACCCCCTCCTCAACCTCAACCCCCTCCTCAACCTCAACCCCCCTCCTCAACCTCAACCCCCCTCCTCAACCTCAACCCCCCTCCTCATCCTCAACCTCCTTCCTCAACCTCAACCCCCCTCCTCAACCCCCCTCCTCATTCTAAACCCCCCCTCCTCATTCTAAACCCCCCCTCCTCATTCTTCCCCTCTAAATACCTCCCCCTCTCCCCTCACTTACCTGCATCTGAAACTTCTGCTCCGGCCTCCGCTCCATCCTCAACCCCCCTCCTCATCTTCCCTCCTCATCCTCATCTTCCCTCCTCATCCTCAACCTAAACCTCCCTCCTCAACCCCACTCCTCAACGTCAACCCTCCTCCTCATCCTCAACCCACCTCCTCATCCTCAACCCACCTCCTCATCCTCAACCCACCTCCTCATCCTCAACCCACCTCCTCATCCTCAACCTCCCTCCTCAACCTCCCCCTCCCTCCTCAACCTCCCCCTCCCTCCTCAACCTCCCTCTGCAACCCCCACCCCCCATCCTCAACCTCCCTCCTCAACCTCAACCCCCCTCCTCATCCTCAACCCCCTCTTCTCATTCTAACCCCCTCAACCTCATTCTACCCCTCTAAATACCTCCCCCTCTCCCTTTCCCCTCACTTACCTGCATCTGAAGCTTCTGAAAGCACAGAAATTTCATCAAAGTATTATGGATCAAAATGTATTGGAAACTAACTTTATGAGTTTTCCCTACCTAATTATGGTCTTAGTTGGAATCAAAGTTTTAGAATATGTATATTGATTTAATTGACATGTGATCCTTTATGGCCATTTAATTTAGTAAAATATACAATAATATGATGTTCCGTATATACGCGAGTATAAGCCGACCTGAGTATAAGCCGAGGCACCAATTTTACCACAAAATACTGGGTAAAATGAGTGACTCGAGTATAAGCCGAGGGTGGGAAATGTGCTGCCCCCTGTGTTTCTCTTGTGCCCTCTCTCTCCCGTGTCTCTTCTCCCCTCTCCCTTCCCTGTGTCTCTTCCCCTCTCTCCCTTCCCTGTGTCTCCTTCCCCCTCTCCCTTCCCTGTGTCTCCTTCCCCCTCTCCCTTCCCTGTGTCTCTTCCCCCTCTCCCTTCCATGTGTCTCTTCCCCCCTCTCCCTTCCCTGTGTCTCTTCCCCCTCCTCATGCTCAACCTCCCTCCTCAACCTCAACCCCACTCCTCATCCTCAACCTCCATCCTCAACCCTCCTCCTCATCCTCAACCCCCTCCTCAACCTCCCTCAACCTTAAACCTCCCTCCTCATCTTCAACCTCCCTCCTCATCCTCAAGCCCCTCCTCATCCTCTACCCCCTCCTTAACCTCAACCCCCCCTCCTCAACCTCCCTCCTCATCCTAAACCTCCCTCATCCTCAACCTCCCTCCTCATCCTCAAGCCCCTCCTCATCCTCAACCCCCCTCCTCATCCTCAACTCCCCTCCTCATCCTCAACCCCCCTCCTCAACCTCAACCCCCCTCCTCAACCTCAACCCCCCTCCTCAACCTCAACCCCCCTCTTCAACCTCCCTCCTCATCCTCAACCACCTCCTCATCCTAAACCTCCCTCCTCATCCTCAACCTCCCTCCTCAACCTCAACCCCCCTCCTCAACCTCAACCCCACTCTTCAACCTCCCTCCTCATCCTCAACCTCCCTCCTCATCCTCAACCCCCTACCTCAAACTCAACCCCCCTCCTCATCCTCAACCTCAACCTACCTCCTGAACCTCCCTCCTCAACCTCAACCCCCCATCCTCAACCTCCCTCCTCATCCCCCTCCTCATCCTCAACCCCCTACCTCAAACTCAACCCCCCTCCTCATCCTCAATCTCCCTCCTCATCCTCAACCTCAACCTACCTCCTGAACCTCCCTCCTCAACCTCAACCCCCCATCCTCAACCTCCCTCCTCAAACTGAACCCCCCTCGTCAACCTGAACCTCCTCCTCATCCTCAACCTCATCCCCCCCATCCTCAACCCCCCCATCCTCATCCTCCCTCCTCATCCTCAACCCCCCTCCTCAACCTCAGCCCCCCCCATCCTCAACCTCCCTCCTCATCCTCAACCCCCTCCTCATCCTCAACCCCCTCCTCATCCTAAACCTCCCTCCTCATCCTCAAGCCCCTCCTCATCCTCAACCCCCCTCCTCATCCTCAACCCCCCTCCTCATCCTCAACCCCCCTCCTCAACCTCAACCCCCCTCTTCAACCTCCCTCCTCATCCTCAACCACCTCCTCATCCTAAACCTCCCTCCTCATCCTCAACCTCCCTCCTCAACCTCAACCCCCCTCCTCAACCTCAACCCCCCTCTTCAACCTCCCTCCTCATCCTCAACCTCCCTCCTCATCCCCCTCCTCATCCTCAACCCCCTACCTCAAACTCAACCCCCCTCCTCATCCTCAACCTCCCTCCTCATCCTCAACCTCAACCTACCTCCTGAACCTCCCTCCTCAACCTCAACCCCCCATCCTCAACCTCCCTCCTCAACCTCAACCTCCCTCCTCAACCTGAACCCCCCTCGTCAACCTGAACCTCCTCCTCATCCTCATCCTCAACCTCATCCCCCCCATCCTCAACCCCCCATCCTCATCCTCAACCTCTCTCCTCATCCTCAACCTCAACCTCCCTCCTCAACCCCCCTCCTCAACCTCAACCCCCCCATCCTCAACCTCCCTCCTCATCCTCAACCCCCTCCTCAACCTCAACCCCCCTCCTCAACCTCCCTCCTCATCCTCAACCCCCCTCCTCATTCTAAACCCCCCTCCTCATTCTAACCCCCCCCTCCTCATTCTAAACCCCCCCCCTCCTCATTCTAAACCCCCCCCCTCCTCATTCTAAACCCCCCCTCCTCATTCTAAACCCCCCCTCCTCATTCTAAACCCCCTCCTCATTCTACCCCTCTCCCCTCACTTACCTGCATCTGAAACTTCTGCTCCGGCCTCGCTCCATCCTCAACCCCCCTCCTCATCTTCCCTCCTCATCCTCAACCTCCCTCCTCAACCCCCCTCCTCAACCTCAACCCCCCCATCCTCAACCTCAACCTCCCTCCTCATCCTCAACCTCCCTCCTCATCCTCAACCCCCTCCTCAACCTCAACCCTCCTCCTCATCCTCAACCTCCCTCCTCAACCTCCCCCTTCCTCCTCAACCCCCACCCCCCCATCCTCAACCTCAACCCCAACCTCCACCTCCCTCCTCAACCCCCCTCCTCAACCTCCCTCCTCAACCCCCCTCCTCATTCTAAACCTCCCCTCCTCATTTTAACCCCCCCCTCCTCATTCTACCCCTCTAAATACCTCCCCCTCTCCCTTTCCCCTCACTTACCTGCATCTGAAAGCACAGAAATTTCATCAAAGTATCATGGATCAAAATGTATTGGAAACTAAATTTATGAGTTTTCCCTACCGAATTATGGTCTTAGTTGGAATCAAAGTTTTAGAATATGTATATTGATTTAATTGACATGTGATCCTTTATGGCCATTTAATTTAGTAAAATATTCAATAATATGATGTTCTGTATATACGCGAGTATAAGCCGACCCGAGTATAAGCCGAGGCACCAATTTTACCACAAAATACTGGGTAAAATGAGTGACTCGGGTATAAGCTGAGGGTGGGAAATGTGCTGCCCCCTGTGTCCCTCTTGTGCCCTCTGTGTCCCCCTCTTGTGTGCCCTTTTCTTGTGTCCCCCTCTCTCTCCCTCTTGTGCCCTCTGTGTCCCCCTCTTGTGTGCCCTTTTCATGTGTCCCCCTCTCTCTCCCGTGTCTCTTCTCCCATCTCCTTTCCCTGTGTCTCTTCCCCTCTCTCCCTTCCCTGTGTCTCCTTCCCCCTCTCCCTTCCCTGTGTATCTTCCCCCTCCTCATTCTCAACCTCCCTCCTCAACCCCACTCCTCATCCTCAACCCCACTCCTCATCCCCCTCCTCAACCCTCCTCCTCAACCTCAACCCCCTCCTCAACCTCCCTCAACCTTAAACCTCCCTCCTCATCCTCAACCCCCCCTTCTCAACCTCCCTCATCTTCAACCTCCCTCCTCATCCTCAAGCCCCTCCTCATCCTCAAGCCCCACCTCAACCTCCCTCCTCATCCTCAACCCCAACCCCCCTCTTCAACCTCCCTCCTCACCCTCAACCCCCCTCCTCATCCTAAACCTCCCTCCTCATCCTCATCTTCAACCTCCCTCCTCATCCTCATCTTCAACCTCCCTCCTCAACCTCCCTCCTCAACCTCAACCCCCCTCTTCAACCTCCCTCCTCATCCTCAACCCCCTCCTCAACCTCCCCATTCTCAACCCCCCTCCTCATCCTCAACCTCCCTACTCATCCTCAACCCAAACCTCCCTCCTCAACCTCCCTCCTCAACCTCAACCCCCCATCCTCAACCTCCCTCCTCAACCTCAACCCCCCATCCTCAACCTCCCTCCTCAACCTCAACCCCCCCATCCTCAACCTCCCTCCTCATCCTCCCTCCTCAACCTCCCTCCTCAACCTCCCTCCTCAACCTCAACCTCCCTTCTCAACCCCCCTCCTCAACCTCAACCCCCCATCCTCAACCTCCCTCCTCAACCTCAACCCCCCATCCTCAACCTCCCTCCTCAACCTCAACCCCCCATCCTCAACCTCAACCCCCCATCCTCAACCTCCCTCCTCAACCTCAACCCCCGATCCTCAACCTCCCTCCTCAACCTCAACCCCCGATCCTCAACCTCAACCCCCCCCATCCTCAACCTCAACCCCCCCCATCCTCAACCTCCCTCCTCATTCTCAACCTCCATCCTCAACCCCACTCCTCATCCTCAACCCCCTCCTCAACCCCCCTCAACCTTAAACCTCCCTCCTCATCCTCAAGCCCCTCCTCATCCTCAACCCCCTCCTCAACCCCCCTCCTCATCCTCAACCCCCCTCCTCAACCCCCCATCCTCAACCCCCCCTCCTCATTCTAAAGCCCCCCCCCTCCTTATTCTACCACTCTAAATACCTCCCCCTCTCCCTTTCCCCTCACTTACCTGCATCTGAAACTTCTGCACCGGCCTCCACTCCATCCTCAACCCCCCTCCTCATCTTCCCTCCTCATCCTCAACCTCCCTCCTCAACCCCCCTCCTTATCCTCAACCCCCTCCTCAACCTCAACCCACCTCCTCATCTTCAACCCCCCTCCTCATCCTCAACCTCCCTCCTCAACCTCCCCCTCCCTCCTCAACCTCCCTCCTCAACCCCCACCCCCCATCCTCAACCTCCCCCTCCCTCCTCAACCTCCCTCCTCAACCCCCACCCCCCATCCTCAACCTCAACCCCAACCTCCCTCCTCAACCCCCACCCCCCCATCCTCAACCTTAACCCCAACCTCCCTCCTCAACCTCAACCTCCCTCCTCAACCCCCCTCCTCTACCTCCCTCCTCATCCTCAACCCCTCCTCCTCATTTTAAAACCCCCTCCTCATTCTACCCCTCTAAATACCTCCCCCTCTCCCTTTCCCCTCACTTACCTGCATCTGAAGCTTCTGCTCCGGCCTCTGCTCCTTCTGGCATCTTGACATGGCGCGCATGTGACGTCACGTCATTAGCATATACCGGAGGGAGGTTGAGGTTGAGGAGGGAGGTTGAGGGGTAGAATGAGGAGGGGGGTTTAGAATGAGGAGGAGGTTTTAGAATGAGGGTGGGGGGATTGAGGATGAGGAGAGGGAGGGAAAGAGACACAGGGGGGTTGAGAGACTCGGGGGGTTTAGAGAGACACGGGGGGGTTAGAGAGACATGGGGGGGTTAGAGAGACAAGGGGGGAGAGTGACTCGAGTATAAGCCGAGGGGACCCTTTTTAGCCTTAAAAAAAGGGCTGAAAAACTTGGCTTATACAGTATTATCTCCTCACTAGACTTTAATATTGGACAAAAGATACAAACACATACGGTGGAGGGCATCTATCGCCCTTTTGCCCACTATATATTAAATGATTGTTGTGGTGAACTACCTACTCATAAGATCCACTACAAAAGCTAAGGATCTGGTCCCACACTGATGATAGGCAGTAACCTTGAAACAGCTGGACGTGGGTGGGATTCCTGGCTTGTGTATAATGCAACCCTAGCTTTGCTCAAAGCTGTTTGATACAACAGGCATATTGTTATGGATTGCAAGAGAAAAGCTTTGGTGGGCACATTTGCATGTCCCTGCCAAAGTTCCCAGAATGCAGTGTAATTACTTTATTTCCTGGAATTCTGACCCTGAAACAAGATTTTTAACGTGTTTTAGACATTCAAATGTGAACACAAATATATATATGTATATGTAAAATAAATAGTACATCACATATATAGTTCTCAGCAGCGCAGGCTTGCCAAAAAACTTTGGTAACGCAATGTTAAAACTGCGGGCTTGCATAGCAAAGTTGCGGGCAGGCGCTCCTTGAGCTGGTGGAGATGAGCGCCATAGGCTCTCATCCCTACGACCCCACACACGACTTAAGCATCATACCTACGAACTGCGGGACTACAGATCAACATAACGCTCAAGTAGCACTTTGTAAAAATTGGCTACAAAAATTACGGCTCGTAAAACTTTGCAAAGGAAAGCCGCACATAGAAAAAAAAAGTATATGAACCGCGGCACTGAAAAAAAAACAACTAATACGAGCTACGAAAAATACAAAGTAAACCGTGCACATCCAAAAACACAAAAAAATAAAAATAAAAACACACAAAAAACATCACACACAGAACGGGGGGACAGCCAGAGCGTATGGGAGTGAGGTTGCACGCAAATTTAAGTCAAATTGGAAGAGATTTGCTACTTAAAAATCGCCTAAGCGAGAAAAAAAATAGCAGCTGAAAAAAACGAAAACGAGGCTACATGACCCCTAACCACGCAAAACACCAGGCACATACAACTTTTAACCAGGAACGTACAAGGTACAAAATACACTATTAGGAAGGACGGACAATGATCCTGACCCGCGTAACACAGACAATCGCCGTCATTTTACAACACTAACTTCAAACTAATAACATTACTATTAGAAAAAGCCGCTTTACAAACTACACAAATGGTTTAGCCTCGCGCACGCAGCCTATTTACACTGCACACTTGCCACATTGCTGACACTTTCTCCTCAGATCAGCAACAGTCCAAATGTACATTGTATATTGCACCAACATCAAAAGGGATTGTTAGCTCTTCAAGATATTGATTGCTGGTTATTTTAATTACAAATAGGTAAAGTACATGAATTTATTAATTAACTAATTAATTAAATATTATTTAAAAAAAATATATATATAAATATAAAAAATACAAATAGCAGAGGAGAGGCTCGCAATGAGCAACGCCGAAGGCGCTCAGTGCAGGGTTAACAATGAATGCACAGGATGAGAGAACCAATAGTACACGAGAGGCTCGCAATGAGCACCAAAGGAGCTCATAAGATCAAAACTACACCATGGAGAGAGGCTTGCAATGAGCACCGAAGGAGCTCACAAGACCAAAACTACACCATGGAGAAAGGCTCGCAAGGAGCGCTGAAGGAGCTCATTGCAAGCCATGGGATGAGGCTCGCAATAAGTGCCCAAGGTACTCAGAGGACCAAAAGCCTTACATTGTGTGGCAAACAGCATTCCCTGGCTTACAATTTTCTTGGCGTAATTTTTTGACGAGCAAGTCGCTAGTGTATATATATATATATATATATATATATATATATATATATATATATATATAAGAAACAGATCATTGTTATGTTTTTAAAGCAGTACAAAAATCATTTTACATAAGAGTTTGTATTATATATATATATATATATATATATATGTATGTATTTTAGGGGTGAAAAGGCTAATAAAGGGGAGAGACAATAGAAGGCTGATGGGCAGGAAATATTTAAGATATTAACTTCAGCACTAAATGGGCAGACAATGCTAGCAATTAACCTTTGACATAGCTAAGAGCCAAAGGGATGGCCTATACAAGAGATCCAAAGTGTGGTCACAAGCTCTGGGGACTGCAGTCTGCCAACACAGTGTCTTTGGCCCAAAATACTCTCAAACTCTGGACATAAGAGTGTGTGAAGGACATAGGCTACGTATAGAGACAACCTGCGCATGGATCTTTACACTTCAGCTGCTGTATGGAAAAATGAATCTGGCTGACAGTGAGATGTTTTTCTATCCATACCATGTTGAACAGAATCTTTAAAATGTGACTGCAGTGGTCCTTCATAGTAACCTCTTTTAAAGCAATAGCCTTGATAAAAGATAGATTAAAAATAGTCTTTATTAACAATTATCTTTTTCCCTACATACAGTGCTTTGCAAAAGTATTCACCCCCTTTGCATTTTTCATGTTTTGTTGCCTCGCAATCTGGAAGTAACATGGATTGTTTGAGGATTTGCATAATTTAATTTACAGAACAAGCCCACAACATTGAAGATGTTTGTTTTTTTATTGTGAAGCAAACAACAAATAGGACAAAATAACAGAAAAAGTCAATGTGCATAACAATTCACTCCCCTAAAGTCAATACTTTGTAGAGCCACCTTTTGTGGCAATCACAGCTCCAAGTCGCTTTGGATAAGTCTCTATGAGCTTGCCACATCTTACCACTGGGATTTTTGCCCATTCCTCCTTGCAAAACTGCTCCAGCTCCCTCAAGTTGGATGGTTTGCTCTTGAGAACAGCAATCTTTAAGTCTGACCACAGATTTTCTATTGGATTGAGGTCTGGGCTTTGACTAGGCCATTCCAACACATTTACATGTTTCCCCTTAAAACACTCAAGTGTTGCTTTAGCAGTCTGTTTGGGGTCATTGTCCTGTTGGAAGGTGAACCTCCGTCCTAGCCTCAAATCATGCACAGAGTGGTACAGGTTTTGCTCAAGAATATCCCTTTATTTAGCACCATCCATCTTTCCCTCAACTCTGACCAGGTTCCCAGTCCCGGCTGCTGAAAAACATCATGGTGTTCTTTGGGTGATGTGATGGGTTTGCCTTTTTGTTCGATAGCAGAAAAGTTCAATTTTAGACTCATCAGACCAGAGCACCTTCCTCCATACATTTTGGGAGTCTCCCACATGCTTTTTCGCAAACTCAAAACGTGCCATTTTGTTTTTCTGAATGTAATGGCTTTCTTCTGGCCACTCTGCCATGAAGCCCAACTCTATATGGAGCGTACGGCTTATTGTCGTCCTATGTAGAGATACTCCAGTCTATGCTGTGGAACTCTGCAGCTCCTCCAGGGTTACCTTAGGTCTCTGTGCTGCCTCTCTGATTAATGCCCTCCTTGCCCGGTACGTGAGTTTTGGTTGGCGGACGTCTCTTGGCAGGTTTGCTGTTGTGCCATGGTCTTTCCATTTGGTTATGATAGATTTGATGGTGCTCCTGGGGATCAAAGATTTGTTTTGTTTTTTATAACCTAACCCTGCTGCCTCTTGCTTAGGTGTTGCAGCCTCTGGGGCCTTTCAAAAAAGGTGTGTATATGTAATGACAGATGATGTGACATTTAGATTGCACACAGGTGGATATCATTTCAATAATTATTTGACTTCTGAAGGTAATTGGTTGCACCAGAGCTTTTTATGGGCTTCATTACAAAGGGGGTGAATACATACGCACATGCCAATTTTCTGTTTTCTATTTCTAAAAATGTTTTTATGTATATATTTTTCTCATTTTACTTTAGCAACTTAGACTATTGTGTTCTGATCCATCACATAAGATTAATATTAACAAAACATTGAACTTAAGGCTGTGATGTAACACAATAGGTAAAATGTCAAGGGGGGGGGGGAATACTTTTGCAAGGCACTGTATATGAATTAGTACATTTTAGTGAACCCAGATAAGCAAGTGCCTGGTGTTTTTAAAACTTAGTACCATTCTCATATAGTTATACTGTAGGTATTTAACATATAATTGATATGAACATTTGTTCTACATTAATCTTATTGTTTAAAATGGTTACAGTGAATGAAATAATTATACGATATGCTTGGCATATAAAATTGATAATTTAACTGTCTATGCGTACTCCATTAAACGGTGGAGTAACTAGTATGACCTCACCTGCTTGGAAAGCTATGTGAAACGACGAATGATCCCAAGAGGCCTTAGCATGAAAAAGTATTGTACACTGGACATACGTGATCCTGACTATATCAACGAGTGGGAACTAGCTCTGGAAGAATGCTCATTCATTCTGATGGACATATTACCGTAATGAGATTCAGAAGAGGAAACCTTGAAAAAATGAAGATGTCACTGGAGGAAACCATTAAGAGATGGGGTACCTATCGGGAGAATAAATTCTGCGAAAAAATGTACAAAGGCATCAAATCAAGAATAAACAGATTGAAATATGAAAAATATAAAAGAAAGTGGGACAAATTCAATAGAGACATATCTGACTATAAGAATTGTGACCAGATCCATAAGGAAAAAGTGAATATGTCACCATGGAAAAATACTAGAACCGAATACACACAAAACCAATAGAAACAGTGGAAGAAACCAGAAGAGGAATAGTTATCACAACAGATACAAGGATTATGTTCCCAACAATTACCATCGAGATGCAATAAAAGACAGTACTAATAAAGGAAAAGTATTGAACCACAAAAGACAATATTCAGACAACCCGGGGGAACATGCACCTGGTATTACAGATTCAAATAGACATTCAATAGGAATCATCGAGAAATCACAGAGGAAAAAGGAAAGGAAATAACATATTGAAGAACCACCACATCAGAACATACCGAAAGAGTAGGTTCAAACGACATCCAATAATCCCCATTTTTTAGTACAGGACGGCGAACTACAAATCATCGGACACAACAAGCAAGCCCACCAGTTACATAGTTATATGGTATTTAAGGTTGAAAAAAGACTATCAGTCCATCAAGTTCAACCTTTTAAGATCTCCTCTGATCTGCAATATGCGGATTAACTATTCATTCATTAGTTGTTAATTCCTTATTAATCAATTATTTAATGTTTTTTTTTATTATTATTATTATTATTATTAATTAGTCCAGAGGAAGGCAAATAGAAAAAAAAAAACAAGCGAGACTTAGCCAATTGTCTCAAGTGGAAATGTAAAAAAATTGGATCATTACTGTCTCTCTAATAATCCATGATAACCCTGAATACCCTTTTTAATTAGAAATAAATCTAGTCCCCTTTTAAAGTTATCTATCGAATTCGCTGTCACCACCTCCTCTGGTAGAGAATTCCACAGATTAACCACCCTTACTGTGAAGAACCCTTTTCTTTCTTTGAGGTGGAATCTTTTTACTTCTAACTTCAAGGGATGTCCTCTTGTCAGTTGAAAACCTCTTGGCACAAAAAGCTCCCCTGACAAACTTTATACTGACCCTGGATGTATTTATATAAGGTAATCATATCTCCTCCAAGACGCCTTTTTTCTAGAGAAAATAAGTTTAATTTGGTTAGTCTTTCTTCATAACTTAGCCCCTCCATTCCCCTTATTAGTTTTGTTGCCCTTCTCTGTACCTTTTCCAGCTCTAAAATGTCCTTTTTTTGAAGTGGTGCCCAAAATTGTACTCCATATTCCAAATGAGGGCGTTCTAGAGATTTGTATAGTGGCAGAATTATATTTGCTTCTCTGGCTTCTATACCCTTCTTAATACAAGCTAATATTTTATTTGCCTTTGCAGCTGCTGCTTGGTTTTGAGCACTGTTACCTAGGTGGTTGTCCACAAGCACTCCCAAATCCCTTTCAATATCTGATACACCTAGATTTGCTCCATTAAGATTATAAATTGCATGGCTATTTTTCCTTCCCAGATGCATAACCTTACATTAATTCGTATTAAATCTCATCTGCCATTTAGATGCCCATTCCTCAATTTTATGTAAATCCCCTTGGAGGGAAAGCACATCATTTTCTGATTTAATTACCTTGCACAACTTTGTGTCATCAGCGAAAATGGAGACCCCACACTCCAATCCTACCTCTAAGTCATTAATAAATATGTTAAAAAGGAGAGGACCTAATACTGAACCCCGAGGAACCCCACTTACCACATTAGTCCAATGGGAGTATGTTCCATTTACAACAACCCTTTGCTTCATGTCTTTTAGCCAGCTCTCAATCCATGAGCAGGTATTTACTGCAATTCCTGTATCCCTTAGTTTGCCCAATAGTCTCCCATGCGGCACTGTATCAAAAGCCTTTGCAAAATCCAAAAAGACTACATCCACTGAGTTGCCTTGATCCAGGTTCCTACTAACCTCCTCACAGAAACTAATTAGATTTGTTTGACATGACCTATCCCTCATAAACCCATGTTGACTCCTACTTATAATCCTGTTCAAATAGACATATTCTTGTATATTATCCCTTATTAACCCTTCTAAAAGCTTCCCCACTACAGAACAGGCAGTTCTAACACCACCACCTGTGAGACGGAAAAGAGCCTTATATTATAGGACCAAACAGGGCTGCAGAGGAGGGTGAATCATCCAACAACAAAAGAAGAGAAAGTCATTATAGACTGTAAAGATCTTCAACCTGTCAGACCACAAACTAAATACGATGGAATAGAATACATTAAAAAGAGGACTATCATTTGCTCCTGATGTGGAACCACATTTGTTTGAGTTGTTTATAGATCTCCACAAATTCATTTGGAATTTGACGCTCAAATGACATTTCTAGAAACTATCAAGAGATGAGGAGCTGCCTAACAGTACTTCGCCAGAATCAGAACTCTCCATCTCAGGGTTGGAAGAAGATGATGAATCAACTCTTAGAATTCTGGAAAGTAGAAGAGGAGTCTCCCATTCGGGACACTGTAGACCTAACCCCAGCCGTTACCAAGGCAACACAGACACCAAGACACAGAGCGCGGCGTCTGTGAAAGGGCGCCACTTTTCAGCATATCAGTATTTATAGCCCCAGCTACAAGGACGGCGTTACATCGCCATCTGAACTGTGGACCAGGAGGGATTAACTCCATCACATTTGATTACTTGTTAATGTAGAATAAATTAAGTGGGAGACACTAGGAGTCTGTTTAAATTACATGGCTCTATGAAAACATTAGTATAAGTGTACATAAACTGCATTTATGAATTGTATCATTTTATTTCCCATCCACAATACAAGACTTTGTTTTTACCAACTGTTTGAACAACTGCCAATATTTTATATTTACACAGCGAAACACATCTGTTGTGTATTTCACACTGTACTCAAAAAAGCCTTTTCATATCATTTTTATTCAGATTTTTATGACCTGTATTCGTGACCCAAGTGGCAGCAATTGTTATCATTATGTTTTATTCAAATTAAATATCTTTTTTATCCAAAAATAAGCCTGAGTGATTAGGGTAATTCAGAGGCCGATTGCCCACCTTCACCCAAGACACGATATTACATAATTATAAATGTATTTTTGTACATGATCCATGAAGAGTACATACAAATACATAATCTCAAATTGACCAACATTAAAAAAAAGAATCAGCAAAAAAGTTACAACTGAGAGACAGAAGGAAGACGTTTCCTCTCCATATTTCGAGCCAATAATTACCTCATATATATTAAGATTGTTTAAGGTGAGCACATTATCCAATTGTCCACCCTTCCATATATTTAGAATCCTACACTAGGAGTGCTTGCGCTTTTTCCACCCTACCCTTATTATTTATTTCTACAATTGTGTTTACATAGATATTGATTCTAGACCCACCGTCTTTTCACATAATATTTAGGTTTTGTTCACTTTAAAAAACAAAAGAAAAATAATGTGGTTGCATAAGTCTGCACACCCTCTTATAACTGGGGATGTAGCTGTGTTCAGAATTAAGCAATCACATTCCAAATCATGTTAAATAGGAGTCAGCATACACCTGCCATCATTTAAAGTGCCTCTGATAAACCCCACATAAAGTTCAGCTGCTCTAGTTGGTCTTTCCTGAAATTTTCTTAGTCGCATCCCACAGCAAAAGCCATGGTCCACAGAGAGCTTCCAAAGCATCAGAGGGATCTCATTGTTAAAAGGTATCAGTCAGGAGAAGGGTACAAAATAATTTCCAAGGCATTAGATATACCATGGAACACAGTGAAGACAGTCATTATCAAGTGGAGAAAATAGGGCACAACAGTGACATTACCAAGAACTGGAGCTCCCTCCAAAATTTATGAAAAGACTAGAAGAAAGCTGGTCTGGGAGGCTACCAAGAGGCCTACAGCAACATTAAAGGAGCTGCAGGAATATCTGGCAAGTACTGGCTGTGTGGTACATGTGACAACAATCTCCTGTATTCTTCATATGTCTGGGCTATGGGGTAGAGTGGCAAGACTAAAGCCTTTTCTTACGAAGAAAAACATCCAAGCCAGGCTACATTTTGCAAAAATACATCTGAAATCTCCCAAAAGCATGTGGGAAAAGGTGTTATGGTCTGATGAAACCAAGGTTGAACTTTTTGGCCATAATTCCAAAAGATATGTTTGGCGCAAAAACACCACTGCACATCACCAAAAGAACACCATACCCACAGTGAAGCATGGTGGTGGCAGCCTCATGCTTTGGGGCTGTTTTTCTTCAGCTGGAACTGGAGCCTTAGTTAAGATAGAGGGAATCATGAACAGTTCCAAATACCAGTCAATATTGGCACCAAACCTTCAGGCTTCTGCTAGAAAGCTGAACATGAAGAGGAACTTCATCTTTCAGCAACGACCCAAAGCATACATCCAAATCAACAAAGGAATGGCTTCACCAGAAGAAGATTAAAGTTTTGGAATGGCCCAGCCAGAGCCCAGACCTGTATCCGATTGAAAATCTGTGGGGTGATCTGAGGAGGGCTGTGCACAGGAGATGCCCTCGCAATCTGACAGATTTGGAGTGTTTTTGCAAAGAAGAGTGGGCAAATCTTGCCAAGTCAAAATGTTCCATGCTGATAGACTCATACCCAAAAAGACTGAGTGCTGTAATAAAATCAAAAGGTGCTTCAACAAAGTATTAGTGTAAGGGTGTGCATACTTATGCAACCATATTATTTTGTTTTCATATTTCTTTGATCCAAGACCTCTTTAGATGGTGACTATAATCATCTTTTGATTTTATGGCTACAAAGAAGTCTGAGCGCCATAGAATTAATGCCTTTGAATTTTGGTGTTGGCAAAAATGGCTTAGAGCACCATGGGCTGCAAGAAGATTCAATAAATCCGCACTTTAGGAAATCAAGAAAAACTGTTCACTACAAGGTATGATCATAAGGCTGAATCTCAAATATTTTGGCCATATCATGAGATGACATTCCCTAGAGAAGACTCTGATGCTGGGAAAGATTAAAGGCACACAAAGGAGGCAAAGATGGATAAATGAGGTCACTGAAATAATGAACATGAGATCGATGGAGCTCAGAGGGGCAGTGGTTGACAGATATTCCTTTGCATGCTGTGGTCCATAGGGTCACAGAGTCGGACATGATTGATAGGCTAAACAGCAATTGGTACTTTTAATGCTGCTGGTAATGCCTCTTCCTATGTAGCCACATCCTACTGTTATTTGCCAATTTAATATACCTTTAATGGTTAGTTCCTTTTGTTGTAGTCAAATGCCTCTATTTATCCATGTATTTTTATATTAAAAGGGCCTGTGTAATCTCTAGATAAACAGCTCTAAGTATCTAGTTCATCACTTGTTCGTTCAACCAATGTCTGTTTATAAGAACTAAACATTTTCAAAAATATATATAGCCATCTATAAAACTAAACCATTTTAAATTTAAAGGGATGTCAACGGTTTCGGAATTTCACTAGGAATATAATATGCCTGTATCGATTTACTATTATGCACTTTAAGTGCTTAAAAACTGGGCTTTTTTTCTGCCTAAAACCATCAAAATAGTACCTGCTTGGGTCTGCACTCTGCAACTGTTGAAAACACAGTAAAGTGGTACTGTGTGTGCAATGCCTCATACTAGCCAAATTAGTGATTATCTCTCAGCAAAATGCACTTCATAATTTGTGTCTTCATGAGCTGCAGAAGGCAGACACAAGTAGGTACAATTTGTATGACCTTCCATGTCCCTTTAATGTTACCTACCTGATGTGGTGGGCATGTCTCTAATTCACTCCTCTAACATGACTAGTTTTTATCCCAATGCTGTTAACTCCTTAATTTAGCAGCTGCCAGATAATATCAATCGCTTTCGGACAAAAATATGAGACATGTGACTGGAATAGACAGACTCACCTCCTCAGGAGGGTTTATTTTATAATCATTTTAAATTACAAACGGCTTTATTGCTGCATATATCAAAGACAATTTATTTAAGGCATACTGCTCCTAAAGGCAGTATGCCAAATAATCATAGTTAAGAATATTAAGGAAAAGCGGTTTCTGGGCTTGGTCACAGAGCCGGGAGGAACAGTGTGCACAGCCTCCATAACTTACACAAAATCCTCCAAGAATGACTCCGCAGCAAAGAAACAACGTAGTTCTTGATCAGAGCTGCAATTCGAGTCACATACAATAAATGTAAACAGTATTAAAAAAAATAACAATATTAATTTGCTTGATTCTTATTTATTGGGATCCAGCCTAACAAAACATTTCACACAGTACTTTAAGACTTTGTTTACTATGTGGACCACTATCAAATAATTTACTCAAGTGGGGATATACCTACTGACAAGAAGAACGTCAAAAATAGGATTACTTATTGGACTCATTCCATGTAGAATAAACCAGAAAGAAATTAAACAAATTTTAAAAAAGTGTGATTGTAAGGTAGCCATTAGGTAATGAAGGCCTGAGAGCAGAATAGATTGATTGAAATGTGCAACTGCCCCAGTCATAAAATGTGCAAGAATATAGTTGTATGAAAAACACTTCTCTTTCCATGAGACAATTTTTGTAATATTTCAAAATATCCACTTTTTAATACATAATAGCAATTTCTAGGTATTTCCCATATTACAACTCAGCCTTTTTAAAAAAAAATCTAAAACTTTAGCGTTTGTGCAATTGCACATTGATTTGACTTTACTATTGACTGATGGTCACTATACCCTAAAATCTCACTCACAACTACATCTGAACTGTGTAAAATCAATTGTGAAGTGATGCTGGAATATAGAAATAACCTACTCTCACACAACAGGGATCTTCTAGACCACATCATATTATTCAGTTCCCCCAACAGACTAAGTCTGTTGCTTTTCCTACTCATATTCTATTGCGTTTTGTTAACTTAGAGGCACAATTATGATCCATACCCTACTAACTCTGTAGTATGTACAAACAACATATTCTTTATATTTTCTTCGGTATTTTCTATTATACTAGTGTGTCAACTGTATTACTGTAAAAGGTAGGTATTCCATTAGACCATAACTATTCAAGGTTATAGGAAGACATTACTGAAATCTGCTTCCTAGAATGCAAGCACACCAGAGGACATTGTACATTGTTAGTAATTATTCCTGGACACTTCTTGCTGTACTACAAACAAATCTGCTTAGATTACCAATTTTAAAAGTACTGAAATTACAGTGTAAACATTTAGAAACACCAGCAGACAACAACCTTGTTCAATTGCCCTTTTTTCGGGAGAAGTCTAAATTATCAGGTTCCATTGTGAGATGCCCCATCTCTTAAGTTTGGCCTAGAGCTAAAAAGGTCCTATACAATGAGGAATGGCAGACAAAACAATTTTTCAGATTTTTATTTGAAAACAGACCGTTGAGATCAGTAACATTGAATCCGGGGCTTGGAATCCCTGCACACATGGGGCAGGGGCGGCATGGAGGTGGCACACGTTTAACATGCAGCTCTATCAGTGGGATACTGGCAGCTCACATTATGATGTCAGATGTTGACACGCAGGAAATCTACAAAAAGATGAAGTAACACAGGTGAATCTAGTGATTGAAGTAATCCTGCTACATCCATCCTTGCCTTTAGCAAAGGCACCTTCCAGACTGTCTGGAAGGAATAAGTGCTCAGAACAAGCTCAGATATTGTGCAGATAAATTTCAGTACCTGCACCTCTAGTCATCAATGTACTCAAATGGCTCCGGGGGCTCTGGTTCCTGCTCTTCCTCTTCAATCTTCGGCCCATGAGCTGCAACTGGTTCCACCAATTGCTCCTCTTCCTTACTGGTATCACGTAGGATGATAATACCACCAATAGAAAGCTGAACAAAGAAGGGAATATCGTTATTACATCCACAGACCAGCATTCCTGTCACCACCTTTATTCCAACCCCACCCAGGATAACACACTCCACACCATCATTGCGACTGCTACAGTGCCTTGCAAAAGTTTTCACCCCCCTTGACTTTTCACCTATTTCATTACATTACAGCCTTAAGTTCAATGTTTTGTTAATCTGAATTTTATGTGATGGATCTAGTTGGTGAAGTGAAATGAGAAAAATATATACATAAAACTATTTTTTAGAAATAGAAAACAGAAAATTGGCATGTGCGTATGTATTCACCCCCTTTGTCATGAAGCCCATAAAAAGCTTTGGTGCAACCAATTACCTTCAAAAGTCACATAATTAGTGAAATTATGTCCACCTGAGTACAATCTAAGTGCCACATGATCTGTCATTACATATACACACCTTTTTTGAAAGGCCTCAGAGGCTGCAACACCTAAGCAAGAGGCACCACTAACCAAACACTGCCATGAAGACCAAGGAACTCTCCAAACAAGTAAGGGACAATGTTGTTGAGAAGTCAGGGTTAGGTTATAATAAAAAATATCCACATTTTTGATGATCCCCAGGAGCACCATCAAATCTATCATAACCAAATGGAAAGAACATGGCACAACAGCAAACCTGCCAAGAGAAGGACGCCCACCAAAACTCACGGACCGGGCAAGAAGGACATTAATCAGAGAGGCAGCACAGAGACCTAAGGTAACCCTTGAGGAGCTGCAGAGTTCCACAGCAGAGACTGGAGTATCTGTACATAGGATGACAATAAGCCGTACGCTCCATAGAGTTGGGCTTTATGGCAGAGTGGCCAGAAGAAAGCCATTACTTTCAGCAAAAAACAAAATGGCACTTTTTGAGTTTGTGCAAAGGCATGTGGGAGACTCTCAAAATGTATGGAGGAAGGTGCTCTAGTCTGATGAGACTAAAATTGAACTTTTCAGCCATCAAAGAAAGTGCTATGTCTGGCGCAAACCCAACACAACACCCAAAGAACACCATCCCCACAGTGAAACATGGTGGTGGCAGCATCATGCTATGGGGATGTTTTTGAGCAGCGGGGACTGGGAAACTGCTCAGAGTTGAGGGAAGGATGGATGGTGCTAAATACAGGGATATTCTTGAGCAAACCTGTACCACTCTATGTGTGATGTGAGGCTAGGACGGAGGTTCACCTTCCAGCAGGACAATGACCCCAAACACACTGCTAAAGAAACACTTGAGTGGTTTAAGGGGGAACATGTAAATGTGTTGGAATAACCTAGTCAAAGCCCAGACCTCAATCCAATAGAAAATCTGTGGTTAGACTTAAAGATTGCTGTTCACAAGAGCAAACCATCCAACTTGAAGGAGCTGGAGCAGTTTTCAATAGAGGAATGGGCAAAAACCCAGTGGAAAGATGTGGCAAGCTCATAGAGACTTATCCAAAGCGACTTGGAGCTGTGATTGCCGCAAAAGGTGGCTCTACAAAGTATTGACTTTAGGGGGGTTAATAGTTATGCACATTTACTTTTTCTGTTATTTTTTCCTATTTGTTGTTTGCTTCACAATAAAAATAAAAATACATTCTTCAAAGTTGTGGGCATGTTCTGTAAATTAAATGATGCAACTCCTCAAACAATCCATGTTAATTCCAGGTTTTGAGGCAACAAAACAAAAAATGCCAAGGTGGGTGAATACTTTTGTAAAGAACTGTATATACACAGACCCATCGTTCCTACATCTTCAACACATAAAATCTCACGCACATTCCCTGTGTCTTCCATCTCCACTTACAGGTTTGAAGGGTTGGTATCTGGTGCCCTCAGGCATGGTCAGCACTTTGAGTTGTGCTTGCATGACTCGTGCTGGGTTTTCCAGAATCTGGAAGTTCGGTTCTGGCTCTTTCTTCTTCTCTTCCTTTTTCTCAGTCTCATCCTGAGAATGAGAATTATTAGTGCACTGATAGACCAGAAAGCCAAGTTATAACAAATTATTTGAAAGCTGCAGACCAATTCTGATGACATTCAGTTTCCCGAACATAGTCTGTTCTCTTTAGTTAATGAGAGTCACATAATCTATGCTGGACAGTTTTAACAACCATTCCTGTAACTGCATATAGCTGAATCTGATAGCAACTGCCCTGTTATTGTCAATAGTTGTATATGCCTCAGTAACTAAGAATAACATAGGCAGTGTGTGCCCCTTTTGATAGGTTATACAACTGTATTACCATATGTTTAGTCTCCTCACACACTCCCTGGATTAAGTATTTCCCTCAACCCTGAAGTGATGAGCTGCCATAATTTCTCAGGAATTATCTGTCACCCAGCCAGACCACATCAGAGGGAGCAACTATGGTGCCACACAGAACTCTGTGTGATCCCTTCTTCAGAATGGACAATGCCCTGGTTAGCACACAGTCTGGGACACACAGGAAAACAAAGTTCAACATCACTAGAGGAATAAACATGTTGCCAGTATTTTGCTGGACGGTAACAGAGGGCGGCAAACTTAAAGTAACCCTAAGATACCTAGAATTGTCTATTGTGCATTCTCAATAATGCATTTCAAGACAGCACTTAATGTAGAACTGTAACAAATGACTGCTGCATGGCTTCTCAAGAAGAATTGAAGCTGGAATTTTCCAACCGTGACATTACAAAGATTCATATTTACCAGCCTTTTCTATAGACAAAGTTTACTACAGACATTAGTTTAAGCAGATATAGGATTTATTGATTATTATTACTACTGGCACCCCCAACTCAGATAGGATCTATGATAAGTAAATATAACTACCACAACATGAGCCATTTGTGCTTTTGCGTTCATGAAAATATTAGAAAGCTATGGTTATCAGATGCTTCTAATTCTGCAAGAGCAAGTGGAATTACTGGATTTTTTGAAATTATGTCTCATTGTGTACATGTGGCCGAGTACATGATTAGGGCCAGTTATTAAACCATTCATCCCTGTCTAATGCCTACATGTTCCTTTCTCTGTTCTTCTCCACAAGCTACTCACCACTTCCATCTTTTCCTCTTCTTTCTTTTCTTTTTCCTTTTCCTTCTTCTTTGCCTTGGCTGTTATGGACAGAACAGCTGTGGAGACCTGAGTAAGTACAACATAGTCTGTTATCTTTTAGTTAATTAAAGTCACAGAATCTATGCTGGACAGTGGAATTGGTAGTGGAATCCCCACCCAGGAAGGAAAAACAGAATAAGTTATATGTTCTCTGAAAGGGACAATACCTGCAGATAGACCACTGCTGTATTGTCCTATGTGATACAGTTGCGTTAGCATCAAAACTACTATAAATAAAAAACAAAAGACCCACCTTTTCCTTCTCTTTCTCCTTGGGTACCTCCAAAGGAGCAGGATATGCGAATGTTGATGGCTTGCAGTTGGATCGATACTGAACTTTTGGCATCTAAGTATAAAGAAAATATTCATATTCCTTCTGCTAAAATACTAAAAACTTACAGATAAACATTTGTTAACTATTAATAAATTGTACACACACACACAATGCCAAATAAACAATATTACTTAAAAATTATCTGCATTCTGTAATTCCTTCTCATATATAAAAACGTATACAGGCATGCTATTTGGTTGTATAAAAAGGATCTGTGTTCAAAATGAAGGTCTCTGGAAGACTCAGCTTGTCTAGCTTTGCCTAATGGTCAATCCTGAAATTTAAACACTCAATGAGGCCTGTAATTAAATACTTCAGGATTCCTTTTCTATAGGATATAGGATATGGAAAACCTCACTGTACTGACATGTACCATTCACATCAGTGTCACAATCCACACAATATGCATATAAGGTGCTTTTCCCAGATCTTTATTTCATAGGTTGGCAGTCTGATTTGACCCTATGTCCTTGGCACGGAGTCACACATTACATGTGAAACAGTGGGCATGATATTAGTCTCTGAATAGCAAGAATTCCTGTGACCAAAAATTAGAGGCTCACATCACAGGACAGTTACACGACATATGGGTCAATATTAACATTGGATTAGGCTATATTTTGCCTATGATCTAGTACTATATAGATAATCATTTGACTGCTACATAGGCATACAATTTTTCTCTAGGATTCAACATTATTATCCCTATGTGCTTTACACATTACATTAAGTGTTGAATATGTTTCAGTGCAGGCCTCTCTGGTGGTGAAGGAATTAATAAATATCTTGTTAACAGGCATGTGTGTCATTACTCTGCCCTGCTAATGAGTGGTGAGTGATCCTGCATCATAAGGTCTGTAAGAGGATTACATATTTCTCTTTTAAGTTTCGGGGGCTTGTAGTGCTGCAGTTACTGTAACCTCTTAAGTCCCAAAGTACACACGGAACAACCAGCAGCAAATACTGGGTAGTTACACTTAAAGTTTCACACCATTCAAGTGGGAAAGTCCATTATGCTCACCTTGAGATCCTTGTTAAGTCCAATGACGCAGGTAGGGGTGAAAGCAAGAGACAGGAAGTGTGACAAGGGGAACCAAAACCAGAACTGTGTGAAGACCAAAACTCCAACCACAGATGGCATATGAGTGTGGCCGGTACGAGACTGCAATGAGATTGTAACGTTGTGACCCCCTGAAGGAAAGAAAGGATCTATTAGACTCAAAACTCTTCACAGTGATGTTCCATTTTTGAAAACATTTTAGTTTCTGATTGTCAGGGAACTGGGTATGCAAGTCAGTGAAGGGTTAATCTCAAGTGTCTATGTCCAGACCTTCTTCAAGCAGAGTGGGGTGAAGAGGGCAGCAGGCTGGGTCATTACCGCTGAAAGGCCAGGTGCTAACAGCTAATAACATTATAGGACCATTAGCTGCTGGCGTCCAGAGAAAGGCAATATACAGGGACATTCCCACAGCGGGGTAACTCTTTTGGTGCTGGATGGATACTATGCTAATAAAGCTTATAGATACACACTAAAGGCGGTTTTAGGAAAGTCTTATGTAAAATACACAGGAAGCTCCAGTCTGTCTGGATGTGCGCATCACACCTGCATCCAGAATCCCCTGTGCCAGGATGGCTCCAAACTTGGCCATCACATCATCGTGCTTGTCATTGATCACTTTAGAATACAGCTGTCGGAACTGGATGACCTATGGGTACCATAAGAAAGAAGAAAAAAAATACATATTAGAGAAACATTCAAAAGAGAAGGAAGGGTGAGTGGTAAATACTTTGTTAAGGAGGACAGCATTGTCACTTGCTGTATATTTAATATGTATTGCAATTCCTTCAGATCAGTTTTCATTCTCAAGTCAATCTCATAAACCATCTGTACGAACTAAAATTCTTATAAAAATTAAAAAAATATATATATTTAAATATATTCAGGAAGCTGAACAAGCATGCAACTTAAATCAGCATATCCAGCATACATCACTTGCCTTAACCAGAATCTTTTAAACACTAAAGGTTCTGAAACACACGTGGACAGTTCTGGGTCACATTTTTATTCTTGTCATTTATGTTTTCTGCACTTTCATAAAACATGACTTGAAATGTCACTGTTACCATGCCACAATCACCCTCCAATGACACTTGGGCACAATGAACATGTTGAAGCCCATGGGTATGATTTATTACAAAACGTAAAATCACATCTGCAGGAAGCAGAACGATGTTGAGGCAGACGCAGAGCAGACCTAATGCACCGCTGGCGCCTGCCTGCTTGGGGGGCCATGTTCAGGATGCTTGACATCAGGGGGCGTCACACTTGTAGCTTGTAACGCCACACTGACCAAGATGAGAACAGTATAAGGGCCGGCTATATTAACTCTCTCATTTCCACAGGCAAGCATCAAAGCAAATGCAACCCTTTAAGAGATGCACCACAGCTCCAAAAATGGAAAACGGCTCATCTAATTTCAATGATTTAATATTATTTATAATTATTAAATCTAATTTATAGAGCTTTACATAAAAAATTATTTTTCTTTTTCATACATACATCAAGAGTTTCCAAATCCTTAAAGGTCTCACTTGTTAATGGTTTTACAAGCATATTAAATGCATTCTTCACATGCAAAGTTTATTTTGCTTGTGTATATTAATGTAATCCCAGCAGTCTTCTAAATCTCCACAAAAAACTTATTTGCAGTTTCTAAAGAGCTGTTAATCAGGTACATCTGAAATTGTATTTGCTGGCATCTAACAGGCATCACAACCCATCAATGTATAGGAGCACATAGGACTTGCAAATCTCAGAGGTGTCTCACTTCACCTCTCCCCATCATCCCTGGCATGAACGGACAGAACTGAGCGCTGTTACAGGAAGAGGCAGCATTTGGCAGATCTGAGTCACACTGCTGGTTCTGCTCTGTGCATGGGTCTGGCTAGGGCACACAGGACTTTATTATCTATTTTATAAAAATGGTTTATTTTAGTTTTCTTGCAGACTGAATGCTCCACATAGACTCACATACCAAAGACAATTGGAACTCAAGTCAGTACATGGAGGGAGAGTGTGAATAATTCTACAGCACTACATGCTGGAATGGAGGGCAGTGTTAAAATAAAAATGGGATGACACCCCTCAATAACAACACGGCATGATGGGTTCTTGTTCAGGCAGAATGTAGACACAAGTATACACCATTTTGCTATATTCAAGGGACATGGAGAGTTCACTGTTAATATTAAACTATGTAAGAGTTTATTTGCATATTTAAACATCATTTTATTAACAAGCATTTAAAAAGGTGTTTTTACTCACTGAAACCTTCCAAACAGTCGCTACCAAGGTCTACGCCTACCGCTCACGCATACAATGTTTTAATACGCCAAAATTATTTTAACAAAAAAGGGAACCCTCCACATTCCTTTAAGATCTTTCATATGCTCAGACAACTGCACTACATGTATATCTAATCACAAATAGATGACCATGCAAAATATGATCACACTTAAAAGATGCAATAGCCCATATTCCTTTTATGCTCAAACAAAAAATATAAAAACAAGACTTAATTAGCTTTAGATTCTTTTTCTCTTTTGAGTTCCAAAATTGGCTTTATTTTCTACCAATAATGTATAATAAAAAAAATAAAAAAACGACAGTGCAGTGTGATTAACACGTCTATTTTAGAAAACTTGTCCTGTCTCTAGACTATAACAAGAGATTTGTGTGAAGATTAATATCTTTAGTACGGGAGCTCTGAAGCCAAGACCAACTTAGGAGAAAAGACCCTGAAACAAATTAGCTGCACAAAGATTTTAAAAAAAAAAAAAAAAAAAAAAAGAAAGAAACAAACAAACAAGATGTATCCTCCCAACCACTCACCTTGGGGCAAGTGATTTCGGTTTGCTGGATCATAATCAGGGCAGAGGAGATGAGTGCTCCCTGACGCACATAATTTACAGGATCGTTAGTCATGGGTTCCAGAAGGTTAATTGCTTCCTGGAAAACAATGAACTTGTTAGTGATAATTTCAGACACTTCTGTTATACGCACTATATGGTTTGCAGAACTCACCTTGTTCCCAGTTCCAGAGCAGCAGATGCCCAATGCCATTGCAGCTCCATATCTTACATGAGGATTGTAGCTCTCGGAAAGCAGTGACACAACACTGGGGCATTGCTCAGGTGTCCTGTAGGGAATGGAGATAGTCTAGGGTCACAAATACAGCGCAGAAATAAAAACATCAAGTAATTTGCTTATAACAAACAAGACGCTAACTATATGGAGCAGTACTTGGGATTGGATAAGTTATTTTTAAATCATAATTATCCTTGCCATCAAGTGCTTTAGGTAGCTGCACACATTGCTTATTATACATACTTCTAGAGCATTGCCTGATTTTTAATGTAACCCTCCCATAACTCCTTGCACTACTTAATATAACAACTCCCAATAACCATTCACATTTTTGAATACCATCCCTCCCTTTCGCAACTAATTTTCTGCCAATGCCCCTATATAACCCATTTTTTACTCCATACAACATCTTGTAACTGCAGTGTAAATCAGATAGAGAAAGGAAGACTATAAAACTCACCAAAAAAAAACAAATTATTTTCTTGACAATAATTAAAGAAAAGAAAAAGAATTGGGCATTTAGCATAACGATGTTTCTACCTTAGAGATGTTTCATTATATGTAAAAATATTTATCACAGGATCCAGGAAAGGTATAACCAGAGAGAGCAAAAGTGCACGGTATGATGGGTAGCAAGAGTATAATACAAAACACTCTGTTCACACTATCCAACTAATAGTGGACAACTCATGCAGAGGGTATGAGGAGGGGGTGTTTATTGTTAAAATGAGAAATCCAGCTGGTTCCCCACTGCAGCGTTGTGCAAGAATGTAAACAAGGCAAGCAGTGGCGACAGCCGGCTGATGAGCACAACGGCTCTAATGTTAATGCTACCTGTCACCCAAAGCCTGCTCTGGCTCAGTACGAACTCAGAGAAGGACATGATGACACAACCTGGCCCTGCTCAGCAATACTAAAGGGGAAAACAAAGGATTTTTGGACATTAGGGTTCCTACATGGTTTCTATTCAGTTTACAAGCCTGCAAGACCACTACTGTTTTTCATAACAACTTCCATTTACAGACTGGCAGCGGAATAGGATGCACCAGGGCAATGTGTTTGAAGTGGGTGAATCTGGGCAGAACTATGGTGCCTGTTTGTCCTTGTCACTTTAATTCCCTTCACCACAGGGACAGATAGATTCTATATTCTGGAACAGAGACCCACTGCGTGAAACAAATATTAAAAAGCCACACAGCATGGTAAATATGTGTTTTTATCTATTTATATCAAATGGAGGCATACAAATACTGTAGGGTTTCTGCTATATAAATATACACATACACCCAAATTCAATCATTATGGTTCATCGGTTTGCTTGCAACAGACTTTGAGTTACTCACTCAAGGTAGAAATACTTCATCATTCACACAGGAATTCAAGGGAACTTGTAAAAGAGGGCACATTACACCTCATTAGTGCCTGAGGTTTGATCAGCTGCTATAATGACATTGGTTATTTGAGTCCTAATTGTGTTTGTGTTCAGAGCATTACAACATAAATACAGTGTGAGCCCCATCAAGGAAGAGAACAGGGCTTCTAATGGGGTTACTCTTCCCTAAATATATAGACTACATTGTATTCTTGGAAATAAACTTAAACTATCACACTTTTAAGACTTTTAAAACTGTAGCTACTCTTGGTGAAAGCCAGGTAATGATGATCCAATTTAAAAAAAAAATAAATGACACAGGAAAATAATTAATTACACAGAAATCACCTGAAGGATTTTACAGCGCGACATGTGCCAAAGCTCATTCATATGCAATCTTAGAGCTTCGTTTATAAGTCTATTCACCTCACCCAATGCACCCGCTGGATATGGGCAAGGTAACCTTCCAAGTAATTCAGTGTCTGTGGAATAACACTTATCAGGAGGCTAAGTTCCTTCCAAGATAGACAAGTGAGGATGATACAGAAAAAGGAGCTCGTCATGACTCCACACCATGAAAAGCTCGAACAAGCATGTTGCAAGAAGAAAGGAGTATACATCTACATGGGAGGATAAGAAGCTGAGCCTCTAAAGGACAGAACTATGGAATGTTCAACTCTGCCCATCTGAAAATATATTCTGTGGCTCCTAATGGTTGATCTGCTAAAAGAGGCACAAAAAGACCATGCTATTGCAGAGCTAACTAAGACCGTTCTTAATTTATTCCAAACGTAGGAGCCAACAATACAATTTTAGGAGTCAGGAAATAGTGCATGTATGTAGAAATATGTTGTGGCTCCTAGGATTTGTCAAACCCTAGCATAAAGATCCATATATTTTCATACTGCAGCATATAATGCATTGTATAGCTCAAAACAACACCTTCCAATAAATCAGTATAATTTCTTTTTTTATGTCATATAAAAGCAGCTCACTCTAAAAAGTTTTGATTTATAGAACTACTCAGATTTTTCTATTACCATACCGGACTACAAACCACACCATGGTGCCTTACACACTGGATAAAAAGCATTACAGTCTCACCAAATACAGCTATTGTATATTATACAACAGACTGCAGAGAGCCACACAACATCGGTAGGTATACACATGGAAAGTTTACCCAGAAAACATTGCAAAGGTAGATTATGTCCGTACAAATTATGGGTGGTTGGGGACAAAATACTGAGGAACAGTTTCCCAGGTATGTATTGCAGGAGAACTTATTGCAAAGATTTAGGAGAATGTTACACAGGTACTTCCACGGAGGTCATTTGTATAGATCATTCTGACATTGTTTAAGAAAAAAAAATAAGAATCAAAACAATGTGATGGGAATCTCCAATTCTATATATACTGGAACATATCCAGGAAGGAGCCCCGGACATATCTAGAATTCTGTAGAGATTAGAGAGGTCACCAATGGGTTAATGTATGGGAAGTGCCTGTAGACTGTTTAAGAAGGAAAGCTCGTTTTGATGGGAGGTACGTGTACGGCCTGTCCTGTTTATACAATATCAGCACGTGAAATTCTCCAGACTCCCCCATCTTGTTTCTAGGACAAGTTCATACAATCTGAAGTGTAGCTAGAAACTCCTGGCCCACTCACTTGCCTTATGGCCTCCTTAATCTGTGGACTGCAAGCAAAAAAAGCTATCAATTAGAATGAGTATCTTATTCCTTAAAATGTTTTCCTTTAATAGAAAACAAAAAAATAATCTAAAATAAACTTGCTTGGGTCCCACCAGATTATCCTAAACTGAAAATACAGTAAAATAAACAAATTAAGAGGCCTCATTCATATGGCTCATACAAACATGAATCCAAATCTCTGGTATGTGCAGGCAATCAGTTACCAAAGTAAAAAAATAAAAAAATAAAAACACAAGAAAAAATATATTAAAATACAAAAAATATATAATAGTCAGCTGTATGATTCTGCTCTCGGAAACTGTAATCTCTGAGATTTAAGGGGTTAGATGTTACCCCCTGCCGACACAGAGTAGGGGGTCCGAGTTGTCAGCAGCTGGCAAAAAGCCCCCCAAGGGTGCAGCTGGATGTGGTGGGCGGAACAAAACAAAAAAAAGGAAAGAACGAGCGAGGGGAAAAAAAGAAAGAAAAAAGAAAATTAAGTGAAGTCTGGCTCCTGGCTGACCTCCAGCTCTCAAACTCCGTTAGAATTTATTGTAGAGTGTGTGCTCAGTCACAGAGAGCAGTGCAGGCACAGCACGAGCAGCATGCCTGGGAATAGGATGGATATCATACTACTGGGACAACGGGCATAATTGGATAATACAAAGTGCAAATATGGAAAAGAGGCTAGCTAAATTGGAAAGAAGCACAGTGAAGAGTAAGGCTATAAGGACTCCAGGAAAAAAAGACGGAAAAAAACAATTACTGAACAATTACTAAACCAGTCAACCTGAATATTGGGTCAATGTACATAGGATGCCGGTGAGTAGCCCTTCGGGTTTTCTTCTATAGCACTTATTAATGTAAAGAGCCTACATTTTGTGTTCGGTAGTAAATAGACGCCATTTGGCTTCCTGATATGGTACCAAAATCATTAAAAAAAACCTTCCTAGAATACAGTGTGATAACTGTATTTCTCTGAATTCTGAGCAGGGACATGCTGTGGCCACGAATGCTTCCTTCTTCAATCCATAACCATTTTAAGCATGGCATATATACACACATACATACATACATACATACATACATACATAAAACACACTAAAACATGGCCTCCTCTCCCTAACAATGGGTTAATATAATAAAAGTATGTACGTTTCAAAGAAAAGAAAAATGTATTCGAATTGTCAGCACAAAGATGAGAATTTAGTGCAGGGGTTAGGTTACCAGTACATAATCCCAGAGATAAAAGCTCCCCATCTCCGAGGGGGGAGCACGGTCACATAGGCAAGCGGAGGCCAAGCAGATGGATTTAAATGAAGCAGAGCCCAGGCAGGCAAATCCCTCATCTGCCTCATTAAGGTGCTGAGCCCGGCATTTAAACAGTATTAAAATATAATAAAGACCAGGAAAATTGTAAAAATTTTATTTGTAGAAATTGATATGTAAATTTTCATTTTTTGGTTCTCAAACAGGTAAGTGCAAGGATTGCTGAAATCACTTGAGGTCGGGATAGCCACTGGAAACTGTAAGCAACATATCTTTGGCAGCTGTGGGGTTAAACAAACACCTCCCACAAGCAAAACTTCAAGAATCTCCTTGTGTGGCAGGAGAAAGGACGGAGAAGGCTAATGACTAGAGCAGTGCATGACCACTGAAAGGATCCTCTTACGGATAGAGGAGAGCAGAATAAGTCACCAGTTTGAAATATTTTCATCTGGCCCTTGGTGCCAGATCCCCATTAGGTGATCTCTCGGACATGGCAACAAGCCAAGGAAATTCTTGATAAGAAATGGAAACAGATGCTGTATGAATGGTCTCAAAATGAACAGGATAAGGGAAGGTGCCAAGTGAGTGGGACATGTTGGTGGCAGCCTTGGCATCAACCCGGTTAGCCGGAGTCTCTCCTGGCTCTATCCCCTGGAACAATATGCCGGAGCTTAATCCATCCTATCCTACTGGTGTCCTCAACAGCACCAAGTTTGAGCCAGTGAATGAAAAATGCTGGCTAGCTCTGCTTACCCTCATGCTCATTGTACCCACCATAGGGGGTAACATATTGGTAATATTGGCCATCTCTCTGGAGAAGAAACTACAGAACGCCACAAACTACTTTCTTATGTCACTAGCTGTGGCAGATCTGCTAGTTGGGATATTTGTGATGCCCATCGCTCTCCTCACCATCCTCTTCAGTAAGTATCACACCACTAAGCTATTAATCCGGTCAGAGTTTTCTATGTCTGCTGGCTCCTCGAGTCATAAAACATTTAACATAGTTGAAGTTATTCATATACAACTGCTTATTTCACCTTCTGGATTAGTTTATCTTGTTCCTGGAAACTATCCCTAGTTTACTATTGTGGCATGCATGGGACAATAGGAAGCAAGTTTAAGGGAGTTCTAAGTAAATACTCTGCACCAATGATTTTATCATCTGCGCAGAGAATGTACTTAGTTACATCCCCTCCTTACCTGGGTATGACCTTCGCACTATTCACAATATAATCAGTATGCTCTTACCCAGTTATAGAAAGTATACAGCTGTAGTTCACAGAACTTAAGGGCGATGTGGTAAGCAGTTTGTGGAAGAGTCCTACAACCACTAATTCCTCACTTACTTACAAAATAAAACAAAAAATAGGTACATTTCACATTAATGTACTCGCGTTGTAGACTACAAAACAAGGCCCTGTGATAACAGTAGATGTAGACAACGAAAGAGAGATCCACATTTCAGAAATAGAATTTATAGAATAATAATTTATAAGGGGAAATAAAACGTCATTTTAAATGCAGTTATATTCACATCACAACTGCCCAAACCCAGTGCATAGAGCAGCAGGCTCAGGATCAAACCAGACTGTGATAGAAACAGAGGGAGTGGGTGTAAAGGCAAAAACGACAAGAAACACAAATGCTAGAAACACAATATATATATATATATATATATATATATATATATATATATATATATATATATATATATATATATATATATATATATATATATATATATATATATATATATATATATATTATACACACACACACTTATTTTCCAAGACGTAGAATTTTTTTTGCCTGTATATACTAAAATGTAACGTGCTGGAGAACTCAAGAAATGTTGAATGCTAGTGAATATGTCCCATAGGATAACCTGGAAATGGAGAGTTTATCCGACATTTCTCTCTCTAGTAAAACTAGCCTTTTTAAAGGTTAAACAGAATCAGTTGCCGACAAATTCTATTTCAGATAGAAGTCTTCTCTTCCCGCATTCTTTTTATTCCCCCCTTTAATTGCAATATGGCAGCTTAAAAAAAAAAAAAACACTTTTACTATTTAATAATAATAATAATGGAGCTGACATGTTCTGCCCTGTAAACATAAGGCAATAGTGACAAGTAGTACTATTGTCTGTACGTATTCCGTGAACCTGAAAAAACTTCAATAATATGGTAAACAACAGAGATCCAAAACCCTAATAATCATGTGTATTCAGCACAGACATCACTTAAGTTTAGCATTTTACATAAGTTTTATCTTTATTCCCATTAAGTAATAGGCCTGATCGGCACTCTGATGGTGTCAGAAATACCTCAAAACTATAGAAATGGTCTTCATACAATGTGTAAATCATCCTAAAATGTTGCACCAACCAAGTATCTCAAGTGCAATGCTCTCACCAGCTGTATATTCATCCATTAATGTACATGTGCTGTGTGGGCACAGATTTGAACAGGATAGCACTATATACACAAACTGCACATATGTTTATATATAAAAGACAAATAGCTAGAAGGCTGGAACCTTTTCTGCTGCTACAAGAGCTGTATATTATCCAAGATATAAAAAACAGCCCACTTTTCTATTAAGAAAAAAAGAAGATTTTCATAAATGTACAATACTAATGCATGCGTGTCCATCTAATTAAGTTGAGCAGTAGTAGTTAAATACATAATCGATATCATCTTGTATGCACAGGCGTAAAAAAAGAATCTGGGTGTATAAGTAGTATAGTGAATCTTTATGATAATTAATTATATATATATATATATATATATATATATATATATATATATATATATATATATATATATATATATATATATATATATATATATATATAGTTTTTTTTTTTTCCTACAAATATCAAAAGGTTGACTATGCAAGAGCAACTATCTGCTCAGATATCAGACTTTAAAACATTTTTGTTTCACTCCGATTCAGAAATATTTATTTTAGTAAAATTACTTTTGTATGTAACAAAATATAAAAAATAACTAACATTTTCTGTACTTTTAGTAATAAATCTTTAGCGCAGGGGTAAACAATGTTGGACATGCAAAGCTACACCAAGTCCCAGGATTTCAGTGCTATGCACAGGCAAGTCAAATCACTTTCTAAGTCTTTCTGGCTCATTTGTGCACAGACAGAAAATCATGGCCTGTGTGCGTCTCTGAAGAACTTACCTTGGCTAGCAATGCTCTAAAAATTACAAAGAACGGTATCCATTAGTGTGTGCATTATACATTTCTTATGTAGTAAATGGTAGAGATAGGTAGTAGTCACATTTTAGGGTTAGGTCTACGTATCCTTCTATAATACACTTTTTGTAAGCAGGGAGATTCTACGTCTCAAGGCATTCAGTGTTCTGAAGAAACACAGGTTTGCTTAGAATTAGATCTCTCTGGGACAGGTGCAGAAAACCACAGGGTTTGTACAGCAGGCCGTGCACCATACAAAAAGTTCAGAAAAAGGAAAAGCACTCCAGATAAATGACATTAACTCTTTTAGAGCTGTACTATATAGAAGTGAAGTATGATCAGTACTAGGAGAGAGGTGCAGGAAATTGTAGTATTTACAGTGTTAACTCACTGCAGTAGGGAAACAAGCACCCATTAAGTACCAACAGGAAAGAAATGTGGGCAACCCGGAGTCAAGCTGCTCAGAAAAATATGTCCTCTGCTATGTGGAAAGTGAAATTAGCTGAGAAGTAACAGGACTGAGAAAGAAAAACATACAAATGAGCCCACGAACATAAACACCCCTCAGAGGTGCCAAAACGTAACGAGAACATGTGTGTTTTGTACAATTTGGGTTGCAAAATCTCTCGTGCACATTTATAAGGGCGGATAGGAATCCATCGAACAGTACTGGAAGAGGGGGGGGCACAGAAAGGAATGAGGTGCTCGGACAAAGTGATATGTGTTAGGAACATAGTTCACAGTACAGAAGCTGGGTACATTGGGACATTACAACATGTGCACAATACAGAAGCCGTGTGTATGGGAGTTTAGCTGGAACAGCAGAGATATCAGTGGTTATTTGATAGCCACAATACAGAGGCTGTGTGATAGGGCTGTATGTGAGACGTTTCTCATGATGTTTTCCATCTGCTGTACATAGCTCCCCTGCCCAGTACCTTAATCATGCTGTCACCTTCCAGAGTGAGAAGAGAATCAGCCTGTGTGTGCTGAATAGCAAGGAGAGGAGTCACTGAACACAGAGCAAACAAAGGCTCCATCACGCTAACCAATATGCCTGACATATTCATGGAGGAGGCCAAATAAACTCATTCATTAGGAGGGTGTCTAGAATATAAAGAATACCTACTAAATATCTTCCATTCATAAAGCACCATTGCAGTAACAAATTATTAGCCACTACTGCTGAAAAGATGGTCATGTCCTGTCCTCTTACAGGTCGTCACACATTGTCATGTCACACACGTCCTGGGAGAGCCACCCATCAGCAGCAATGTATATCCCCTTGTTTGAGCATTTCAGCATCTCCATTACGTTGGGGTTTAAAGCGATACTAAAGCATATAGTAAATAACCTAGAGGGTCAAATCAAGGAGGCCCCAATCCCCAAAAGTACAACATTTCAGGTGTGAAATTGAAGGAAGGGAAAGTCTTTGAGTTGACCAGTCTTTTCTAATCTGTTACAGGACAAGAGTGGCCCCTCCCACAATGCCTCTGTGCCATTTGGTTATTTTTGGACGTCCTGTTTTCCACAGCATCCATCATGCACCTGTGCGCCATATCTCTGGACCGCTACATCGCCATAAAGAAGCCGATCCAGGCCAGTCAGTTCAACTCCAGAGCCAAAACTCTGGTCAAGATTGCTGTGGTGTGGCTGCTATCAGCGGGTAGGAAAATAAAAACAGATATGGAATGACAGTTTATTTTTATTATCATCCGTGCTAGTAGGCTATTCCGATAATCCATATATATGCACCTCCCCCTGTTGCTATTCAGATTCGGCCCATGAGTTCTTTTTCCAGTCTTCCAATTCCCTGCACATTTGCGAAAGCTACTTAACAATCTGAGTATATTTAAACATGACAATCTCACACTCCTTGCATGCAAGCGGCTTATTTATCCATGCTGCAAATGCTTTCCCTTGTAACAAACTCTCAGCTTCCCTATATACTATACTCCATGATCGCCACTCAAATTTAGAGATTTTACCATGCACTTTAATTATATTAATGTGTAATATGAAGTTGAAGAGAAGGTATTGTAATCTGAAGCATGTTCACTTTGACACAAATTGTTAAATGGTGCCCAGTTGGGTGATAAACATACTGTAACAATATATTCCTATAAGCCACTAGCACTTCTAACAGAGAAGTGACAATGACCAACATTAATATGGGATGCAGTATCAGGCTACAAATAGTTTAATATGTTCACAGCACACATAGCTGCCTTGCAGTAAACCTCAAGTTACTTTTCCGAAAAAGCCACTGTGGAGGTTATACAAACACCACTCTAAAGAGCAACCTCCGCTTCTAATCCCTTGCCTCTGGAGGCCATGGCAACTGCCCCGGCTAGTTAGAGTAGCTGTGACAACCCTCTGATCCTCTTGAATCCTGCAGCTGTGGAGGTGCTTCCAGAACTGGGGCATGTTGAAAAACTATCCCATGCTTCCCAAAGAACAGCGCAGAAACACTTTATTTTAATTTCTGCCAGCCTGGACAAGCTTAGTATCTCCAGTGATCAGATTACTTGAGGACTGCATGATAAAGCTTTGGTAATCAGTCTGTGGCAGCTGTAAGACTGGACAGGAAATAAGATTCTTATGAAGATGGAACTGGTCAAGTGACTGTTTACTCTAAAAAAGGGAGACTTTACATCCACATGCACTGTCACGCAAGATATTGCCAAGCCCAAGACTTGTAGCTTAAAATATTTGCTATTGGCCAAGGCACAAAAATTACAATATAACAAATATTTATTACTAGGATTTGTGTAAATTGAAAGATCTTTGAAGTGGCTGGCAAGCTTATCCTTTTTACGCCAATGTAAGATACTAAATCCTTATTTGAGATAATATATTTAAGAGGCAACCACGTACCACAATGTATAAATGATAAAAGGTCTCTAATGAATATGTGATGGTTTTTGAGGTTTATGATACTTACTGGTAGAGGTAAAGAAGAAATGCAGTTTGACAGTACTTGTAATTAAAGTGGTTTTCACATGATCATTCATTTTGAAGAAGCAACAGAGCAAATAATGTTTAGGTTACTCACAAAACATTAGCAAAGTGCCTGGGGATTATATTTAGAGAACAGTTTGATGGTTGCAGAAATAAACATTTCTAGTGCACTGCTTAAAAATAAGTAGAACAAGTTTATATTAAGCGTAAATGATCTTCACTCTCTTCCAGGCATTGCTGTTCCTATCCCGATTCAAGGTCTTCTCAACCCAAACACTACCTTCAACACCAACCACACCTGTATGGTACGGCCAGAGTACTTTAGGTACTTTATCATTTATGGCTCCATGGCTGCTTTTTTTATCCCATTTGGAATTATGGTGGTCATTTATTTTCTGACCATACACCTACTAAGGAAGAAGGCCTATTTAATCAAGAACAAACCTCCACAGCGGCTTACATGGTCCACTGTCTCAACTGTATTTCAGAGGGACATGACTCCTAGCTCTTCCCCAGAAAAGGTGGCAATGCTAGGCGGGTCAAATAAAGATCGAGCTCTACCTATGACCTATGATGAAATGCCCATTCGCAGGCTCTCAAGTGTGGGAAAGAAGTCCATGCAGACTATCACAAATGAGCAGCGTGCTTCTAAAGTTCTGGGCATAGTTTTTTTCCTGTTTGTCTTCATGTGGTGTCCATTTTTCATCACCAACGTGACTTCAGTTCTCTGTGAGAAATGCAACCCTGAGGTCATCAAAATGCTAATGGAAATCTTTGTGTGGGTGGGGTATGTTTCTTCTGGAGTGAACCCGCTTGTCTACACACTATTTAACAAGACTTTTCGTGATGCCTTTGGCCGCTACATCACATGTAACTTCCGTGGTATGAGATCAGTAAAGCTCCTGCGGAATTGTTCAAGCCGCATCTCATTCCGGAATTCCATGGCAGAGAATTCCAAACTGATCATGAAACATGGAATGAGGAATGGGATAAACCCGGTCATGTACCAGAGCCCTCTGAGACTGCGTAACTCTCAGCTCGAATCATCTGCTATTTTGTTGGACACATTATTGCTCACAGAAAATGAAGCCGGGAAGACAGAGGAGCAAGTCAGCTATGTGTGAGTTTGCCACAAATGCAGGTGGAAAAGTCATACACTGGGGTGTGAATACAATTTTATACATTATTTATAAAAACTCCATATAGAAATGTCCAAAGTAATTTTGTACAGTGACATTGTATAACAATCTCACATGATCAAATGGAAGAGTCTTGGGCTATTTGAACATGCTCCAATACTACACCATACACGACAGGGCCTTGTTAGAAAATTACTACGATCTGGAAAACTACAATGGCCCCTGGATTCAGCAGATGAGGAGTACAAGGATGCACTTTCAAATACTGCTGCATGTGGAGTGATCGACTGGTGTAACAATTTTCTGTAGGAGGTTTGGAGAGAGGTGCAAATAAACAATATCCAGTAGCACAATGCCTGAAGTGAGACAGGGAACACAGTAACCTAACAGATATATAAAGTGAATTGAGTGAATTGAAGTGAGACAGGACATAACCATTATCTCACAGTCATGTGGATAAATGTCATTTAGAGAATCTGATATTCTAATACTAACGTGGTTAATAGGAGTCTGTACATGGGTAAGCATCTTGCATCTTCTGTCGTTACAAACATATAAATAACAGTGCAAAATATGGTATAGCAGGGTCTTACGTGCTCAGACGATTGTGCTTATTACTGACAGTCTGTAAGAATGAACAGTCATTAAATGAATATAAAAGGTTACAAACAAAATTGTGTTGGTATTGTCTATCAATAACAGATTAGGCTCATATCAACATTAGAGGATTAAAGGGACATTGCAGTTTGTAAAGACTTCACATTAACAACTATAACAGTTATGAGCATAAAACTCTGTGCGTGGACTTTAAAGCTCTCATTGAAGTTATAGGAAGATGGTGATTCTATTGGAATCCTACCGAGTTCCACTTAATTATGGCAGCCTTTAAATAGACATAAATAGTGATTTTGTTTTTTTATTTTAAACATTTTGCCCATTGACAAGTTAAGCAATTCAAATGATCATACTATAAATATGACAATTCAGTAGTCCTTTAAAGAATGATGTGAAAGTTCATGCAAAAAAGGATAAATGAGGTTCACTAATGCTTAACTAGCATTCATTCCAGGGGTGGTGGTAGTGGGCAGGGGGGAGTAAATACAATGGGGAAAAAGACACAGATGTATTCTGATTGCATTTTGGCTTACACTAATGTATTCTATATAAAAATAGGAACTTGCCTGTCAAAAATTATGGGATTAAAATTGCAAGGCTGGCAATGCTGTTTATTACACAATGAGAGGCTTTTGGTCCACTGAGCACCTTCGTCACTCATTGGACCTTTGGCGCTCATTGGAAGCCTCTCCCCCTGTGTACTTCAAGTTTCCTGCTTCGCACGGATCACCTTCAGCACTCATTGCGAGCCTTTCCTCCGGCCTACCGTACGGGCCGCAGGGTTCGTTAACCTGCAAGTTTAGTGCTTGGGAATGCCATGTGTCTCTTTCCAGCATCTCCCCCCTGTGTCTTTCTCCTCTGTGTGTGTGGTGAATGTTTGCATGCCGCGCAGTGACTGCCGTTGGTTTTATTTTTAAAGTCCTGCATGCCTGGCATTGTTCGTGTAAGTGTTCCTGTCTTAAGCGTTTTGTATTTTGTAAGTTTTGCGAGTCTGGCGTTGCTGAGCCTCGTTTTAATGCCGTTTCTGAACTTTAGTATTTTTTGTCCACCATTTTTTTCCTTGCTTAGGCGAGTTGAGTGACGAAAAACATCAAATATGGGTGTAATTCGCTTGCAACCTCACTCCCAGGATTCTTGTGTCTCTCCCTGTGCTGTGTGTGTTAGAATTTTTTTTGTAGAGGAGTTCTTATTTTTGGTGGGTTTTTAGAGTTAGGCATTTGAAAAGTGCTGCGAGGCTCGCCCAAGTACTGTGCCGCTGGCTGTAAGTACGCTGCCTAAGTACTGCGAGGCTCGCATATAAGATAAGAGACACCATATGGCAGAGAAATACAGTAGAAAACTGGGGCACTGTGTTCAGCTGTATTAGATATAAAATGATATATAGACAACAACAAAAAATACAGTTTGGTCAAGAGATAACCAGAAGAGCAACCTCTTGTTTTGTAGACCTGTAGAGGTTCTCAGTCATTTAGTAGTATCGCGGGGGCTGCAGGTCTGAGTCAGTCCCACCTCTCATGCCCTGCTGAATTATGTACAGAATGTCAGGAGAGAGCCAGGAAAGTTCCTAGCCTCCCTCCTACACCAGGGCTATATAAATGTTTGTTTTATCCAAGCAGGACTAAATAAACAGACTATTTCACTAGGAACACTTGATTTCATAACATCGCACAGAAAATAATTGCTGTATATCACAGGGACATCAATGACATACAGCATTATCACTACAGAAAGTCAGTGAAATCTCTGGAACACTGAAAAAAAAAAAAAGTCCCAAAAATGATTTATTTATTTTTAAATTGAGACTGAAGTGCTATAACTTTTTTCATAAAACTGAAGTAGTAAATGTATAAATACATTTTAAATGTATTTGATTTGTGTTAAGAACGAAAGTGTTAATTTTCTGTGAGAAAATACTACAAATACCACCATCTTAAGGATGGAGATATTCTTATTTGTTAGACAGTTGTAAAGTAAGGAGCTCCACACTCTTCCACAGTTTGTAAAAAAGACAAGAGGAGCTCCTGCATGGATGGAATGGAAAATGCTATTATACTGCGTTTACACACAAAACATCAACTTTTTAAATCATAAAAAACAGAAATGTAGTTTTACTAGATAAAAATCCCCAAAATGGAAACATTACATTGGCTTTTTAAAGAGAGACACTTAAGTCATTATATGCACCCTGGACCATAAGAAAGTGGAATATAATGTGGATAGTTTTTTTTGTTTTTTTAATGGATAAGGAGCTGACATTTTAATTATTGTCTGAATAGCCTTCGTACAAAAATCTGCATTAATACGAAGAAGAAACTGATTATATTGTAGATGTATGTATTTCTGTTCTCACCACTCATCATACAGACATCTGGTACAGGAAGCAAACAACTATTTAATGTGTGGTGTTCAAATCCTGCCTCTTCCCCTTTTTTCTTTACATTAATATTTTTGCCTTTTGTTTAAATTATTATTTAAAAAGAATACAACGTATCTACTTGTCTAGGACACATTCTATTATAAAGAAAATGATATAAAAAAGCAGAGCAATAACCACATAGATAAAACAGAGTCCAAGCCCACTGATTCAGTTCTGATCTTCTCAGTAAGCAACATGTCAACTCCAGCAACTATCACACAAAGTAACTCTTAGTATACATACTTTGTACCACTTAGAACTGAATCCAGTTGAGAATGGTTTTAAAAGGAACAAAAAATTAGTTTTGTGTACAATTGTAGTCCAATTTTTTTTTTTTATATATAGACCAAACAAATTATTCTGTGGGGTATATGAAACTATGTACTCCCATGTAAGCTTTAAAAAGTACAAAAAATGGGGGAAAGTACTGGCAGAAGTATAGTATCCAAGGCACACTAGACTAGCTTCATAGTATAAAAGCTGTTACAGTATGCACACATACTAGGCGTCTGCAAGAGTATACACTACTACATTATACCAATATAAAGTGATCCAGGACTGAGGGAAGGCACTTATATAAATACTACTCAGACTGTTTTGGGGATCCGGTGGAATCTCTGATTCCCAAACACAAACTGCGTGCACTTTTTATACACTCCCCTGCCGCCTCTCTACAATTCTTCCTTGCACTGTGTACTAAATGATGTATTTACATAAAAAATGATTTACTGCAGTTTTATCTCACAGCACATCTATCATCAGCAATATCTAGGCCCTTTTTTGGATGCAAGAGACCCTTCTTCAAGCACTTGAAAAGCACTGGTATTTAATCCTTCAGACCATCACAAAAGGTAAATTTATTTAAGGAGCTGATTCATTGCTTTTTCATGTGAGCGAGAGAAAAACACAAGCGCTCGGGCTGGAAGTGTGAGAGGAAGTCCGCAGTGACACCTGCCCGGCAGCTATACAGCCATAGAGGGGCACAAGCTACCAAGAATGTACCGCAAGGACTTCAGCCATACGTCACATGCATTACATTAGTATAAAGAAGAAGAATGGAAAGATACAGTTATGGGGCATTGGAATCAGGAATTAAAAAACAAGAATGTTTTAACAGTTACAAATCTGAAAAACCCTACTTAGCATTACTTAGAAGGGAGGCCTGAATTGGAGGCCAGAAGGGAGAGGGGTGATGTGATAGAAAGTTTCAGATACATTAAATTAATAGCAAATGTGTGGCTTCCGTTTACCTTTTTAACTCTCCACATGCCCCAAGCACCTCTCTGTCACACAACCCGGGACCGCACAAAAAGAACAGGCTTGTGAAAGAGGTCTATTAAATTGTATAGTGTACGGGTTAATATATTTAACCAATTTGCTGACAAAGCTCAGAACATGACGTAACCCAGCTAAGACGTCATGTCTGCCTTAAACACACATCATCATCATGATAATTATCTGACAATCTGTTAATTCTCTAGAACTAAACAAGCAACAGCTACCATAAAACCAAAAAAAAGGGGTGAATCACCGAGCTGGCAAAATTAAACTTGGCCAATACACCAATGAATTAACTGATTCACGATACTTCCACACGCAGGGACGGGAGTGAGACTATCTGCTTAACCCGATCACTCACTTGCTTGCATGCTTTATATTGTCAATTTATACAGTGAATAGCATAGAGAGAAAGATAAAGAATAGGTAAGTGTGCGCGTTTACAATCAAGCATTAGCAACTGATTAATACTAGCAATACTCAACTTAAATGTAAGCACTAAATCTATTTTAGTTCACCAACAAACAATATTAAAAGCTGCAGTAAAGTTTTAGCCAGAAAATTTAATTTAAAAACACATTACTTCATTAAATAGCCACAGCTCTAATCTCCCCCACCGCTCTCATTGTCCTGAACCTTAGTGGTAAGTAGAACAAATATTTAAACAGGTATTAGGTAACCTACAGCATGCTCTGCAGTATAATGGATGATAGTTACAATTCCACAACCCTCTGTATATGTCCAAACTGAGAATGCTTCAGGTTACCAAATCTTCTTAATGTTATATCAGCCATTGTTGCGGTAAATGTGTTTTTAAAAATGGCATGTTTTGATTTTCACAAACGTGTTTTAAGTCAGTTAGTGGTGAACGGAACATCAAAAAAGCAGATAACACTGTCCCATTAAACTGTATGAGAGTCAAGTAAACAAGGTTCACTTTCACAAGGATCTGAGAAAAAAAAACTCAGACGAGAGTCCAGATAAACAGAATAAGGGTTCTTCATTTTTAGTGTTTTGTGCAGTTTATATTACATTTTACTATTTACGTTTTTCTGCGTGCTTTAAAAGAACAAATGCTCCGAGATGCACCTTTAAAACTAACACTGTCAAAATATTTGAAAGCTCCTGTATAAAGAAGCGCATGTTTTAAGGAAATGTTTTATTTATTATTTGACCAAGAGAGACATTTTATTATAATGAAGATGTCGGATCAACCCTCCTATGAAACTGTACATACTGCTATTCGTTGCGAGTTAAGCACCAGCAGTTTGTAAGCCTCTGCTGTCTAGTCTCAATACAGTGAGCACAAAAAGAGCAGCTGAGACAACCCTTTGTCAGGTTGAACAAATCCACATAGGAGAAGAAATGGCTATCATTTGGGCAAGTTGAATAATGTTTATCTAGTTGCAGCCAGGATTTACATGGACAAGTGGTCTCTCTTTACATAATAGAATGCATGTGGGGATATTACACTTGTGTTCAGGATGCAAAAGCTCCACTAAGAACAGATGTAGCGACAGTGCTGTAGGATCAGTGTGCAACACAAGGCTGCAGAGCAAAGCACGTTGTGGAATTTCCCTTGTGTATATACAGGCCTAGGGAGAACAATCAATCAGCTCGACCTGCACTGGCATGCGATTAATAGGTATGGTCATTGACATAGGTGCGCCATCTGCTGGAGATGAACTGTAACGAGTGCCAAATGGGAAATATATGTTCGCAATAGTACCATTAAATACAAGAAAATCCTACTTACCTGCGAGTAAGTTCATGAAAATACAATGGCATATCCCACTTGTGTAGTGGGTGGCTCATGCAGATCAGACTCATTGTTCAATAGCGCTATTGATATTTACCATATTACTCATGAATTCTACGTGATGGCTAGCAATAATGTTTAAAGCAACATCACACAAGCCAGTTTCTCAGAGGCTATTCACACTCTCCGCACAGAGCCTCCTGTTTCATAACCTAAATTCCAATTAACCGGTTGAGCAAATCTCAAAAGCATCACACAAGTATCAACTGAATAATGGTTTTCCATTACAAATAGATAAATGAAAAGTTCTCTGCAAAATTGTCTAAATTTGCTACATTACCCTGTTCGGTGTCTTAGAAACAGCTCTGGCAACATAAGGGTTAGACAGGGCCCAGTAGAACTACCAACAAGCTTGTCCTGTTCATTACACCAAGCTCAGCCCAGCCTGCAACTCATCCCAAGAGAGCTGTCAGCGGCTGTACTAAACACAAGCTTCCCGTTATGCAAGTTCAGGTCAATACAGAGCCTGTTCAAGGTGGTACACTGTGCAACTAAGAGCATTCCAGCAGAGCTGCTACCACACTACTACAGAATGCACATACCGCATTCAAGCAGTGCTATGGATTGAGGGGTCTGACACAGTCCATTATAGAAGTTGAGGTTAGTTTAAATTTAAACGGTATTCAAAAATTAAAAAATTAGCGTGTAAAACTTGTGGTTAAATGGTCTGCTATTTTGCAGACATATATGGTTAACTACAAGTTAAAAAGGTTTTCATGGGGGGGAACCCAACTGCAGTCCACAGTTAACAGGAGAGGAATACTGAATATGCTTAAATCAGGAAGTAACCCACCTGTGCTCAACAACAGGACAAAACATTGTAAATTGTATCCACGACACAGTAACAAAAAGTCTAATGAATATTTGCAGTTAGAAGACCGGTTTTATATCTAATTCTGTGCAAGAAAAGTTAAATACAGAGGATTAAAACGCTATGGCTAGTCATAAAATCAATCTAAAGAGTAGTACTTCAGAACACCATAAGTGGTAATCAGAGCAAAAGAATCATAATTATACTAACATGGTACATAAAGGCTGATGTGCAGTACCTGTATTTAATTGTATATTTATACACAAACACTTAATGTATTATCTTGATTGCAATAGTCATGGGATATATTTACATTTCTCTTGACAACTGATAAGCAGGCACAACATGGATTTCATCATACGGGTGTGGAGGAGATATATTAAGATAAACCTACTCAAATTCATCAAGTGCAATGTGATTGCAGCTCATGTTGGTACAATTCTTTTCAGTTTCAATAAATATAGCAATGCAGTAGAACACAATATTCTCCTACGTGTGTCAGCAGAACCAGTTACTAAAGAGTTTGAGCTCATACAAATAAATACAATAAAGCACTCTGGGTAAGTACACCCATACATTTAATATCACGTGTGAAGCACTACTGACCTGAACAGGATAAAAGCCGAGCGATTCCCACAGCTGCCCTTCTGACGTCATCATTGACATCACTTACCTGTGCATGAGAAGAGAGTATAAGACTGTGCACATATCCCCTAACAGAGTAGCAATAACTAAACTCAGAGGATTTCATGTAAATTGTTCATCCTATTTTCTTGCAGCTATACACCCATTTTTCAAATATAATGTATACTCACAGCCACATGCAGCAGTCGTCTGATAGCCTTGTTGTTCCCAGATCCGCAGTATGCCATGGCAACAGTGTACATACCAGATCGGCGCAAGATTGGATCCTAATAGCCACAAAACAAAGAGCTATAGCCTCAAAAAGGAAATTTGTATTTCCACTTCATTGTACCTGCATACTGTATATGTCTGGAACATTAGATATGAGATTCATAGAAAAAATCCCATTGTATATCATGCCAGTGGACTTATAACTTGCCTTTGCTTAAGTTTTAAAATTTTATTAGGAAAACTGACAGAGAGGTAAAACAGATGTGTCCTGTAAATTCTTACAGCGTGAGGAATGGAGAGAATCAGTGCTATATAGAAAAACGGCCCAGTGCAAGTTTTTGAGTTTACACATTGAAGGACTTGTGTTGTTCAGATGCAAGGGAATACAACAGTTGATATGGTTTCACAGGAATGCTTCACACATTCAGAAATCAAGACAAGGCTTATACTTTGCAGAAAACAATTGTATGAAATGGCAGGAAACATTTTACTTTTTATTATGTGTGTTCTCACCTTGTCTCTGCAGAGACTCTCAATCAGTGCATCTGCCTCTTCCATTCGGCCATACATGACCAGGGCAATACCCACTGCCAGCCCTCGAAGTATTTTCTCATGCTGTGTCTCCTGGGCATAACCAACCATGTCTTCAATGGCCTGGGGCATTCTTGGATCCTAACATCACCAGCCCAAGAGCCAGTCCCGCTGCCTCCCCTGAGATGAACCAAAACATTAATATGCCGCTTCAGGACTTTTTTCATATACTCTGAATAATGTTTACAGGACGTGGTCGACCAGCAAAACAGTAATAATCACTACAAATAACAATTTAAAAAATTCAGCACAATATAGCTACTCATATGAATGAATCACAACAAAACATCCTAATGCTGAAATGTGAGCATCAGTTAACTGAAATACAATTGCAGGTGCCTTTCTAACAACAAATTCTGAAAGGCTGAAATGCAAGTTATTTTTAAAAAACATATTTGTCCAATAATGATGAAACATTGATTGTGATAGCATTCATAAAGAGCAAGGAGACATTCCATAAATTACACAGAAATATGGAATATATTCCCCGTTTGCAAATGCATCTGCTGAGTATAACATTTTGGTGTCACTATCAAAATTTAATCAAACAATTACTACAATTTTTTTCCTCACCAGTAACTGCATCATCCTGGTACAAGTTTGTTTTCAGCAGGTCGTAAACATCTTGCCCTTGCTGTGCCCATGGCAGCCAAACCCAATCCTAAGCAGCCACCATGACGCACAATCTGGACAGGAGAAATAATGTGGAAAGATCAGCCAAATAAAGAATCCTAGTTAGAAAGCCGCTATTTGGTCTGTTAGCACTTTATAGTGGTACAAGTGGAAAAATCACCCACATTTAGTACGTAAATAACAAATCACAGTGTCCATTCATTTTATGCAAGCTACAGAGGGATCTGCAACCATTTATATTCAAAGAGCCATAAACATCAGGTTAAAAAAAAAAAAAAGAATTGAAAGAGGCCTTACTACTGATACAGTGGATTTAAAAAGTCTATACACCCCTGTTAAAATGTCAGGTTTCTGTACTGTAAAAAAATTAGACAAAAAAATAATTTCAGAACTTTTTCCATCTTTAATGTGACCTATAAATTGTACAACTCAATTGAAAAACAAAACTGAAATCTTTTAGGTGGAAGAAGAAAAAAAAAAGAAAGAAATAATGTGGTTGCATAAGTATGCACACCCTTAAACTAATACTGTGTTGAAAAAGTTCTGAAATTATTTATCTTTGTCTAATTTTTTTACAGCACAGAAACCTGACATTTTAACAGGGGTGTGTAGACTTTTTATATCCACTGTATATGGGCACACTTCATGTTATGCTATATATGTATTCATCAATTTGGGAAGATAACAGATTCACATATATTAAGTCACGTTTAGCTAGGATTCTACACCAAAAGGTGACAAGTTATCCTAAACCCACTAGAAAGATGCAAAAGAAAAAAAATACATGAAAAAGGCACAGCATTCAATTTTACACAATATTCCCATATTAAACTGCATGGTTTTATATGGCAACATGTTATTTCTAATTTTAATTTGTCTACATCATTGCTGGCATTCTTCAGCTGGTTTAGCAGGTAGTCTATAATATCACCCCCATGGTGGCATGAATGAGCCCCAAGGCTAGAGGCCACCACCCCTCCTGGTATGCAGAGCAGGTGATGTATCTTTAGGTAGGTAAGTCGGCCATTAGCTGGAGTGCTTCCTTTCATGTCCCTGAGAAGGAAAACACATCACATCTTCTATTCATATGGGAATGGGTATGAAAAAGGTTCAACAATACGCAATATTGTTTTATGCTACAAGAAAGGGCAAAATGATCTAGCTTTATGTACACTAATTCTGTGCTACTCACCTTATGGATTACCCCTAAACTGGCTGTTGCTGTGAATTTTGCCCAGTTGGTGGGCTCTTGCTAACCACTCTAATATTATCTCTGCAGACAAAGGAAAGGTGGTGCAATAAGAATCACAGGAAGCATAAGAAAGAAAAACCTGAAGCAGCATTTCAACAACATCACAGGGAAAAGAGGGAATATTTGTAAAAAGCACAATGTACCTGATACTTAGCATTTCTTTCAATTTAAAAGCACAATCAATTTATGATGTAACGGTTGTTACTGCAATACTACAATAATCTTGATACTAAAACTATGCTTGGCTTTTAAACTCCATCATAAAGAACAAGATTATTATTTTTTGTTTACAGCTATGTACACAAAGCTACAGGAAACAATATAAACATTGCTTGTGTTACATAAAGGCCAAATTACACAGTAGTATAGGTCTTTAAAAAATACAGGGGTGGGACCACTGAAGAGTAAAGCAATACTCAATAAAATAGCATGTCAATTCATACAGATTTCACAACAATAGACTTAGAAGTGTCCATAAATTTCTACTTCAATTTTTGTTTTATTGCTCTGTTTATAACAGCTTTTGAATGATTGCCTAGTTCCCATATTCAGTATTCTGAAGTCCCCTTATATATATGGGCATATTTCTCGGAATTTAAGTAGGTTTTCAGATTTCTATACCGTAAATGGTTTCTTTCCAAACAAAGAGACTCCTGACCCTCTGATGAAAATTATATTTTTATGTAGAGTCTTTTGGCTTTGTTCTTCCTCCAAACCATAATTTACCATGACAGAATCTAGTCTGTACATTATGATACAGCGTGAGAAAGACAGGATGAGGAAGATGAGCTGCAGTGAAAATGGAGAAGGGCAAGAGATGACCTTACCTGAGAAACTGGTCGCTGGTTTGTGCCATCAGTGCATGAAGGAATTCGCTATGACAGTTGCTGTATGACAAACTGAATTTCTAACCGCATCCTACGAGAAGAATGAATGTATGATTTAGTTTGGAGTGATTAATACAGCCAAGTGTATCTGCTTGCATACTTTGCTGCTGATAAAACTACTGTGGTAACGTTTTTTTATATATTTGTATTCATATGCAAGAAGAAAACGTAATTTTGTTTTTCATCACTCTGCAACCCACTTATGAAGATTTGTTTTTCTAAAAAACAAACCTGCGTAATACAAACAGGCGCTTTTCTCCAATACTGCAACTACTGCTGGCAGTGAGCGTGCCAAGCGCTGCTCATCTTTCTTTTTGTATCGGAATGAAGGCGTAGCGCAATACAATTACCCAGTGAAAAGGAAACCACTGGCTTACTACACAAGGAACAAGAAGAACTTACCTTAGTGTTTTTAAGATCATCAAATCTGTGTTGTTGTTCCGTATCTAAAACTGTAAGTGCAGCTCTATTGCCATCTCCCCGCTCAGAATCTTTATCACTCTTGGAGATCTGATCCATTGGACTCTGGAAGTCTAAAACAAAAAACAAGCAAACCAGTAATTACAAAATATATTCCTATTGATTAAGTAAAAGTGTTTGTAAATTAAAACGGTTTCACTGTGACTGTAACTTATTAATATTATTTTTCATTATAAAAAAAAAAAGGGGGGGGATTCAACAGCTGCTGGTCTCCACCCACAATGTCAATGGAAAAGGCAACTTGCAGAGCTATACTTTCAGGTACACGCTTAGATCAACCAAATGTTGTTTTAAAGTGGTTTCCCTTGGCAACCCACTTTTGCTGAGGGGCAGACTAGCAGACGATCAATGACTGGCTTTCAATGTTATCAGATTGTTCTTAAAACTTGCATTAAACCCCCCTTATCCTTGATGACATCAGAGTGGAGAGAATTGGCTCATTCAAGTGCTGTTACTCTACTGTTTGAAAGTGAAATTAATATTGCATATTATTACTATAAAACATACACACACACATATACATACATACATACATACACACAATAAGCAATATATATTTTTTACACATGATCAATTAATAACTAGCTCCTCTTAAGGCATCACAGTTGCCCCTAAAACAATTTAATTTAAAAAAAAAAAAAAAAAAAACATTCATAGTAAACAGGCTCCCAATATATGCTCCTTCAAATCACTAAAAATGGACATAGAAGTTCCAAACATGGTATAAATTTAAAACTACAGGTAATACATACTTCTTATTAAAATGCATTTTCTTATAATAAATATTGATGCTTGCAATCCCGCTGAAGATAGCCTCACCAGCCTATCTACTTCCAGGAGAGTAAACATGCCCAGACTTTTCAGTTTCACATACGTGAATTATTCAGGATAGGACCCCTGGTTTTGTTGCCTTCCACCTGTCATTTAACCCATCATCAATAATAAATATTTGTTAAAATTGGGGGGGGGGGGGGAACATGTAAAAACAGTTTGGTACAACAACTGCAGTGCAAACTCACGTTCAAACGAGCACTGGTTGCACACAGATGGCAGCGGAATAAAATAGAATGTGTTTACAGTGTAAAGAGTATGAGGGAGTAATAAGCGGTTATTTGTACTAATCACCCCAATAGAAAGGGATTTCACTGCACGCTTAAGGGCTGAATCAAAACACTGAAGCCTATCACATCGACCCTAACTTGTACGTCTCTCACCCCCTGAACCACACACAAATCCTTTCGTTGTAAGTTTACAGATTTTCAATATTGCATGGTGCTTTGGGGGAAAGCACTCTGGACACTGGATTCTAAACTCACAACAAGGCCCTCCATCTTTTGCAATGTGTTAATATTGCTATTGTTTAACTTACCCATGTATAGACCTACAGAATATGTTTTTGCATTACAAATAAATGCCAATAATAAAAAACTTAATTGTAATTTTACTCTAAGAAAAAATACACTTTAGTAACATTCAGCTGCTAAAGTTTGTGTTATTAACTTTAGATCTAAATTATACCATTATTGTAACCTCGTACTGATAACATTCAAGAGTTATATTATTATGTTACCATGCAGCGCAGTGACCCATATCTCCAATAGGACTGCAAAGGAGATGTACAAGACAGGAGTACTCTGAGCATATCTGAGCTTAGAAAATCTCAGTAAATTACTTCCAAGCAATGTGTATACTACATACCTCCTTCAGGCCAGTAAACATTGTCACTGCCTGTCTGAGCACTCACCACTTCAGGCAGGTTTGCTGGTCACTGGGCTCCCAGATTTGTCTTCTGCTTCCATGGATTCACTGCATGAGAAGAAAACAATGAATGCATTAGCAGAATTGATGTTCACATTCCAGAGAAAAAGAAAAAAAAAAAAGTTACAAAATACTAATAAAACACTAACAACATTTATCATAAATCTAGTATGACAAGGTGTGGAGGCAATGAAAACCCTCAATGATGTGGGACAAAAATAAAAAAATAAAATAAGAGCATATTTTTTAGCACAATGAAAGTATCCAAGTATTGGGAGATAATACTTGGTATATTAGAACGGTGTTAATGCCAATTATATATTTTTTTTGACTACTGTCAGTACAATCCAAGCCATACCTTTTCATATCAACAGTGCAAGTAGTTTAAGCCCATGAGATAAGAGATTTAACTGGAAGATACAGTGCCTTGCAAAAGTATTCACCCCCTTGACTTTTTACCTATTTTGTTACATTACAGCCTTAAATTCAATGTTTTGTTAATCTGAATTTTACATGATGGATCTGAACACAATAGTCTAAGTTGGTGAAGTGAAATGAGAAAAATATATACATAAAACTATCTTTTAGAAATAGAAAACAGAAATTGGCATGTGCGTATATATTCACCCCCCTTTGTTATGAAGCCCATAAAAAGCTCTGGTGCAACCAATTACCTTCGGAAGTCACATAATAAGTGAAATTATGTCCACCTGTGTGCAATCTAAGTGTCACATGATCTGTCATTACATCTACACACCTTTTTTGAAAGGCCCCAGAGGCTGCAACACCTAAGCAAGAGGCACCACTAACCAAACACTGCCACGAAGACCAAGGAACTATCCAAACAAGTAAGGGACAATGTTTTTTAGAAGTACAAGTCAGGGGTTAGGTTATAAAAAAATAACCAAATCTTGATGATCCCCAGGAGCACCATCGAATCTATCATAGCCAAAAATGGAAAGAACATGGCACAACAGCAAACCTGCCAAGAGGACGGCCACCCACCAAAACTCACGGACCGGGAAAGGAGGGCATTAATCAGAGAGTCAGCACAGAGACCTAAGGTAACCCTGGAAAGATGGATAGTGCTAAATACAGGGATATTCTTGAGCAAAACCTGTACCACTCTCTGCGTGATTTGAGGCTAGGACGAAGGTTCACCTTCCAGCAGGACAATGACCCCAAACACACTGCTAAAGCAACGCTTGAGTGGTTTAAGGGTAAATATGGTGGAATGGCCTAGTCAAAGCCCAGACCTCAATGCAATCGAAAATTTTTGGTCAGACTTAAAGATTGCTGAACACAAGCGCAAACCATGCAAAGGAGCTAGGAGCAGTTTTGCAAGCAGGAACGGGCAAAAATCCCAGTGGTAAGATGTGGCAAGCTCATAGAGACTTATACAAAGCGATTTGGAGCTGTGATTGCCGCAAAATTATTGTATTGACTTTAGGCGGGTGAAAAGTTATGCACATTGCCTTTTTCTGTTATTTTGTCCTATTTGTTGTTTGCTTCACAATCAAAAATTTTTAAAAAAATCTTCAAAGTTGTGGGCATGTTCTGTAAATTAAATGATGCAAATCCTAAAACAATCCATGTTAATTCCAGGTTATGAGGCAACAAAACAGGAAAAAAATATCAAGGGTGTGAATACTTTTGCAAGGTACTGTATCTGGTTTTCAATCACCAAAAGAAAAGCTAACAATCAAGCAAGATGTACCATGAACAAAAGGAGGTTCTCTCTTTGGTGGTGACCAGCTGTTAGGTCAGTCTATGTGAAGTTAATTATTTTGTTTATACTCAGCAAATCACTGCAATCGGGAAAGATAGATTAATTAACGATAAAATGCAAAACAGGCAGTAAGTCTCACCTTTCTTTTGCAGCTGCTTGCACAGTGCCAGTGTTGGTGGAGCCTGGTACAGAGGGAATGGGGGCACCTACAGTGCGCAGGTTCTGTATGACCAAGGAGAGAAACTGCTGGCTGGCACTCTCATACAAGTCGAAACAAATCTGATATGCCATGAGCAGATTATCCTCCTTACCAGCTTCTCCAAGATGGTCACTTACAGCCTGTGGGGTCATCCAGAAAAATCAGGCACTATGGGAAGAAATGGAGTCAAGTTAATGATTGTGCACTTGCTTCACCTGTGCTCAATCATACCAGTTGATGCAACCATTGTGCTATGGGTATTTACCTGGCACACATTGATGAAATCTGGTTTCTCCAGATTCATGTATATTTTCACCAAGACTCTGAGTACTTTATTTCTGAACTGCTTGTTCTGCATCAAGGACATGCACACTTTCAGACTATATGCCAACATCCCAGGGACATCATTCTGAAACAGAAAGAAAAACAAAGACTATAATGATAGACTGGTGCAAATGAGAAAATATGCTGTTGCGAAGAGTTAATAATTTACAAAAAAAAAAGCTTTTTTCCCCCCCCTGTGGTTTTATAAATTATGTTAAAATGCTGTTAAAAGGCTAGTACTCACAGACTCAAGAATGGTTTTCTGGAAGACATCCAGCCTGCGTGTCTCCAAAGCAATGCCAATGGCCTGTTTATACTTGTGGTCATCCAGGCAGCGCTGGAACATCTTGTTTACAATCCCCTCTAAACGTTCATCCACAGGCTTCTTCTCTCCTTCAGGTAGCTCAGCATTCTCAACGCACTGCTTTGTGTAGTGATCTATGCATTTGGCTGCATGGAGAAGAGGACAGATAGCTGTAAACTCTCACATAATAAAAATGTCAATACAAATAACAGTATTGGTTTGCATTGTTCTTTCCTCCAAAAGACAATTACATAGGGAAACCGATTTACAAAGTTTAAAAGGATCACTGTGGTCTCATGTTTTCTATATGGTATTTTGAATAACAAAACTACATAATGTGAAAAATATGGTTAGGAAGTATAAAGATAAAGAAATACAGGCTTTACGTTTTTTCACTTTTGTATGCAATTTTTTTACTGCAAGCTTTCATTTCTTTACTAAACCTGTTTTGCAGCTTCTTTCATAAAAAATTGTCTTTGCAAACTAATGGGCATCCATTAGAGACAATGAGAGTACTAGCAAATACGAATGCAGCCTTCAATAGTGCAGATACAAATTTCTTGTGTATTCAAAGTTTCCTCCTACTTCCAGATGTAGGTCACTGGAAACCAAAATGGTTGATTCCACAGCAGCACAATCACATATTGTCAAACTGTGATTTGTCGTCACGCTTGCGAGCCTCGTGAAGCGAGGTGAGCTGTTGAGGCATTGAAGCATGTAGGACTTAGGCTGCAAGCAGTTGAGGCACGCGGAATCTCGGGGGCAAAAAAATCCAACCTTGGAAAAATACGAACTTAGCGGGCGAACCGCGAAAATCGAAAAATACAAAGCCTGGGGGTGAGATTACAAGCGATTTTGACCCTTATTTGCTGTGTTTCCACACTCGAAAATGGGCTAAGCAGAAAAAAGTATGGCGGACCAAAAAGAAAAAAAACAACACTGGATGAAAACGAGACTGAGCGAAGCCAGGCACGCGGGACTTAGAAAATACACAACGGCAAAGACAAACAACGTCAGGGACGCAGGACTTTGAAAATATACCAAACGACAGTCAGCGCCCATCACACAAACAGTAAGCAGACACACAGGGAAGGCACAGGGGGAAGATTCTGGAAAGAGACACATGGCATTCACAAGCACAAAACTTGCAGGTTTATGAACCCTGCAATGAGCGGCCTGTACAGTAGGCGGGAGGAAAGGTTCGCAATGAGCGCCAAAGGCTCTCATTGCAGGGCTCGCGATGAGCGTCGAAGGTGCTCAGAGAAGCAAAAGCATCACATTGTGTGGCAAACCACATTGCCTGGCTTACAATTTTATTGCCGGGCAAGTCGCTAGTTTCATTTAAACTTAATCAATTTGGCGTTGTATTGTCTTTACATTGTAAAAAACATTTACTTATTTTCAAGAAAAGAATCAATGACAGAAAAGGGAATCTTGGAATTTTCCCAGTCATGCTAAACCATGACAGTTCCAGAAAAGAATGTTGTGGTTCCATGGAGTGCTCTACAACTGTGTAATAATGCACCTTGCCTTCTCCTTACTCCTTGTACTTACCTATAATTGTTTCCACATATTCTGAGTTGTCGTTAACATTAAACAGATCACCAGCACCGAGGGCATAATTCAGAGACTCTTCAAATGCTCCCAGGTGATAAAACACTTTGGAGGCCACAAGAGCAGCAAACTGCCTGCTCCTGAAACTTTCATCTTCATAGAGCACTTCACTGCAAAGTAAAGACAGGCTGGTCAGTAACATGGATCTAACCAAAATGCACTGCACTAGTATTACATGGCTCAGCCTACACTAATAAAGAGAAAGAACATCTCAGCATAACAGCCTTGATATTTGCTAGTAATACTCATTATATACTTACATTTTATCCACAGATTCGGAGATCTCCGCCCAGAAGTCATTGACAACAGCATTCAGTTTGTGCAATGCAAATTCCTGTAGCGAACAAAAAAAGCTATATAAATTCTTTGAAGTCCACATCAATGAGTTCTGTAACACATTTATGTTGCCCTTTATGTAAAGGATAACTAGTGAACATTTTAGAAAAAAAAAATGCAGCAGGGGTATGAAAGAAACATGTACAAGCTGAACCTGTGCAAGACACGTATATTGCATAATGGGCCAAATAAAAATTAAGACAAAAGGAAATTGGCAGATCCCTGTCACTATTCTGTGTTTACATAAACCGTGAAATGAGATGAACGTTGGAAAATAAAATAAAACGGCCATACCTTGAGCTGAGGTTCATCTTCATCCAGAAGAGAAAGGATTCCAGCTGTAGAGATATCACAAGGATTAAAATGATTAAACTTATTACATTTATTATATGGCTATTTAGCTCTTTCATTTTTCTACTTAACCAGTATAAAAAAATTAAATATTTACTGTACAGTGGAGGGCTTCTATCACTCTTTTGCCCACCATATTATAAATTATTTTTGTGGTGAACTACCTACTCATGAAGTCCACACCACAAGCTGAGATCCCGCTCCGTGCTGATGATAGCCAGTAAGCTTGAAACAGCTGTACATGGATAGGATACTCAGCTTGTGTTTAATCCAACCTTGGCTTTGCATTAAAGCTGTGTAATACAGCATGCATAAGCTTAAAGGAAGCCATGTTTGATAATGGCTAAGGAATGAAGGGCGAGGCATTTGTGGGCACATTTGCATTTCCCTGCTCAGCTTCCCAGAATGCAGTGAATGTGAACACAGATGTACTATTTATTTACACACACACATATATATTATATATATATATATATATTTACATGTTTCACACAGGCAAAAAAAACTGCTTTCCACTATAACTAAGGATTCTGGTTCCTCCAAATTATCTGTTTCCTTCCTAGATATACAGTGGAGGGTTTCTCCAATCACTTTTTACCAACCAAAACATATTTATATAAAAAAAAAAATTGGCAGACTTATCAAATGTTGTATGTGAATTATTCAATAGCAAACATATTCTTATTTAAGCTTTGTACTGAATAATGTAATGGATGGCTTAAGTGAAATGTTTGCAGTACATAGTGTATCTAGTAATCGTATTCAATGAGAGGTGTATTACATAATAGAAAAAGGCCATGTAAAGCATATATGTACAAGTGTAGGACATTTTACATATAAATATATATGTTTAGTAATTGAATAGTCCTAGAAAAAAAATACAATTAATGCCAATAAGTATTGATAATGGCATAATACATACATACTCTATTATAATTGTTATGTCCTTGTATTGCAATAATAATATACATTACTTATGTATTACATTCATATTACTATATTATTTCTATTAAATGAATAGGATTATTATTACTATTAATATTATTTTGTTATTAAATTATTTTTACATTTTGAATTATTATTTATCTATCTACTTAACCTATATATGCTCTATTTAACTACAGAAGCTTAAGAAAAGAATGTATGTGTTAAGGAATATATTGCCGATTCATCAATAGGCATTTTTAAGCTGTTCGACAATCCTTGTGCGGTCTAATTGGATGCACACATCTTCTATCATACTGAATAGTGCATAGGTGCACTCGCTAAATACTGTTTTACGTATAGTGTGGTGTACTGCCTGCTGTAATCGATGGAGTAGTCAGATATGCGGTTTCATAAATCTGGGCCTTAGTGTCTGGTTAGAGTCTCTCTCCAGCCTCATCTCACAGTTGCCAGAACCAACCTCACACTGCTAAGCCCCATATATGTGCAAATTGCAGTCTGTGAGTGGGTTCTGGTACTATATGCTAATCCATAACTATGTTCTTAAGCCTGAGAGCAGGACCCATAATCTTAAATGGATTCCCACGTTGGTGGGTCTAAGGCAAAAAGTGTCATGCTTATTTGCATGTCAAAACTAAGTATACTTAGCTACAGTGGAACTACTGTTTACTGAGAAGTGCGGTGGGAAAACCACTCTCCTGGCTGCTTGAGACATGCAAGTATGCTCAGTTTATATAGATAAATATATAATTCATGGATTCAAATAAATGTCTTGTTGGCTTCCTAAATTGTTACACATTTATAAACACTTATTCTACTGTATATTTTCAAGTTTAACATGCTTTGGCACACAATACAGAATAATATACATAACACAGCGATAGCCCTCATATGTGGCTCTCGGTCTTTAGAAGCTTTGATTGAAAACTGTAAAATACACAAATCGATGAAAGGAGGTGAAATAATTGGAAGTAGAGGAGCAGAAACTCACTTTTCTTCCCCATTAACTACTATATCAAATTCTTCTGCACGGTGTGCTGTAGAAAATGGACATATCTCCCCCCCCCCCCCCCCCAACACGCAGAACAGGATATGGGGTTTCCTAAATGGATATGGGGTTCCCTGGTGGTCCAGTGATTATAATTCATTGCTTTCCCTGTTGTGACCTGGGTTCGATTCCAGTCAGGGAACCAAGAGGTCACACCACCCTGAAGCCAAGCAGGGTTGGGCCTTGATCAGTACTTGGATGGGAGATCACCTAGGAATACCAGGAGCTGTATGCTGTGGCCCACCGGAGAAGGACCTGGCAACCCACTCCAGTATCTTTACCATGAAAACCAAGTGGATCAACATGACCATGGACATAAAGATGTGTCTGGTGCGTTACAGTCCATGAAGTCACTGATAGTCAAAAACAACTGAACATTGCAAAGAAATATGGATATGGAAGGTTCCAGGATTTTACTAGGTAGAAAAATACTTTTATGTACTTTTTTAGACCAAAGCAGGTACAATTTGTTTGGTGTTAGACAGTGCTAATAAGAACTTCTTAATAAAATAAAAGTACTGTACATAAAAAGTAAATAAATAGGTATATTACATATCTAGCAGCATTCAGAAACTGGCCATGTGCCTTTAAGGAAGTTCTGGCAGCCCATAACCAACCGAATCCCCATGATGCCTACCCATGTCCTAAGGAAACACTTTTGTGAAGCAATAGCTGGTGTAAAGAATAACCAGCAATGGCCACATTAAACATAAAAAGCTTCCTATTTGTTACCTTGAGTGGTATGCTTCTCATTGCAATATTGTTATTTTCAGGGCTAGCCTGCAGTCCAGATATTAATCAACTGACTTGACATTAAACTGACATCTGTGTATGGAATAAGATATCAAATACTGCAAGGCTAGAGCACACAGATAGGAAAACAATATCACATGACATTAAGGTTCAAGATCTGTGTACAAGAAAACCTAAGGAAATACTAAGACTATCATAACATTAATAGATCTGTTTTTTTTCTAAATACATAATTAATACAATATCTATTATAGATGAGTTCCATCAGGGTGTAAACATAGATGTTCTATAGCTTAACCTTAAATCCTCATCTCTAATATACATGTCTACACGGTCATGCTAAGGGAAAAATAATGCAATAATCTAAAGTTATAGGTAATAACAAGTAATGCATTGTGATAACATTCAGTTGATAACATATTTATTACCTATAGTTTTAAATTATACAATATGTGGAACCTTCTCTGTGTCCATTTCACAAGACTGTGTAGTATAATTTAGACTTACACTAATGGAAAGAATAAACACACTTAGACTCAAAAATCATAGTGGATCAAACCCTAGAGATAATAAGAAATGACCACAAACCGGCACCCTGAATGTAATCTATGTTATACTGATTAGGAACATGTCGTACAGTGGCCTCATATCCACCCACACCAGAGGGATGGTTTGTTTCCTGGACTGAGAGAGTAAAGCCGGGCACAGTGCTGAGAGAGAATGGATGCTGCCCTTAGTGTTACTTATTGTCCTTAGTGTGTATCACTGCCCTCGGTACACTGCCTCATAGTCACCCCATTGCACAATGACAAAGCACTGCACACAGCACAGGCCGCAGGGACACTCAGAGCTGCAATACACAGACAATGACTCAGGGGAAACCCGGCCTGGAGCGGAGGCTTCTCTTAGGCCTGTGCAGCCTCCCGGGGCTCAGTCTGCATCCTACCCCTACGAGCCTCTCCGGCTTTTCTCCGCCCCAGGCCGCTGCCTCACCCAGGTCGAATCTCCCGGTCATGACTCAGCAGATCCAGGCTCTAACCCCCGGCCCTCTACCCACTTTCTCTCCCTTGCTTCGAGCTGCACATTCTCACCCGCTGAGGTGATCATGGTTCCGGCGTCCCTAATCTGTTGTTTAGCTGGATCCCCGGTGTCTGCTCCCGGCAAGATCCTGAATCACTCTGCTGCGTCCGGCGCGCAATAGACGTCACTTAGGAACCGGAAGCGCTGAGTCAGGTTGTCTTGGTGATTAGAGAGGAACTACACCCGCCATCTTGGGTGCTGGCAATGTGATCCTGAGTCCACGTTATAGTTTAATGGTATCCAAACCGTTCCCCCAAGGAGTACCTGAACATTACTGATAGTTCTCTAGACGAGTGGTTCTTAAACCTATCCTCAGGACCCATCAGACAGGCCATGATTTAAGTTTAACACTGCTTGAATACAGATTAGGTAATTAGAGACTGATGCATGCTAATTGGTCCAGTTAAACCAAAATCACGCCCTGTCTGGTGGGTCCTGAGGAGAGGTTTGAGAACCGCTGCTCTAGACCACAGGAAGGTTGCTAAGTATCTTACATATTTTGTTTAGAAGGCACTGTGCTATATTGGGTTATATCATACATTTCTAAATAATTATAATATTTAAGAGAAAATAAATATAATATTTTGATTCTTCGGTACTACTTGATATGTATTTTTATTTATATTGTATAATTTTTGTGTCACAAGATAAAAAAAAAAACTACTGTACAATAAAAAATAAGTCTTAAAACTTTGAGTATCTCTACTTATTATCATTATTATTATTAAAGTAGAATCATATTCTGTAACTCTAAGTACGAGGTATTTAAGACAAACTTGCCAAAAGTTACATACTGGTACAGATGGTGTCGAGAGCCCTGCTCTCCGGTACAGAACAGGCGAGATCAGAGGGACTGCTGGGAACTCCCCAGGATAGGGAGGCCGGGAGAACAGTCCAGACCCTGGTAGATGCAAGACCGGGGAGCAGTGTAAAGCAGCACCAGCCACGGGCGAGATGGCCAACAACCAGAGACGTTCCAGCCACTAACCAAGGGCGAGGAGCTGGAGACTGAACAGTTGGCAGAGGAGGGTGCATGCCCTGAGAGTCTGCCTAGCTACCCATGGACTGTTACCTGTCCTGAACCACAGACTCCAGGCGGTTAGGAAACAGGTGGCGATGCCAAGGCTGACAGTCATGGAGACCGTGATGCTAGATCAGGCATGAGGCTATCAGGAGAGGGGGCGTCCCCTGAGACTCTGAAGCTCTTCCTCAGCACGGATCAGGTGGATCCAGATAAGTGTGGGAGTTCAGGTGAGGGAACTGGCCCTAAGATCCTGAGGAAGGAGCAAGTTGAGGCTCCACTCCCAAGTCCTGCAGAGTTGCCAGCAGGGCTGACAGGGATCGCTTCAGTCCAAGCAGCCCCGGAGTTACAGGATATGGCAAGCAGCCCACAGTTCCATAGGACCTGACACAGTGTACCCTAGCTGCAGAGATGATCCCAACCTTACCAGCCCTTGTGGATACTCACCCTATGGAGCTACCAACCCCAGCGCAGTCTGCTACCACAGGTGAGCCTCAGCCAGAAAAGGGTCTTCACCCAGAGACGCTAATACTGAGTCCTGCTCTGTTTTTCCCCAACCCTGCCTTGACTACTGAACCTAAGGAGATTGTGCCAGCGGGGAAGTGCTTTTTATCTCCGCTGGAGCTGCTCCCTAGAATGGGTAACCCAGAGCCACTATCTGCCTGCGGTCAAGGTGGTAGCAATATGCCCCTGGATGAGATCCTATTCCCTGAGACACTGGATGTGTCCCCAAGATTGATACCTGCGATTTGGGGTGGGTTGTTGAAGGAATGGAGATGGGATTGGGCTGTATTGCTACCTGGGACCCTGAGGATTGGGATCTCAGATGTTGAGAAGGAAAAGTGGGGAGGGTGGCTGAGAAGTGGCTGCTAGTCCAGATACCCCCTGGAAGGAATGTGCAACTGGATTATGTTTTGAAGATCCTACAGAAATTGGGGTTAGAGACTGTGAACATTTTCCTGAAAGATGGGCAACCACCTACAAACTGGGCCAACCTACTACTCCCTCCAGGAGGAGTACATGCAATGGGACTTTTGCAGTGGCCAAAAGACACTGCAAAAGTCCCTTTGGGATGTGAGCTTTGGCTATGGACTGCTGTTCAAGATTATCATCTGTTAAGGATCATAGCCCCAGAACTGCTGTCTGGAAGGGGGGAGTAATGTCACTGACCCCTTTTCCTGTTCCTGGATTGAAGCCCATTGAGGCCCCATAAAGGACAGACGGCTTGGCTCCAAACCCCACCATTGTATTATAATCTATTTTGTCCCATTGCTTGACAGATAAAGGTAATGTACTCTATTTGAGGTCTGGACCACTAGACATGGAGACAGCATTATGTGTATTTGCAGGTTGGCCTATTGTTTACAGGTGCCAGACAGGATGCGAGATTATTAGACCACATGTGGAATCAATCTCCTGTGTTTATCTGCCACTCCCTGTCATTGTTGTTTTATACACACCCGCCTCTGTATCCCTGTTTAAATATTGTTGACTTTCAAAAAATAAAACAGTTCACTGCTGAGACATATAGAAATGGTATGTTCTCTTATTTGCTTCTGGTTGCTGTGATACTGATCCTATCTCCGCCCTGCAATTAACTTGTCTTGGTCATTGCCACAGGAAGGTTACTGAGACTCCTGGAAGTGCTGATTTCTGATGGAGAGACCCTGACTGACACATAAGCCAGATATCAGGGTGCTGTGCCGAGATTTCATAGAACCCAACAGCCCTTGTGGGTAGTTAATCTGTAGTCTATAACAGGTGGCCCTGGGCAGTTATAGCCCCTACCCCTGGATCATCACACTTAACATTAATTATTGTGGGCCACATTACATTACACATTACATTACACATAGAAACATCATGTCATATTCCTTTGCAAGTCCCATGTCCATTGAAATATTTAGCAATCACACGGGCTGAGGTTACAAATCAGAGTCCACGATTCAGGTACCAGGTTCCCCTAAGGGCCCACAATAGTTCATAGCCCCAAAAGTTCAGTGGTGGGCCCTTCTGGACATGACAATGGGTTTTCATGGTTTGTGTGAAACTGTGAAGAGTGGGGAGAGTGTGACAGAGACGGCTAGATGATACCACAGCGTGGGGGAAGCATGAGAAACATCTTAGAAATGAGAGTGTAAAGTGGTGGTGACAAGTAACAAAGGACGTATGTCATGGGTAGGGTAGAGGGGGCGGTTAGAGGAGTATCTGGGGATTAGATCTGATATTTAGGGGGTGCAGTGTGGTTGATGGCTTTGTAGGTCAGTGTTAGGATGTTGAAATTAATTCTAGCTGATGTGTGAAGCAGTGAAGGGATTGTCAGAGAGGGACAGTAGATGAGAAATGGCTGGTTAGGTATATGAGCCTAGCAGAGGCATTTAAGTTGGACTGGAGTAGGGAGAGTCTGAAATGGGGAATGTCAGTTAAGTGTAAGTTGCAGTAGTCAATGCGGGAAATGATCAGTGAATGAATTACAATTACAATGGTTGTTTCTTGTGTGAGAAAAGGACAGATTTTGAAGATATTTCGCAGATGCAGTCAGTAGGTTTTGGTAAGTGACTGGATGTGGAGAGAGAAAGAGTGTTGAGACCAAGCTAACAGCATCATTCAGCTGTGAAGCTGTTTTTTTTATTAAAAAAAAATAAGTGCATCTGCTGGCCAATGGAGTAATTCAAAATAATTTGGTGAACATTTGTTTGTGAAAGTGGCATTTACAACTCTACAATACAGGGAATGTAGTTATTATTGCAAGAAGCCTACTTCTATGCATATGTGAAGAAAGGTGGTAGGTGTACCATTTTAAAAGATCCAGCTATTTAACAAATTCACCTACATCTCCATATTTCCTAGAACCCTACTTCTCCCTTCATGGATAGATAAAGATTTCATAGTCTTCAAACTATTATGTTTATTTAAGAAAATCCTTAAAAATATATATGGTAATACTTATTGCATCTTCCTTTTCCTCAAGAGTTATTGGTCCTCAAATGCAGACTCTCTTCTTCAGATCACCCCTCAGGTTTTCAATGGGGTTTAGGTCAAGGGACTTTGATGGCCATGGCAAAAGCTTGATTCTTATTTTGTATGGATTTGGAGGTAGGCCCGAGATTATTGTCTTGCTGTCAGATCCAACCATGGCCTTGTCTTAGCCTCCAGCCCCACAATATCACATATCTACAACCTTACTTTACATTGTGAATTAGTTTTTTTTTCTGCATGATCTTGACTCTTTATACTTCAAACCCACCTGTGGTGTTTGCTGCCAGAAAACTCTATTTTGTCTCATCTTACCATAGAATCTGGTTCCAATCAACACTCCAGTAATGTTTGGCAAACTCCAGGAGCTTATGTGGTTTGACAACAGCAGAGGATTTCTTGGACAAGCCCTCCATAAAAGTTGTTAGCATGGAGGGTCTAACTGTAGTCTTGGAGAATTAGTGACCCTAGAATACAACAAATTCCTGCTTTTTTACTCATTGATTTCAATTATCATTTTTGATTAATAAATAATTCTTATATTCAGAGCTTTTTTTACTCATCTTTACCAATATTTTGGAGGCCATTCATATTATGACTAGGAGTTTCTCTATGTGATTCTGCCATCTTTCTTTTTTGTAATTGCAATACTCCAAAAATCCTGATTATTGTGCCACACTGAATGTAAGAGACAGTCTCCTACTATTTATTGAGTGTTTTCACTTCATTATGTGATCTGTAACATAATCCACACCAAATTGTTGGAAAGGGCAATAGAGTTATCATGGGAAGATGGATCAGTGGAACAGAGAACAGCCCAATATTGCGGGATATAGAGGGAGCAGGCTGCAATGATCATGCACAATTATTATCTTTGTGAATTAACATTTTAAATTCAGGATACCATGCAGGTGTATATGAACTAAACTGTGATGTGTTGGAGATCTCTACACGATTCAGTGCTTCCTAAACCTTTTTCATCTGAACAGTGTTTATGTGTGACCTGTGGGCCAGAGACCACAGCTTGTGAACTTCTGCTCTAGTTGATGCCAAATCTTAGTAAATACGCCCTGTAGAATAACACAGGAGGGGGGACTTTTCTAAGACATCTCAAACATTTACGTTTCAATACATAAAGCTGCAGGAGTTTAGATTTTTATTGGATATAATGGACATTTTCATTAGAACTTCTATTTTCCTGGTCTGATGACGTAAAACTCTTCTCTAATACATTCAATTGCCAGTTGCCTTATTGCATATTATATTTTTGCATACCTTCTAATTTGTTTTATCTTTTAAAATTGTTTATTGTATCCATTTAAAATTGTTTATTGTATATTTTTATTGCGTTGTAGATAGATGTAAATGTGAAGCTTTATACATTATGAGCAATAATAATAATAATGATATATATTTAAATAGTACTCTTCTGCCATTCACATTCAGAGCACCAGAGGGAGCACCATAGTGCATCATTTTATTTGTATGGCAATAACTCAATACTCAGTGCTTTAATATATAACAGAAAGATAAGTGACAAACATAAAACAGTAATACAAATATTTATGACTTTTACCTTATTCCTACAGCTGGAGGGAGTTCTGTACCCCTGGGTGGCTCTGTCATAGCTAAGAAGTTGATAAAACAAGATAAATGTTATATTAAGACGGTGTAAGAACCTTTAGCATTAAAGTGTAAGTAATGCGTTGTTTGTATTAGAGTATATATATATATATATATCGTTTGTTTAATTTTGGTTTTGCGAGGAAAAAAAATGAGGATGAGGTATGGCTGCTGGCTGGCTGGGAGGGAGTGCCAATCCTGTTGCACCCTTTAAAAATCCACAGCTTGCACTGGTGCCCTACTGCCACTATATGTTGCTGATATACAGTGAATTAACACATTTAATTAGACTATTACCATAATGGAATTACATGAGAGATGATTAATTGCATTGATGTGCACACTGCAGAATAGTGTAGTCCCAAATAAGCCACACCCAAAAAGAAACAGCATATTTAAATTTAAGGTAAACAATAACCAAAATAATAAAAGTAAACAGATGGAATGTATTTGGGACAGCAACCTTAGACAAGGGAAAATAACATTCAATCGAAAGAAACATCTCATGAATTTTGTATCTAGTGCCTTATGCATTTCTTCAGTATTAGAATTCTAATAGTTTAGTAAAATATTCTAAGGGATCTCAGGGGTGACTGTCACTTTTTAATGTTGTCCAACTCTTGTGTCCGACTCTCTCTCTCTCTGAACTTATGGACTGCAGCACACCAGGCACATGTGTCACTTTTTAGTTGTGTCTGACTCTCTGTGACCTTATGGACTGCAGCATACCAGGCACATCTGTCAGTCACTGTCAATTTGAGCTCTATCAAGATCATGTTCGTTGCTTCAACGGCCTCATCTATCCATCTCCACCTCTGTCGTCCCTTTCTTTGAGTGCTTTCAATCTTTTGCAGCATCGGAATCTTCTCTAGGGAATCCTGTCTCCTCATGATATGGTCAAAATATCTGAGCGACTGTTTGTCTTTATTTCCTGTAGTACTGAACTATTGCATCTTCTTGCAGTCCAAGAAAGTAGTATCATCTGCGTATCGGAGGTTGTTGATATTTCTTCCAGCAACATTGATTTCGGCTTTGGATTCATCCAGCCTGGCGTTACGCATAATATACTCCATATATTGGTTGAATAAATAAGGTGACAATATATAGCCTTGTTGCACCCCTATTTTGATCTTGAACCATTTTGTTGTTCCATGTTCGGTTCTGACAGTGGCTTCTAAGTCCATTTACAGTAAATACAGACGACTTCTCAAGAGGTATTCCACAATCATACACCCAAAACCGACAAAATATGTTTCCAGATTAGGAAAAAAAAAGGATCATGTCCCTACAATGGTAGACTGTAATGATTTTGAGAAACCATACCAGTGCAGGGTGGCCATACCAGTGCAGAGTGGCTAAGTGCAGAGTGGCTAAGTGCAGTTTTGATCTAGGACATACTGGATATACTGGATATTTGAAACCTTGTGCACTTTGTGTACAGAAGATTGTAAATAGAAGGGGTGCTGATACAAACTCATAAATTCAACATTACAATAAAATTGAGTCCATTGAATAATAATATAGAAGTCATGGTTATACCCACTTAAACAGAACTCAGTATTTGAATTCTCCCTGCTGAGTCATAAATTAGTATCACATTTGTGTTCTTTTCCTGAATTGATTGGAAACACTGCAGCAGACTCACTGCTTCTTTAATTGCTTCATGCATTCCGATTGGCTCACCTGTGCAACACCTTACTGAAATCGAGGACTGTGTTTGGCACTACAGAACTTATGTCTATCCTTACCTTAAAGTATCTATTGTTGTGCGGGAATCTTGCAATTGTATACACATAAAACCTTAACTTGTGTATTTAAGCTTCATGGAGGTGGAAACCTATCAGATGGCAGCCAGTCACTCATCCGATAGAATGAGTAATACACAGCCCTGGCTGACTTTTGGGCCTCATTCAAATAATGTAGTACATGCAAACAGTTTTAGCAGGTTAGGCATTTGGAGTAGCTACTATCTCTCCCTTCTACAGAATCCCACAAGGTGGTACTCATTTCAGATGAAGTGTAATGTGTTACTGGGTGTCAATAGGCTGTACAACCCTAGCTACTAACTCCTTATAACTAGGATCACTTTGGCAGTGTTTTCCAAAAGCAGGTCTTGGAATTCCAAAAATATTGATGGAACCCTTGGACTCCAAACTAGATCCCACAAGTTCATGGAATCCCTCAAGCTCCTCCCCATACATTAAAATAGTTCCCTCATCCAACACCTTTCCCAGGACTCCAGAATAGGCCACAAGACTTCAAATACTTATTCGGACATCACAAAATGTTTCCAGGACCCTTTCCACAGAGCGTATACTTTTAGAGTAATTGTCTGTTGGCACACATGGTCATACGTAACTATTACAATCATATCATTGCCATGGCTCTCTGTTCTACCCCAAAAAATATTGTGCCTATGGCTTACACAGCTGCTAATATTGTTAGTCTGCTAAAACCTGACAAACAAGTGTCTTTTTTCTTGAACTGTGATGTTCCTTTAAACAGACTTTAGGTAAGGTAACACAACAGTCGAAAAGACTGATTTGGGGAACTGTCAAACAGTGGTTACATAGATAGATTGGAGACTTGTGGATAAGACTTGTTATAACCCAGAGGTTCCCAAGCTGTGGTCCGTGGCTCACCTGGCCCATTCAGGTAATACATGATACATGCTTCAGTTCCAAAGACTTGTATATATTTTTTTATCAGTTGTGTGTACTGCCCACACTATTCCAGTTCAAGACTATGGGTCTCAGTGGTTCCATTTTGTCTATATTCTACCAAAATATGGTTATTTTCCCAAACACTCATCAAATTGTGGAAGGTGTAAGTTTACTTATCAATCTTAAATAAGAATTGTTTTGTGCATTTCACTGCTTCCCTGGAGGTCACTGCTCGTGGCAGAATATAGGACTATATTCTAGGACAAGAAGATACTACTCTATAATGATATCCTATTGGGAGAAGAAATATACTCAGTACTATAATTGCATGTTAATATCCAGTTCCCTATATGAATAGTTATCTTATGTTACTCTAAAGAACTCAATACAACAATATATAAGGAAGTTTCAGTAGAGTAAATATCCCAAAGCAAAAAAGCTAGGGAAAGTTATCCAAATCAAAGAAACTTTGAATGGAACTTGAACATTATATTTTTTAACTGATGAGGTACTAGAGAAAGGTGGTGGTAATCACTTTAAAGAGTTTTCCAGTTCCCTGGTTATTTAACCTCAAGTATATTTTTAATATTAATTTCCATGTAAGTTGTCTTATGTGCTATAACATTTTTTTGTGATACAATAAAAGTTACATTTTAGTAAAAGATAAAAAAGATAAAAGATAAACTGTGATTCTTGTAAAAGTTATTTTTCTTTTTTGTGTTTACACATTGTTAACAAATCACAGATCTTCAGTACGAATATTCAGATAACTATTTAAATTGATAGGATTTTTTCCTCTAAAATAATTATATATATAATGAATTCAATGCATCAGTAACTTTGTTCATATAGAATATAGGACTAAACAGAATGCATTTGCTTTCACCTCCCCCCATTCTAGACTTGGTTAGTGATATCTGGCAGAAGCTCCTCTGGCCAGACCTTATCACTTCTCTGAAGAGAGACTCCATATATTGACATACAGTGCAGGTAAAGCAGGGGGGGAGGTCATGGGCAAACCAGGTCATGGGCAAACCAGGGGCAAGTGGGAGCGGACTTCAAAAGCACAGAGACAAAAGTGCAACAATTACTGGACTAGGGAGATGAACATAATCAATACTACTTATATACAGCTAGAAAATACCTAGCCATTTTTAACTTGTGTGGAGTGGAACCATGTACTATCTGCAAACATACATACTATAGAGCGTTTTCTAAAATAAATTGTGAGTACTATCAGTAGTCTTTCTCTATGTCCAATATTGCACACTCATATTAATTGGATATCTCAAATCTTCTTTCGCGCAAGTTTATGCAAAATGGACGCTGAACTCACCCGGCATCTACAAAAAAACGGGCATGGAAATGTTTTATAATCAAAGCAAATGTCATAGCAAGAGATTGATTGAAAACATACAATATATATAATACTGACTGAAATACTATTTAAACATAGCATGACTTGGCTCCATGAAGCCTGTGTTTAGACGAGTCTGGTAATATTAGTTACAGAGGCCACTGGTGGAATTGTAAAGGATAGACAAGTTTAAATATTCAGCTGTAATTATTCTGAAAATAATAAAACGAATAAGCACACTCTCTGATAGCTGTTGTGCTGCAGCTTCTTGTTTGCCTGTAATTTGCCAACTAACCATAAGAAGAACATATTGGCTCTAAAGCCGGTGAGTCACAGAGACTCAATTGCCATAGGTCATGCAATCCTCTCATTAAGGAAAGAGAGAGCATTTCTACATGTCTCAAGTAGGCCATGAGACCTATTTTCCCCCCACATAATATCTTAATGAACAGTGTTCTTAACACTGCTAAGGATTCTGGTTAGTAACATGCAGATGAGGCTCAAAATGTACCACATTTGCCTCTAACCCATTGGAAATACCCAGATATGGTCTATGGCTATACATAGTTACTAGTGTCAGATTTAAAGCAAAATGAACAAAAGAAGAAATTGATTTCTTTAACAAAAACAGAGATCCCTTACATTATACATATAAATACACACACATTACATAATCCATCCTGAGCTTTACTTAAATCTGTTTTTATACAGCAGGCATATGTTTTAAAGAAAGCCATGTTTAAAATGGTATTGGATTACAAGAGCAAAGCCTTTGTGGATACATCTGGATGCCCATGCCCAGGTTCCCAGAATGCAGAGTAATAGCTGTATTTCTTGGAATTCGTAGCAGGAAAAAAGTTATAAGACATTTAAATGTGATCACAAATGTAATATTTACTTTATACACACACACTATATATATATATATATATATATATATATATATATATATATATATATATATATATATACACACACACACACACATATACACACATACATTGTGGGTCATCCTTTACTAGGTTTTCCCAAGACACTTTCACTTTAGCTAGAAACTTTATGGTAAACTGTTGAAAAGGAAAGGCATACGCATGAGCTGAGAGCATACCCAGTGCACTGTACAAGGTCTGTTTGCTAGCACTGCGCCAATCACACCCACAGCTATCATGACCTTTGTATACCTTGTCTGACAAGTGGCTGTCACATTTGATTTCCCCATATGTAAAATACATTACAGGTGCATTACAAAGCAGTACAGAACTTTTTTTTTCTATACCAAAAGTACTGAAAGAAGAGACAGGCTGATATTTATGTGTAATTCACTGATAAAACAATTATGTCTCACCCCACATAATACAAATTGAAAACTAGCCCAAGAATGTTTGTGACTTGCTATGTGATAAATAGGAATTTCCTGTTCCTTGTCAGTTGTAATCTCCACATAATGAAGTGACCATGAAAAGCATTGTACCGCAGAACCATAACAGCAGTAGCCACGTTTGATGTATAACTCTAAGTTGTCCTACGGAGAAACCATGGCTTCCTGCTGGGGCCTGTACAGTGATCAGACAAGACAAGTCCACTGTTGGCACATTGCATATTTTTTATTACATAATTAAACAGTACGAGGATAAGTAACTAAAGTAAATGTGCAATACTAAGATATCTCTTATAAAGAACTTCTTTCAAGCTCCTGACACAATATTCTGTATACATGTCTATGAATAGCAGAGGGTGTCCATAAAGTTTTAAAAGCTGCCTCTGGTGGGGTATTATAACGTAGTGTTCACAGATCAATCAATCGTGAAGATCCTGATATATTATAGCACAGACAGTGTATGGCCTCATTACATGATATTACAAATATGTATTGCTGATTAATAATAACTATATTATATATACAGCTGCCTTCATAGAATGGCTATTATTCTCTGTGTGTTTCTGTATAGCACACAATAACGATTTATATATAATGTACAGAATGTTATACAACATCCAAAGAGGTTAATATCAGTCTTTATAATAAAAAAAGGGGGGTGGGGGGTGGAATTGTGTTTTCTAAACCATTTCTGGCCCTCAAGACACGGCAACAGGCCAGGGTTTATGTATATTTATACTTGCACATTTGTGCAAATCACTGACGGAGTAATTTTACGGAAGTCACTTGTGCTTAGATATGGATTCTCACAAGTTCTTGTCTGTTGATCCACTTTAATGACTAGAGGTGAGACCTGGTAATCTAGAGAGAGGCCAGATGGGGAGGGGGGTCCAGTGGTTCCACTTGTCTTATTATGGAATGGCAAAAAACAAAAAAATGGTGACCACCATAAGAATAAGGATTTCTGACGACACTATAATATCCATCCTCAAGAGGAGGTGGTTAAGTAAGTAGTAGGGCTTAGTTTGGAGATGGTTATTTGCAAACATATTGAAGTTTTGCTAAAATGGGTGTATGAAAGGTTGGTTTAAGGATATAAAAATCTATGTGTAATTGTGTGTAAATGTTGGCCGGATACTTACTAGATTAATGAAGGGAATTTATTACAAAAAAAAGGACAAAAAAAAAATTAGGTTCACAGTAAAAACAATGAAGCCAACGGGTAACTTGACCCGATAGCCTCACGAATATAAATGTCTGTCTTTTAGCAACCTCCATACATAACACTAGATATATTTCAGTGAGTGCTGAAGTCTGGCTAGTGGGTCACTTCTGTAATCTCGTGATAACACAAAACGAAGGGGAAAAGGCTGTAATTATGATAGTAAACACAAAACAGTCAACTTTTTCAACTTTATAAAATAGTTATCTTTAAAAAATAAAAATAAATCAAGGACACAATTTAAAAGCTTGTGGAGTAACGCCTTCCTTTTTCATGAAGATTGGGACATGGGCAGAACAGATACTGCACATGTACAGATCAGGGATAATTCCTGAGACATTTTAGTGCAATTGGTTCATATTCACTGGGATAAGAATCAGTTAGGTTGCAACTAGGCAAACTGCAACAATCTCTTTTTGGCATGTTTAAAAAGGCCATATCAAGAGTTATATAGAGCCGATCTGGTCTACTGTACTCTGCTGCCCAGTATTTAGGATTTTGCCAAAAAATAATCAGGTCCTTTTGCTGAAAAGTGCAAAAATAAACTCTGTACATTCGAAAATATGATCAGATCAGTAGTCCTGATATCACATGTCCAATGGGGTTTCTCTATAGACATTCCATATTTCTGATGTGAGATGATATGTGGCTGTACAGCACCAAACATATTTCCAGATCCCGCAGCACAAGCACTAGGCTTCAGTGGTATTGGCTCCATTGGAATATTTCATGACGGTCAGAGCGGCTCCTTCCTCAGAATTCTCTGTAATCAGATAACAGAATTAGTGAGCGATCATTCTATGCTCATGACTGCTAATGTTAGTTTGTTAAATACTTCATAACCATATGATGTTTTGCAAATAATGCAGTAAATAAAGTGCTTTTTTTCTAAAAAAAAAAAAAAAAGAATTAGTGAGCTATGTCATAAACCATCTCATAACCCAAAAAATTACTTTCACCCACTGTCAGACCTACAGATGTTACCTTTTGGAACACAGCTTCTCTTTCTCCTTCTCCTCCTCCATGGGAAACACTGGAACAACACTTCTTGGGACTTCTGCCTCTGTACATCTGCACAAGCAAGGAAAGAACGAAAAGGAGCGAGATCCAGAAATGTGAGCATTTGTTGTTGTATTCTTTACATTTAAACTACGTAATGACCCTGGAATTTTACTATTTTAGCCAGTTATAAAACAAAATGAGTAGTAGCATTAATTCAGAAACTGTTAGTTGGAATCAAACAACTATGCGAATAATAATAATTAAAAAAATCATACATCAAGTATAATGAAGCTTACTACTTGAATCAGATTGTAAGTTTGCGAGTTTTCAATATTATGTCGGTGCTTTGGAAATAAGCAGTATGTACATTTGATTTTAAGCTCATAAACAAGGCTCTCCCTTTCATTCTTAAGGTGTTAATTTTGTTTTTGCCTTGTACTTAACCCCTGTACAGCGCTACGGAATATGTTGGCGTGTTACAAATAAAGATAATAATAAAAATAACAATAACTACTTCAACTTTAATGGCCATGAATGATTTATTGTAGAACCAGCCCCAAAGACAATAGCCCGTCTATGAATTATGGACCTTGCATGTTAGTCCAGCGCCAAAACTACAACTGGCCGATAGATGGTGCGGTCTCTGTTTTAACAACTAACACGCAAGGTCCCAAGTCTGCCCTTACTTGCCTATTGTAATTTCTGAGACGGCTACATCAATCCGCCCAATTACTTAAATTATTATTAATTGGCAATCGCTAATAACTGTACAGATGCATTGAAAATACCACCTCAATCTGTCTGATGTGTATTATTAATACCAATTTGCATTCCTTATATCAGAATCCCTTCCTTGTAATGTATAATGTGCAATGTGTATTTCTTGTCCATGTGACTTATACCTACACAAATAAATATTTAGAAACACTTTTTTCTGTAGTGTTAGTATAAGATACACAGAGAGGCTATGCAAGGAATTTCTTAGATCTCTTACTTTAAATGTTATGATCGCACATTTTTCTGCAAATATTAACGGACCTTGCAATTGCCAATTTATATTAATTTAAGTAATTGGGCGGATTAATGTCTGAGTGGCCGTCTCAGGAATTACAATAAGCAAGAAAGGGCAGACTTGGGACCTTGCGTCCAGTGGCAGTTTTGCTGCTAGTGCTGGACTAACATGCAAGGTCCTGAATTATTTTTATGTGGCCATATATATAATAGTTGCACTCTTGGAAAAGGATGAATGTGTGGGGGTAATAATTTATATTATGGAGTTTTATTTGGTTGTATATGTTCAGTTGTTTAGTCGTGTCCGATCTCCTTGACCCTATGGACGGCATACCAGGCACATCTTGTGTCTAGCTGTGCTTTTCCATAAGGTTTTCTTGGCAAAGGAGTGTGTTGCCAGGTCCTTCTCCAGTGGACCGCAATTTGTCTGACCTCTCTGCTATGACCTGCCAATTTTGGGTGACCCTACATGGTGTAGCTCACAGCTTCATTGAGGTACATAAGCCCCTTCAGTATGACATGGTAGAGATCCAGAAGGGGGGTGTATTCAGCCTTTCCTGTCTACAGTGCTGGAAAAATCCATATTCTGTGGATTATTAACCCTTCAATTCTAGTTATCTAACATAACCAAGCATTCCCTTTGTTAAGTGATCTATTAAATCAGAAGTCACAACCTTCTTTGGTAGAGAGTTCCACAGTGACAGCCCTTACAGTGGAGGCAACTATTAAAATAACACTAACAGACAATCAGTTCATAGATAGTAAACATATAATCCCGTGTGTGTATGTGTGTGTGGCTGGGGGGTCAGGTGTATTATCCTACCCCTCGTATTCTCACCCCAATACATAAACTATATGTAGTATGCACGCTTTGTATTGCGTCATCATCACACCTCTGCTGCGTCACAGTACAAACAATGTATGAATGTTTTTGTTGGAATATATATTTATATATATATATATATATATATATATATATATATATATATATATATAATAAATAAGTCCTACCTGCTGAAGTGAGAGCCTCAGTCGCCAGTCTCTGCACCTCCCTCCGGGTGTCCTCCTGTCCCGGGATTAGAGCCGCCGCTCGGACCTCCATCCACCGTGAGCTCCTGGTCCGACCTTCCGGAGGGAACACCGTGCGGAGCAGGAATAGGAGCCCGGCAACTTCATCCAGCCCTGACCCTGAGGGGGTTCCAGGAGGCTTGGAGTCCTGGCAGATCACCGCTGGTATATCAGCCCCCGTATGCCCGGGGCTCTGGGGGGCTTCACTGTACATGATCACCCCGATCACTGCACCCCCTCCCCGGCTCCGCTCCCTCACATCCCTCAGGATCTCCCTGAGCTGCTGGGTCTGCTCCCTGAGTGAGCCTGGGCGGCACAGGAAGAACACCAGGGGGGAACGGAGGGTCCTGTCCGGGACAGGGTGCTGGGACTGATGATCCTTAGTCTTGGGGCACTCCTCCTGGTGATCCTTAGTCTTGGAGGACACCTCCTGGTGATCCTTAGTCTTGGAGGACACCTCCTGGTGATCCTTAGTCTTGGAGGACACCTCCTGGTGATCCTTAGTCTTGGAGGACACCTCCTGGTGATCCTTAGTCTTGGAGGACACCTCCTGATGATCCTTAGTCTTGGAGGACACCTCCTGGTGATCCTTAGTCTTGGAGGACTCCTCCTGGTGATCCTTAGTCTTGGAGGACTCCTCCTGGTGATCCTTAGTCTTGGAGGACACCTCCTGGTAAACCTTAGTCTTGGAGGACACCTCCTGGTGATCCTTAGTCTTTGGGCACTCCTCATGCTGACCCTTAATGTTGTTGGACTCCTCCTGATGATCCATAGTCTTGGAGGACACCTCCTGGTGATCCTTAGTCTTGGAGGACTCCTGGTGATCCTTAGTCTTGGAGGACTCCTCCCGGTGATCCTTAGTCTTGGGGCACTCCTCATGGTGACCCTTAATGTTGTTGGACTCCTCCAGATGATCCTTGGTCATTAAGGACACCTCCTGGTGACCCTTAGACTTGGGGCACTCCTCCTGGTGACCCTTACCCTTGGGGTACTCCTCCTGGTGTCCTTTAGCCTTGGGGCACTCCTCACACTGTGGTTTCCCCTCTCCATCCTTCTGCAGTCCTGGGAACACTTCCTGCAGGAAGCCCTCCAGCATTGCCCGGCTCTCCGCCCGGTCCCACAGCTCCCCCACCAGCAGCACCCGCTCCGGGCCCCCGTACTGATCCAGCACCTCTCGGAAGCGCCTGTCCGTGCTGTCCCTGGCCATGGTGCTACTGGTCACCCAGCTCCGGACTCACCCGCGGCATCACAAGGTGCCCGAGAACTCGGACTGTGAGACCCGGTGTGACATCCAATGGGAGCCAAGCAGCGTCAGGATCTCAAATCACTGCATCCTATAGGACCGCCAACAACACACCCACTGCATGAGACCACGCCTCCAAGTACAGGGTGATCACGCCTCTTTGGGCGGGGCTGCCAGGTAACACGTGACACGTCAATCTCGTGTGTAACCCTAATAAATGGAAATCAGAGTTAGAGCAGAAAAAACAAACACTGTTGTAATCAGACCAAGTAATGTCCCTAAGTATATCATGTGACTACAGAAGAGTGGACACACACAGCCTCATCTTATATACAGCTCTGTCCCACAAAGTGCTCATTGAAATAATGGATGAAATATACTAAATGTATACTGATTACCCCTGCTCTGCGAGCATGAGACAGCAGATACTAGTGTACAGATAATTGCTCTACAATACATAATGAATATTTTCTATAATTTACAATTGGATCTAGCCTGTATTATGTGTTAATGTCTGGATGCCCTGGAAGAGCGCCGCCGACTCTAGGGATTAGACCGCGCTCGAGTCCCCATGTAACTGTCAGAAATAGGTAGTACACTCCAAGCCATAACCCTATAATCCTAACTCCCTACACCTCACTTCCTAACCCTAACCCCTAAACCTCATTTCCTAACCCCCTAAACCTCACTTCCTAACCTTAACCCTCTAACCCTAACCCCCTAAACCTCACTTCCTAACCTTAACCCTCTAACCCTAACCCCGTAAACCTCACTTCCTAACCTTAACCCTCTAACACTTAACCCTCTAACCATAACCGGCCTAAACCTCACTTCCTAACCCCCTAAACCTCACTTCCTAACCTTAACCCTCTAACCCTAACCCCCTAAACCTCACTTCCTAACCTTAACCCTCTAACACTTAACCCTCTAACCATAACCTGCCTAAAGCTCACTTCCTAACCCCCTAAACCTCACTTCCTAACCTTAACCCCATAACCCTAACACCCTAACCCTCTAACCCTAACCCCCTAAGCCTCTAACCCTAACCCCCTAACTCTGTAACCATAACCTGAAACCCCTAACCTCTTACCCGGCGTGCTGGGCTCGTGTCCCTAGAGTTGTCATTGGCGCGCTTCCAGAAATGCTCACATATAACAGGATAGGTCCTTACAATTTACTACATACTACTTTGGATGTATAATGAGTTATTCAGTTGTGTCTGACTATCTGTGACCCTATGGACAGCAGCACAGAAGGCAGATATATTTTTTTTGTCTTGGGCTGTGCTTATCCACAAGATGGCAAACATACTGGCGTGGGTGGCCAGTTTCTTCTCCAGTATAATCAGTGGAAATATAGTTAATAAGGTTTAAAATATAGCAAGTGAAAAAAAGCCAAATAAATAAATCCTGGGGAAAGTATGGAATGGCTGTGAGATGAAGAAATTACTAGTAAGGCAAGGGGAATTCATATTATCGGATTACAGATAAAAATTCATTACCAAGAGCCTTATTCAATTGAAGTTTTTGGCGATCAGGTAGCCCGTAAGTGAGGTTGCAAGTTAATTTGCTATTACAGCCTTGAAAAAATGCAGATGGTTAAACTTGTAATTTACAGCATCCTGAAGCCTTTGATCGTTCAAGGCCGCAAGACCTCCAATCGCAAAAATTGCACATACAGTGGATATAAAAAGTCTACACACCCCAGTTAAAATGTCAGGTTTCTGTGCTGTAAAAAAATGAGACAAAGATAAATCATTTCAGAACTTTTCCCACCTTTAATGTGACCTATAAACTTTTCAACTCAATTGAAAAACAAACTGAAATCTTTTAGGTAAAGGGAAGAAAAAATATAAAAATAAAATAATATGGTTGCATAAGTATGCACACCCTTAAACTAATACTTTGTTGAAGCACCTTTTGATTTTATTACAGCACTCAGTCTTTTGGGGTATGAGTCTATCAGCATGGCACATTTTGACTTGGCAAGATATGCCGACTCCTCTTTGCAAAAACACTCCAAATCTGTCAGATTGCGAGGGCATCTCCTGTGCACAGCCCTCTTCAGATCACCCCACAGATTTTCAATCGGATTCAGGTCTGGGCTCTGGCTGGGCCATTCAAAAACTTTAATCTTCTTCTGGTGAAGCCATTCCTTTGTTGATTTGGATGTATGCTTTGTGTCGTTGACATGCTGAAAGATGAAGTTCCTCTTCATGTTCAGCTTTCTAGCAGAAGCCTGAAGGTTTTGTGCCAATATTGACTGGTATTTGGAAATGTTCATAATTCCCTCTATCTTAACTAAGGCCCCAGTTCCAGCTGTAGAAAAACAGCCCCAAAGCGTGATGCTGCCACCACCATGCTTCACTGTGAGTATGGTGTTCTTTTGGTGATGTGCAGTGTTGTTTTTGCGGCAAACATATCTTTTGGAATTATGGCCAAAAAGTTCAACCTTGGTTTCATCAGACCATAACACATTTTCCCACATGCTTTTGGGAGACTTCAGAGGTGTTTTTGCAAAATGTAGCCTGGCTTGGATGTTGTTTTTGAGAGAATACGGGAGATTGTTGTCACATGTACCACACAGCCAGTACTTGCCAGATATTCCTGCAGCTCCTTTAATGTTGCTGTAGGCCTCTCGGTAGCCTCCCAGACAAGTTTTCTTCTCGTCTTTTCATCAGTTTTGTAGGGAGCTCCAGTTCTTGGTAATGTCACTGTTGTGCCATATTTTCTCCACTTGATGATGACTGTCTTCACTGTGTTCCATTGTATATCTAATGCCTTGGAAATTCTTTTGTACCCTTCTCCTGACCTTTTAACAATGAGATCTGATGTTTTGAAAGCTCTCTGTGGCCCTTGGCTTTTGCTGTGGGATGGGACTAAGAAAATTTCAGGAAAGACCAACTAGAGCAGCTGAACTTTATTTGGGGTTGATCAGAGGCACTTTAAATGATGGCAGGTGTATGCTGACTCCTATTTAACACAATTTGGAATGTGATTGCTTAATTCTGAACACAGCTACATCCCCGGTTATAAGAGGGTGTGCAGACTTATGCAACCACATTATTTTTATTTTTTATTTTTCTTCCCTCCACCTAAAATATTTCAGTTTGTTGTTCAATTGAGTTGTACAGTTTATAGGTCACATTAAAGGTGGAAAAAGTTCTGAAATTATTTATCTTCGTCTCATTTTTCTGGCTATGTGATAGCTTTAAGATTGTGGGAGCTACATGTTAAGAGGGCTGTCATTGAAGGAATGTCTACCTGCGGCACTGGGAAAACCTTAAACCTCATACATTTGCTTGCAGATGCAGAAGATGCCTTCATGGACCTGAATTGTACCTAAAAAAATAAATAAAAAAAAACCTACAAAATAAGGCCTTAAAAATCATAGGGACTGCAGCATTATTAACTTTTATTTGTAATGCGCCAACATATTCCGTAGCATCTGCTCTCAACAGCATTCCTCAGTGACAGAGCCCTACGTGTCCACAGAGAAGGGGATCATGGACCATGTGATGGGAGGTAGCCATCTGCATACAACATATCACCATCACATAGGCCAAGATCCAAGACTCTGTAGCCAGGCTAGATTAGGTTAACATTGTGACCAATAGATTGTCACTGAAGCATGCTGTTGAGAAGGCACAAACATATGCGCAGCCCCTATGTTCTCCTCTGCCTAGGCACAGGGCCCCAATCCCTGTGGTTGGCCATTGTCTCCCTGCTGTTGGTGGTGGTGGGGGGACAGGGGGAGGCAATCCCCCAGGAGGCAGCGGCACCTGCAGTGGTGGAGGCATGGTAGGAGGATAGGAGGGGGAGGGCTGTGGGTGGCTGGGGGATGCCTCCGGGGTGGAGGAGGCAGTTCAGGTCCCAATCCTGAGCAACCTGTCCAGGTACGATCCAGTCATCAGGTGGTGCCTCCTCTCCTCCCTATTGCGCCTTCCAAGGCTGCGCATGATCTCTGCATGATTGGCAGAGTTGCTGGCCTGGATCTCCCGGAGCAACTCCACCTGCTGACGCATGAGGCCCAGCATCTCCGCCTGCACAGCCTGGCCTGATGAGGGTGATGGAGGCCAGTGGGGTGTGGCCAGGTGAAGAGGTGGCAGAGTGGGGAGGATCTGGGGCCCAGCTGGAGCCTGGGTCAAAACAGGAGGTGGTGTAAGTGGGCCCAGTGGTGGAGGTGGCGACCAGTCCAGCAAACTGCTGTGGTGGTGGTGGGGGGGGGGGGGGGGGGGAGGTGGTGGCTGGCTGCTGTTATCACTCCAGTTGGAAGGCCCCGGTGAAAGCCTCAGTCTTTGGAGGAGGGGGATAGTGGGGTTGAATCCCGGTGTGGGCTGAGGTCCGGATGGTGACCCCACTACCCAAATTATATCCTCCTCCTCCGAGCCAGGGCCCTCGGGTCCTCTTCCTTCCACCTCTACCTGCGCTGGTTCCTGCTGGGAGGGGTCTTGCATCTCCACTTCCTGCTCCGATATAGCCTACGCCCCCGCCTCTGGCTCGCCACTGGACCCAGACCTCTTTGATGCTGAAAGAGAGAAAAGAGAGGTATATGTCATTAGTATGATGAATAATACATTGTTTTGTGTGCATTCCTAACTATCTGACATCTAGGCTTGAATCTGGATTATTCTCCTAATTGCAGCTCAGATAAGCTATCATTTGCTAGATATGATCTATTATTTGGTTCTTGGTCTTGATCTTTCTTGACTCCTAACGCTATCTTGATTCCGGCTGCGGTCTGTATCTGCATAGGCTGCAGTGGGCATACCAATACATGGACTCTCTATTGGTTGATTACTGTTGTTGTGCCCAGGAATGACAGTGATTTGTCAGCTTCATAGATTTTAATGGCGCATCCATCTATCCCTTGTTAATTCCATGGAGCTGACATGTCAGTGTCCTTGTTGGTCATCATGTACATGTGTAGTGTGTGTACCACTAGGCCTGAAGCTCCAGCGGCAGGCACCTGGCTCAGAAGGTCCTTGGCGACTCTCTCCCACTCATTATAGCGCACAGTCACGTTCTTCTCCTCCTTGGCCATCAATCTCCTCACTTTAACCCTGATGTCATCAAACTGGTGCTTGACGGACCTCGCATCCCTTGGTGCTGTGCCTACCGCTGTCACCTCAGCCGCTATACAGTGTTGCTATATATATAGGATGTAAAAAAAAAATGTGTGTATTATGTGTATTAAGTAACTGTTGGGGGATGGGGTGTGTGTGTCTGGAGTCACCTAGCTCTATATGTCTCTATGTGTGTTGTTTAAATTATGTGTATTGCAATTATGTGTGATCTGTAAATATGCGTAATCAAGGATTAAGTGTAAAATTGTATGTAATATAATATAAATGAACAAAACCACAACATACTTCCATCCAAACTCTCCTACTCTCTAGATCTGCGTGCTACTTCGAAAGAAAATAAAATACAGTCAACACATTGACTGAGAGGCCTGTGTTGCGCTTTGTTATACCGCGATTGTATCGTAACGGCCGAACGCATCTCGGCCAGACCCTTAACACTTTGAGGCCGCTGGAGGGATTTATGGGCTTTAGCCATTGGCCCGTAACTCGCGGCCTTGCTCAATTGAATAGCAACGCAATAGGAGACAAACAGGAGCACGCAAAAAAAACGCAGACATTTGTCTGTCTGCGTTTGAGTTACAAGCTTGGAATTGAATGTGGTTGCAAGTCTTTTAGTGATAATTATTGCTAAATACTATGAAAATTGTATTACATGTAAGAAAAACGTATATAACTTATATTCATTTTTCTTATGTGGACTTTATATTGCAATCATTGCAGTAAAACAGTAGTGGCCTTTTTTGCACCAATTTTACAGGTGAAGATGCCACCCAATGCTCTTAGTACAAAGCTGTGCCCTCTTTCTCTGTCTCCCATCTAATTTGTTCCCTGATCCTTTCACTCTCACTCACCCCCACATTTTGGGATCAAAATCAAGGTAATACATATATATTGTTTCAATCAGCTACATGAGTGGGAAATATATCTAATGTGTCCCCTCACTACAAAATAATTGGACATCATTGCTTTACGTGTTGACAAACAGAAATTAATCTAACTAAACACGTCTAACCAGTTTCAGAAATGAGGAATCCATTCCTGGACCGGATTCAGAGCAATATAAACAGTACCGTATATTCCTTTAGCCCAGAATGCAAAGGTATCTCCTGGTGTGGACTCACATAAGACGGATAGTACTAGATTCAAACATAAGGGTGTTTCAGTCTGACCCACCAGGCCCAGGCTTAGGACAGCACATTTTCAGGGGGCAACAGGATGCCTGAAGTTACATAGTAATTAAGGTTGAAAAAAGTTGCAGATGTAATGCCATGAAATATGTTTAGAAATGTGAACATTCAGATAATAATCTGTCTGTAAGTGTACCTGGCCCTTTCTGATTTACTGTGCACATTATACACTTATTTTCTATAAAGGGGTGTAGTAAACATATTGGTATATAGCAAGAGGGCAGGAGGTGTAGTAAATAGGCGTTGGGGGTGGACAAATTTGAACAGGCCTAGGGCAGCATAAAACCTAAATATGCCCCCGTTTCAAAGCAAAATGCACATCATGCTGGACTGGATTCAAATAAATACCTTCTCCTGGACTAGATCACAGTAAGATATTTAGTTCTTACCTGTCATTTGATACCGCCATTTGTAGTATTAGTTCATCCCAGACCCCCAGTGATGGTGCACCAACACAGGCCAGTAATAGCAGATCTGCCTTTCCTTGCTGACAAATCAGTGACGCACAGGCAGTCTTATAGGTAACAAATCCGTTACTTTTGTCATCACTCTGCGTTGAGCTGGATTGGGACTGAGTAAGATAATACATACAGGAGTTCAGACTGACTTTTGGGGCCTCCTAGAAAGTCTGTGGCATATTGAAATCGTAACATTGGGGCCTTAGCTTCAGCCAAAATAAAACCAATGTATCAGGAGAGAGGCAGATGATTGTGGGGGTGCTTTTGGGTCATTGTTGCAGCTTACCAGATCATAAAACATATGCTTGCTTGTATTGGCTCCAATGGAGCTTGCAGCAGTGTTTTGCTTTTTGTCCCTGCCTTAGTAACACATTTGCTGAAATGACATCCTCCATGTGAAAATCATTATAGCAAATTTGATCGAATTGTACACAATCTATTAATTTAACAGTATGTGTGTACAAGAGAAGGTATTAATACATTTTACATGAACATCTAAGTAATAGATATGACAATCCAAAGAGCTGACAGTCTATTGACATATACATTATATTGTGCTTCCAAACCCTACTGGGGATCAGGATGAAGTGTTACTCTCTGTGTGTATATATTCTTTTTTGGTGTAGTAAGCTCATATTGTAGCAGTGATTATCAGTCCCTATATAGTAACAGATAGTAACAGAGACTCACTGTAACTTGTGACTTTTAGTAACTATGATATAACACCAATAGTGATGTCGCGAACATAAAATTTTCGGTTCGCGAACCGCAAACACGAACCACCGCAAATGTTTGCGAACCGGCGAACATCGGCGAACCGCCATAGACTTCAATGGGCAGGCGAATTTTAAAACCCACAGGGACTCTTTCTGGCCACAATAGTGATGGGAAAGTTGTTTCAAGGGGTCTAACAACTGGACTGTGGCATGCCGGAGGGGGATCCATGGCAAAACTCCCACAGAAAATTACATAGTTGATGCAGAGTCTGGTTTTAAGCCATAAAGGGCACAAATTACCTAACATTCCTAAATTGTTTGGAATAACATGCTTTAAAACATCAGGTATGATGTTGTATCGATCAGGTAGTGTAAGGGTTACACCCGCTTCACAGTAACAGACCAAACTCCCCGTTTAACGCACCGCAAACAACCGCAAACAGTCCATTTGCACAACAGCGAACTCCCCATTTGCACAAGGTTGGATACCAAGCTAGCCATGTCCCGTTCCATGCCCTCACTGATGTCATTGAAGGTCTCTTCCTCCACCCAGCCACGTACAACACCAAGGGTCCCTGAAAGGTGACAACAAGCCCCCTGGGACGCCTGCTGTGTTTGGTCTTCCACCTCCTCAAACCTACCTTCCTCCTCTGACTCCTCTTCTTCAGACTCCTCTCACTGCATTGCCTCTCTCTGCATTATTATAAGGTGTGTTAAGTAGTACTACTCTTATCAGTTTAAAACCTGTTACAGCACATATCAGGGGGCGTGTATAAGGCCTGGATTTTTAGAACCGGGAGATGGAAAAAGATGCTTTGTTGGTCGTATCACTTCAATTTTGGGGCACTTTGAGAAATTAGCTTCTTACGCTCAAACATGTCCTTTACAGGCACCTGACTATGGGCAAATGAGCAGGAACTGCTCAAGGCGAGAGTCGCAGTGGCGGATGGTTGAGAGGGGGCAAGGAGGACAGCAGTGGTTGATGTGGCTGATGATGCTGGACCAGGAGGAGGATGGCGGCTTTGAGTTTGTGTTCTGCTTGTACTCATGTGTTGGTCTGGAGACACCCAAACATTAGGTCTCAACCTGTAGAGGATAAGGGAACCAGGCTACTCTAGACCTCATTCATCATTACCGGTTTTGACAGATTGGTACTATGCGTCCAAGCTACTGTGACAACAGATATGAGTGGCACTGTGCACTTGCAGAAGTTGGCAGAGTAGACGCTGTAGGTCTGACACACACGCTTGCAGACAACTAACTGCTGTCCAATCTATTACAGTAGAAAAAATGTTTTTTGTTTTAAATGTACACTACTGTTACACCAGATATGAGTGGTGTGTTAAGTAGTACTACTCCTATCAGTTTAATCCCTGTTATGTGCCTTTTTTTTGGGTTTGGTTGTTGAAGCCACAGTGCAGCACCAGAGGTCAGAAAAATGAGGCATGAACACAAAAAAAAAAATTGAAAAATTAGGTATTGTTGATCTTGCAGCGAGCAGAGAAGAAGGTAGGCCTGATTCAACGCCCCAGCCCGCATACCCACACTCAGAGATTGAGGGGGGGACCTGAGAAGGCCACGGGTCGGAGATATAAAGGGGGGCCATCCCAAATAAGCACACAAGCGGGGACAAAGGTAGTGAAGGGGACATAGAGGCCCATGGACTGACGGTCGCCATCTTGGCAGGAAAAGGGCCCAGCAATTAAGCCAAACTGACCCAGCACAGGCAGCTACTTGAGTCAAACGCTGTACAATTACACCTTAATAAAGCTGAAACATGCAGCAGCAGGGATTCTAAACGGCCACACGGGGACAAGGAGGCTAACAGCCCCCACAGTCTCTGCACCACTCTTTTTAACAGATAACCCAATGGGCTAACCAGGGACCTTGCCAACATAAAAAAACAGAATTTTATTGGAGGAATTATTAGTGTCTTTACCCCCCAAGAGAGGACATAATATACGGTATCTTTAGACTACCTGATGGCCAAACCTCCTTTAGCCCCAATGCTATCCAAGAAACATTTCAAAACTTTATCTGACTGGGTGTCTATAGAGGGACATTAGTACTGACCTTTATCTGACTGGGTGTCTATAGAGGGACATTAGTACTGACCTTTATCTCACTGGGTGTCTATAGAGTGACATTAGTACTGACCTTTATATGACTGGGGGTCTATAGAGTGACATAAGTACTGACCTTTATATGACTGGGGGTCTATAGGTGACGTTAGTACTGACCTTTATCTGACTGGGGGTCTATAGAGTGACATTAGTACTGACCTTTATATGACTGGGTGTCTATAGAGGGACATGTGTAATGACCTTTATCTGACTGGGTGTCTATAGAGGGACATTAGTACTGACCTTTATCTCACTGGGTGTCTATAGAGTGACATTAGTACTGACCTTTATATGACTGGGGGTCTATAGGTGACATTAGTACTGACCTTTATCTGACTGGGGGTCTATAGAGTGACATTAGTACTGACCTTTATATGACTGGGGGTCTAAAGAGGGACATTAGTACTGACCTTTATCTGACTGGGTGTCTATAGAGGGACATTAGTACTCACCTTTATCTGACTGGGTGTCTATAGAGGGACATTAGTAATGACCTTTATCTGACGGGGTGTCTATAGAGGGACATTAGTACTGACCTTTATCTGACTGGGTGTCTATAGAGTGACATTAGTAATGACCTTTATCTGACTGGGTGTCTATAGAGGGACATTAGTACTGACCTTTATCTGACTGGGTGTCTATAGAGTGACATTAGTACTGACCTTTATATGACTGGGGGTCTATAGGTGACATTAGTACTGACCTTTATCTGACTGGGGGTCTATAGAGTGACATTAGTACTGACCTTTATATGACTGGGGGTCTATAGAGGGACATTAGTACTGACCTTTATCTGACTGGGTGTCTATAGAGGGACATTAGTACTGACCTTTATCTGACTGGGTGTCTATAGAGGGACATTAGTAATGACCTTTATATGACTGGGGGTCTATAGAGGGACATTAGTACTGACCTTTATCTGACTGGGTGTCTATAGAGGGACATTAGTAATGACCTTTATTTGACTGGGTGTCTATAGAGGGACATTAGTACTGACATTTATCTGACTGGGTGTCTATAGAGTGACATTAGTACTGACCTTTATATGACTGGGGGTCTATAGGTGACATTAGTACTGACCTTTATCTGACTGGGGGTCTATAGAGTGACATTAGTACTGACCTTTATATGACTGGGGGTCTATAGAGGGACATTAGTACTGACCTTTATCTGACTGGGTGTCTATAGAGGGACATTAGTACTCACCTTTATCTGACTGGGTGTCTATAGAGGGACATTAGTAATGACCTTTATCTGACGGGGTGTCTATAGAGGGACATTAGTACTGACCTTTATCTGACTGGGTGTCTATAGAGTGACATTAGTAATGACCTTTATCTGACTGGGTGTCTATAGAGGGGCATTAGTACTGACCTTTATCTGACTGGGTGTCTATAGAGGGACATTAGTAATGACCTTTATCTGACTGGGTGTCTATAGAGGGACATTAGTACTGACCTTTATCTGACTGGGTGTCTATAGAGTGACATTAGTACTGAACTTTATATGACTGGGGGTCTATAGGTGACGTTAGTACTGACCTTTATCTGACTGGGGGTCTATAGAGTGACATTAGTACTGACCTTTATATGACTGGGGGTCTATAGAGGGACATTAGTACTGACCTTTATCTGACTGGGTGTCTATAGAGGGACATTAGTACTGACCTTTATCTGACTGGGTGTCTATAGAGGGACATTAGTAATGACCTTTATATGACTGGGGGTCTATAGAGGGACATTAGTACTGACCTTTATCTGACTGGGTGTCTATAGAGGGACATTAGTAATGACCTTTATCTGACTGGGTGTCTATAGAGGGACATTAGTACTGACCTTTATCTGACTGGGTGTCTATAGAGTGACATTAGTACTGACCTTTATATGACTGGGGGTCTATAGGTTACATTAGTACTGACCTTTATCTGACTGGTTGTCTATAGAGAGACATTAGTAATGACCTTTATCTGACTGGGTGTCTATAGAGGGACATTAGTACTGACCTTTATCTGACTTGGGGTCTATAGAGGGACATTAGTACTGACCTTTATCTGTCTGGGGGTCTATAGGTGACATTAGTCCTGACCTCCTGCTGCAGTATTATTACTCCCAGTACTCCCAGGCTTGCTACTATTAGATATAATAACCTCAGTTTCGTTTCCTTATCTGTTGGTAACATCAAAATATGATTATTAAATATTTCATATTTGTTTGTTTTTTTCTCCCAAAGTGAACCCCTTTGTGTGTGTCCCACAGATGTGCCGTTTCCGCTCTGCGTATGTTGGATTTGCACCACTCAAAAAGTATGAAAAGAGATCCCCCCCTTGAAGCCCATTAATGACATCATCAGTAAATTGTATGTAACAGATTCCAGTGTTTAGGGTTTATGACCCAATACTGCGATCATATCATTTATGACAAAAATCCATATTTGTCGTATTATTCAGACGCGCGTGCATCTTTGTGTTACATTTCCTGATACTTTTATTATCTTGATCTTTATATATTTACTAGCGACTTGCCCGTCAAAAAATGGCGGCAATAAGATTGTAAGGCAGGTAATGGTTTGGACGAGACATTCATTTTGTTGGCGGTCGGATATCCTTTGGCGCTCATTGCGAGGCTGTTGGTTGTATTTTTTTTCTGATAGGCGCTTTTGCTGTTATTCTTTGGTCGGCGGTGATGTGTTTTTTGCGCTTATTGCAAGGCTTTGTGTGCTATGAGCAGCGTTGGCGCTCCTTGTGAGGCGCGCAGTGAATGGCTTTTATGTTTAATGTGATAATGTTTTTTTTGTGTATATGTATTTTTGTATGCTAATGAAATAATTACTAAATGAATATACTTTACCTATTTGTAAGTAATATATGCAGGAAGCATTGTGCTGAAGAGCTGACAATCTGTTTTCATGTTCCTGCAGCATACAATGTACGTAGGTTTTCAGTGCTGTGGAGCTGCTGTGTAAGTGTCAGCAATGTGTGCAGTGTGTAGTGTAAATAGGCTGCGTGCGCGAGTGAAAGCCGTTAGGGTAGCTGGGTACTTCCGCATTGTGTAAGTTAGTGTTGTAAAATGGCGGGGAATGTGTATGTGGTAAGCGGGTGTGGATGATTTAGCGTCCTTGTTAATAGTGTATCTTCACCTCGTACGGCTTTTTAGGAAAATCTTTTTTAGTTAGCTCTTCAGGTTATTGATCACTGGATATATTAATTACAAATAGGTAAAGTATTCTAGTAATTAATTAATTCATTATTATTAAAAAAAATATATATAAAAAAAATACGCTTAATAGCATATTTTACACTGCGGTTACTTTACATACATTAACGCTTCGCACTTCCTAATACATTTGTTCATTCACAATAGTTATTATCGTGCATTCATTTAATAAGTATTAATTAGTAATGGAAAATAAAAATGTAGACTTTACACTACACTAAAATGTTTTACTTTTTACTCTGCAGTTATATATCTGGATTACTGCTCATTGGCTGCCAGCGATAGCACTCTCAAAGCAGTTACAAATCTAAATCACTTTATTATGCTCTGAGACCTGAATACATTTTTTAATTTACACTGCACAAAAAAAATTATATATTTAACACTGTACTTATATATCTGTCTTTGCGATGAGCGCCGAAGATTGATCGTTGCAAAGCACAAAACATGAAGGACACGAGGGAAGAGGCTCACAATGAGCGCCGAAGGTCCTCAGAGTACAAAAAGCATCACATTGTATGGCAAACAGCATTGCCATGGCTTCAAACTTTTTTATTTATTATTATTGCCCCGTCATTTGTGCCAGGCAAGTCTCTAGTGATATAATATAACATAATGCAATACAATATTATACAGTACACATGGGTGTTGGAACCCCCCCCCCCCCCCCCCCCAGATTTCTTATCGTATGTATGTATGCGTATAGAAGCTAACAGGGGAGGGGAGAGGGGGAGGAAACACAGGGGAGAGCGAGAGGAAGACACAGGAGAGGGGAGAGGGGGAGGAAGACACAGTGGAGAGGGGGAGGAAGACACAGGGCAGAGGGGGGAAGAGAAACAGGGTAAGGGAGAGGTGAGGGGAAGAGATACATGGGAGGGGGGAGAGACACAGGAGAGAGTGGGGGGTAGAGACACAGGGGAGAGGGGGGAAGAGACTAATGGGAGGGAGTGGTGAGGAGACACCAGGGAGAGGAAAGGGGGTAAAGACACAGAGGAGGGGAGAAGAAACACAGGGGAAGGGATAGGGGGTAGAGACACAGGGGAGAGGGGGTAGAGACACAGGGGAGAAGGGGGAAGAGACACAGATGCGGGGGGAGAGACACAGGGGAGAGGGAAGGGGGGAAAGACACAGGGGAGGGGGGAAAGAAACACTGGAAGGGAGAGGGGGGTAGAGACACAGGGGAGGGGGGAGTGACACAGGGAAGAGGGAAGGGGGAAAAGACACAGGAGAGAGGGGAAAGAAACACTGGGGAAGGGAGAGGAGGTAGAGACACAGGCAAGGGTGGGAGAGACACAGGGGAGAGGGGGGGGAGAGAGACACATGGGAGGGAGTGGGGGGAGACACAGGGGAGAGGGGAGGAGAGAGACACATGGGAGGGAGTGGGGGGGGGAGACACAGGGGAGGTCTTCTGCTTTATTATTATTCTTATTATTATTACTATATAATGTGTAGATGTTCCGGCTGGGCATGCTCTTGTGCATTATTATTATTATTATTATTATTATTATTACTATATAATGTGTAGATGTACCGGCTGGGCATGCTCTTCTATATTATTATTATTATTATTATTACTATATAATGTGTAGATGTAACGGCTGGGCATGCTCTTGAGCATTATTATTATTATTATTGTTATTATTATTATTAGTAGTAGTATATAATGTGTAGATGTACCGGCTGGGCATGCTCTTCTACATTATTATTATTATTATTGTTATTATTATTATTAGTAGTAGTATATAATGTGTAGATGTACCGGCTGGGCATGCTCTTGTGCATTATTATTATTATTACTATATAATGTGTAGATGTACCGGCTGGGCATGCTCTTCTATATTATTATTATTATTATTATTATTATTATTATTATTATTACTATATAATGTGTAGATGTACCGGCTGGGCAAGCTCTTGAGCATTATTATTATTATTATTGTTATTATTATTATTAGTAGTAGTATATAATGTGTAGATGTACCGGCTGGGCATGCTCTTCTACATTATTATTATTATTACTATATAATGTGTAGATGTACCGGCTGGGCATGCTCTTCTACATTATTATTATTATTACTATATAATGTGTAGATGTACCGGCTGGGCATGCTCTTCTACATTATTATTATTATTACGATATAATGTGTAGATGTACTGGCTGGGCATGCTCTTGTGCATTATTATTATTAGTAGTAGTAGTATTTTACTACTAATAATAATAATAATAATAATGCACAAGAGCATGCCCAGCTGGTACATCTACACATTATATAATAATAATAATAATAATAATAATAATAATAATGCATGCCCAGCTGGTACATCTACACATTATATAGTAGTAATAATAATAATAATAATGCACAAGAGTCCTTCAGCACTGCAGTGGACACTGAATAAACTTGCCTAGCTATGGTTTTTCCTATTGATGCAGTATCACCTACACTCTACCTCCTCTCAGTAAGACTGCAAGTTAGTTATGATTCCAAAATGGCTGCTGTCCATGAGGTAGAAGGGTGTGGAAGGGAGTGTATGCTGCTGATTGGCTGGAATGTGTCTGCTGACTGTGACATGCAGGGTCAAAGTTTGCTCAATGATAAAGTATTGGGGGCGGGTCGAATATCGCATATGTTCGCAGTTCGCCGCGAACGCGAACATGCTATGTTTGCCGGGAACAGTCCGCCGGCGAACTATTCGCGACATCTCTAAACACCAAGATATTCCTACATGGCTGATTTAGATCATATTCAGTTTTTTCCTGGAGCTGTGTGGCAGGATCATTGTGTGTAAATCCAGGTTAGCTCCGGATTAATCACGTTGGGTCATTACAGAGGAACATCATAATAGACTGCTAATAAGCCTCTTACATCTCTTGCAAGGTGGAGACAATTCCACCTCTACAGCCTTATTAAATTGCAATTCAGCAAATACTAAAGGGCTCTATATAAGCACAGAGCATATTTTTTTTACAGAAGTTTTTAGTTAATGAAGATCTTGCTTTTTGATAGAAGTTCACTAAATAAAAACTCCTGTAAAAAAAATATGCTCTGTGCTGATATAGAGCCCTTTAGTACTTGCCGAATTGCAATTTAATAAGGCTGTCAATCATTAGGATCTATGCATGCATTTACCATAGTAGATGTACTTCAAATATATGCAAATATGATATAGGTAATTAGCAACTAAATTATCAATTAAATGTTATTTTAGAAAAATTCATTTTCTTACATTGAAGTTTGCAATTTTTGCCTGCAAATCGACCTTTCCTGTCCATCTTCTCTTATAGATGATTGTTGCAAATAATTATAATTACACCTGGGGGGTCTGCACATGCTTATTCTTCTCAGTGTCATAGGGATTTAGCCAGAAAACAATACAGCCAAATCCCAGAGGACTCAAGACCCTGTTATTATTTTACAATCATTATGACATTAGTAATTAGCTGATATTTCTACTAGCATATAGGATATTGTGGGTGGTGAGTAGCACAGTAGTGCAACATTTGGATCTTCTCATAGACAGTGGGTTCACAGTCCACAGTCTAGCTATGAAATTGTTCCTTTGGTAATGTCAGTTGTATGATAATATCACAGAACAAGTTTGAGCCAAATTATGATCTAGAAAAAAAGTTCTATCAAACAGGATTAATCAAAAATGATAAAACTAAATGGAAAATTTGGGATAAATGTATGGCCACCGACTAGTTCTTAAAGTATAGTATATTTATAGCAATTTCCCCATATATTTCTCTGGGCCAACACTGCAGGTGAGTCTTTGTATTGTCTTTGTCTTGTTTTAGTCTTATTTGTTTATGTGTTTTTGTTTATTAGAATGATTGGAAGCATACTGAAAAAAGTTGTTAACATGTATGAAACAGGTCATTGTTTTTTTTTATTGTTCTGTTAACATTGTATGTAGAGTTATATTTCATTGTATTGTCTTTTAATTTGGTGATAAATAAAAAAGGGAGGGTGACACTACTAAATGAGAAGAGGGGCATTTAAATTAATTTTATTCCAAAAATTCAACTCTTTCTTAATAATCCATGCACCTTCCAATATTTCATTTTTATTTCTCAATCAGTTTTTATCGGGTATAGAATGATGTACAACATAATACAATATACAGTGACAATAGCTTGCATATTGACACAAAACCATTGTAAATATCAGTTTATAACCAGTGAGGCAATTCTTAATTGATCCAATATTTCATTTTGAAATGCATTGTTACAAAAGATTTGATATTTAAGATCTCGTTCTGGCATCATTTGATTTTCAATCTGTAAGCAATAGTAAGAATCAACTGGGTCGGACCACCTTATTACAAAGTCATGATAGGATTCCAAAATAGGATAGGCTAAGCCATCTTAGTTGCATCACCTTGCCATAATGGCCTTTTTAACCCTAACTTATTTCCCATTTTGTATAAACCGATCCACTATACCCTGAAACTGTTTAATCCAGTAAATTGGAATACAACTTAATAAGTAGTTGAATCTTAGAAGTGAAGGCCATTTTGACCCCTGCAATCCTTCCAGAGAAGGATACATTTGTATCCTTCCAAGAAGTTAAAAAATCCAAATATTTAAAATAAATTTATTTGTTTTGGGTCCTTATCAAACACATTTCCCAAAAATGTTATCATATTGGTTTGCCATTTAAAAGGATATCTTGATCTCAATTCATCACTCACTTCTGGTGTCAAATTAAGAGCCAAAACTTCTGTTTTTAGAATGTTCAACTTATAATTAGAAATACAACTCCATTTTCTAATTAAATATATTAAATATTAATATATATTAAAAAAGAGTCAGATGGATTTATTATGGTAAGTACTACAGTTGCAAGCAAAAGTATGTGAACCCTTTGGAATGATATGGATTTCTGCACAAATTGGTAATAAAATGTGATCTGATCTTCATCTAAGTCACAACAATAGACAATCACAGTCTGCTTAAACAAATAACACACAAAGTATTAAATGTTGCCATGTTTTTATTCAACACACCATGTAAACATTCACAGTGCAGGTGGAAAAAGTATGTGAACCCTTGGATTTAATAACTGGTTGTACCTCCTTTGGCAGCAATAACTACAACCAAACGTTTCCTGTAGTTGCAGATCAGATGTGCACAACGGTCAGGAGTAATTCTTGACCATTTCTCTTTACATAACTGTTCCAGTTCAGCAATATTCTTGGGATGTCTGGTGTGAATCGCTTTCTTGAGGTCATGCCACAACATCTCAATCGGGTTGAGGTCAGGACTCTGACTGGGCCACTTCAGAAGGCGTATTTTCTTCTGTTTAACCCATTCTGTTGTTGATTTACTTCTATGCTTTGGGTCGTTGTCCTGTTGTAACACCCATCTTCTGTTGAGCTTCAGCTGGTGGACAGATGGCCTTAAGTTCTCCTGCAAAATGTCTTCATAAACTTGGGAATTCATTTTTCCTTCGATGATAGCAATCCGTCCAGGCCCTGACGCAGCAATGCAGCCCCAAACCATGATGCCCCCACCACCGTACTTCACAGTTGGGATGAGGTTTTGATGTTGGTGTGCTGTGCCTCTTTTTCTCCACACATAGTGTTGTGTGTTTCTTCCAAACAACTCAACTTTAGTTTCATCTGTCCACAGAATATTTTGCCAGTACTGCTGTGGAACATCCAGGTGCTCTTGTACAAACTGTAAACGTGCAGCAATGTTTTGCTTGGATAGCAGTGGCTTCCTCTGTGGTATAATCCCATGAAATCCATTCTTGTTTAGTGTTTTACATATCGTAGATTCGCTAACAGGGATGTTAGCATATGCCAGAGACTTTTGTAAGTCTTTAGCTGACACTCTAGGATTCTTCTTCACCTCATTGAGCAGTCTGCGCTGTGCTCTTGCAGTCATCTTTACAGGACGGCCACTCCTAGGGAGAGTAGCAGCAGTGCTGAACTTTCTCCATTTATAGACAATTTGTCTTACCGTGGACTGATGAACAGCAAGGCTTTTGGAGATACTTTTATAACCCTTTCCAGCTTTATGCAAGTCAACAATTCTTAATCGTAGGTCTTCTGAGAGCTCTTTTGTGCGAGGTATCATTTACATCAGGCAATGCTTCTTGTGAAAAGCAAACCCAGAACTGGTGTGTGTTTTTTATAGGACAGGGCAGCTGTAACCAACACCTCCAATCTCATCTCATTGATTGGACTCCAGTTTGCTGACACCTCACTCCAATTAGCTTTTGGAGATGTCATTAGTCTAGGGGTTCACATACTTTTTCCACCTGCTCTGTGAATGTTTACATGGTGTGTTCAAAAACAACATGGTAACATTTAATTCTTTGTGTGTTATTAGTTTAAGCAGAGTGTGATTGTCTATTGTTGTGAAGATCAGATCACATTTTATGACCAATTTGTGCAGAAATCCATATCATTCCAAAGGGTTCGCATACTTTTGCTTGCAACTGTATATCATCAGCAAAAAGTATTACCTTATGTTCAACATTGCTTATTTTTATCCCTTTTACCAAACAATAAGGGGGAGAGAGGACATTCCATGTTTTGTTGTCAACTGGCTAGGAAAGCAAAATGTAAGTAGGCTACTACTTCTTGCAATATGGGTGAGAAGGCAAAGGCTAGGAAAGCAAAATGTAAATATATTGAAATTCAAATGAGATACCCAATTTTTGGGATACATCCAAGACAGCTTTTTTGTTTGTCTATTTAGAAATTACATGTGCATGAACTATGAGACAACCAATCACAATGGAGCACAAGTGCTGAGAATTTTTATTGTTATATATGAACAGAATTGCTTTACAAGGTGTCAATTACATTAACACACGCATGACAAGATAGAACCACTCACATTCACATAAAAATAGATGTGCTACACAACTGCCTTGCATTCTTGGAATTGCTGTAAATGTAACTAAAATACTGTGAATAACAAGAGTGGCTGGATGGATGAACTTCTAACTGGGAATTTGGAGGGGCTAATGTAATAAAGCTCTATGCTTTACAGACATTAAATCACTGCTTGCTACTCAGTATAGGTCTAAATATCACAAACTTGCTGTTTTACTTTATGTATCTAAATATATATATATATATATATATATATATATATATATATATATATATATATATATATATATATACTCTACTTTCCTGGTTCTTAAAAAAATATATCTGAATAATGTGAGGTGCATTATTATTATTATTAATATTATTATTTTCCTTTATTTGTAACATTTCAACATATTATGTAGCACTATACAGGTGTTAAGTACAAGGCAAAAATAATATTAACACATTGCAAAACAATGGAGAGCCCTGTATTTGAGCTTAAAAACAGACGTATATAGTGCTTGTTTCTTTAACCTCGAAAACTCACAATCTACAGGATGAAACAACCACCGTTTATTCTAGGGTTTAGACAGACATATAGACATTTGTTGAGATTGATAACTCTTAGCAAATATTCAGTAGGAAACAACTTCCTGTATCCTGGTCTGGAAGAATGCCTGGGGCACGCCTTGGGTGTGTGGACAGGTTGCTGTGCGTATGTAGGAAAAATACAGGAGCAAGGAGTTTTGGGATCACTACAAAATAGCAGATGTTGTAGATATGTGTCCAATAACATAAATATCAATATTTATAAAGTAAGTGTGACCTTTGTTTTAGGACTTTTGTACTCTAAGGTGTTAGGTTCTATGATATTTTCAAGATAGTGATAGTAAGAGAAAACCACTTAAAGAACACCTTTTTGTGGAATTTATTATATTACCACAAACCAAACTTTAAAAACTTAAACTTTATTACTTTATTAAAATCATCTTTGCTTAATAAACTGAATAAAGTAAGTATGGGACTTTATTTAGAATTTAACTTTTTATTTTATTCCTAGAAGTTTTGCTGTGCCACTTTGAATATATTTGTCTCTGAATATATTTGTCTCTGAATATATTTGTCTCTGAATATATTTGGCTCTTGATTTTATCTTGTACTTACTCTCTTGTGAAGTGCAACATGAAAAATGAAACAATATTATGATATTTCCAATATTGGATGTGAATCCTTCAGGTGTTCTGACTCCAAGCTATAACACAGCTTGTAAAAAGTGCATCAAGTGCTAAATAAATCTGCTTAAAGTGCTCAAAAATTGTGCAACAAAATACTGCAAATGTAATTTAGAGACAAAAATTGGCCTCTATACTTAATAAAGTGCTTTAGTGATATTTTGTAACACATTTCTTAAGTCTTTTACAATTGCACACATGTCCAGACCATTATTATTATATTGCACAATATCAATTTTTCAATCATTATTAAAGAGACTTTGTCACTATTACTCTTAATAAAAATTATTATAAGATTATACTTGTGATTGCTGTTTTAAATGCCATGGCATATCACTTAGCTGCGCTCTTGCAAAGGCTTAATATTAGTGTTAGTGCTGCTGTGCATTAGTAAGCTGCGTGCCTGCACTTCAATATCACAAGTGGTACTGTCTATGTCTAGAGATCCCCTTATTAGTATAGTTCCTTCATGTTTGTGCCTATCACATATATAGTTCTCAACAATACGGGTTGTTGCTAACACTTGCGGGCTCGCATAGCGAGCCCGCCGCAGTTGCTGGCAAGGAGTGCCAAAAGCCCCCCTTGCGCTAGTGGAGATGAGTGCCGTAGGCGCTCATCCCTACAACCCCCTACGACTTTCTAACCGCATCGGCTGCAATGAGCCGAAGACTCATTGCAGACCGCAAATGCAGACCCTCGCGAAGCGAGGGGACGCATTTACGGAGGTGAAGGCTCTACAGCACCTCACAACCGGTTACAGACGACCACACAAGGGGGACTTTGACAAAAAACAACAAACACGCAATGACTAACTATGGACTTCCACAAAAAAATACGAGCAGCTGGACTTAGAAAATAAAAAATTGCGGACTTACACAAAATAAAGTTACGACCCGCGGACTCAGAAAAATATGACCTTAACGGACAACCCGCGCACAGCGTTAAACATTAAAAAACACAAAAATACACACAAAAATAAAATAAAAACCTTACCCACAGCAAGGGGGGACACCCAGGATGTCTGCAACACAGGTTTAACCTCAATTTTAGTCAAATTTACAAAGTTTAGATACTCGAAAATCTCCTAAGCAAGAGAAAAAATGGCAGACAAAATAAAGAAAACGAGGCTACACGACCCCTAAAGCCGCAAAATACCGCAAAGCACATACGCCTTTTACAAAAACCACACAATGCACGCATTGCTGACACTTACACCTCAGCTCAACAACAGTGCAAACCGACATTCTATGCTGCAGGAACATCAAAACAGATTGTTAGCACATTTCTTGTTGCATATATTAATTACAAAGAGGTAAAGTATATTAATTTATGATTTAATTAATTAATTAGCATAAAAAATATACACAAAACAAAAGAAAATTAACACTACATTATCGTAAACAACCACAAAGACCTTCACCGCGCCACCCACAAAGAGCGCCAACGGTGCTCATAGGACACAAACTACACCAAGGGAGAGCCTTGCAATAAGCAACAAAACTACACCAAACCAGAGACTCGCAATGAGCGCCAAAAGCACTCACTGCAAGCCACGTGATGAGCGCCAAAGGTGCTTAGTGCCAGCCTCGCAATGAGCGCACAAGGATCTCAGACTACCAAAACACTTACTTTCTTTGGCATTACCTGCCTTACAATTTTATTGCCGTAATTTTTTGATAGTCGGGTGGTGGGCAGGCCAACAAGAAGGGAGTTGCAGTAGTCTAGTCGCGAGATGATGAGAGAATGTATTAAGATTTTTGTTGTGTAAGATAGTGATGAATTCTGGAGATGTTTTTTAGATTGATAAGACAAGATTTAGTTAATGATTGTATGAGTGGGATGAAAGACAGAGCGGGGTCCAGTAGAACTCCAAGACAACGGGCTTGGGAGGTGGGGTTGATGATGTTGTTGTTGACAGTGAGAGAGATGTGAGGAATTGACTTTGTGGGAGAGGGAGGGAAGATCAGTTTTAGATATGTTGAGGTAAAGATGGTGGGTGGACATCCAAGAGGATATACTAGAGAGGCAGTTGGAGACGTGTGTTAGAAGAGAGGGGGATAGATCTGGTGGGAGAGGTAGATTTGGGTGTCATCTGCATAGAGATGATAATGAAGCCCAAAAGAGTTTATTAGGGTACCAAGTGAGGATGTGTAAATGGAGAAGAGGAGGGGACCTAGGACTGATCCTTGGGGTACACCAATAGACAGGGGGTGAGGAGAAGAAGAGGTGTCAGAGAAGGATATACTGAATGATCGATTTTGTATGTATGAAGAGATCCACGAGAGAGCAGTGTCTCGAATACCGAGGGAGAAGAGGCTATGGAGTAGAAGTGGATGGTCGCCAGTGTCGAAGGCAGCAGAGAGATCTAGAAGAGAAAGAATTGAAAAGTGACCTTTTGACTTGGCAGTAAGCAGGTAATTGATGACTTTAGTGAGAGCTGTCTCAGTGGTGTGGTGGGGCCGAAAGCTGGTAAGGCGGTTATAGACGAGCCAGGGGAAGCAGAGAGATATGGCGGTAGTTAGATGCGATGTCAGAGTCAGATGAGGGTTTTTTGAGGGTTGGTATAACTATGGCACGTTTTAGAGAAGATGGAAACATGCCATTATTTAGGGAGAGGTTGAAAATATGTGTGAGAGCTGGGATTAATGTGGTAGAGAGGGGAGAGATGAGCTGAGTTGAAATAGGATCCTGAGCACAATAGGACAACTAGTGAGGCGAGTGGATGATAGCAGTTTGGAGACTTCTTCCTCTGTAGCCGGATCAAAGCAGTTCAAAGTGGCTGTGGTATTGGAGAAGGGAGAAGACTGGGTGTTGTTGGTTGGTTTAGAGGGTGGAGTGTGTGAGCCAATATGAGATGAGAGTTCATTGCAGATGTTTTGAATTTTATGAATAAAATGGTTGGCAAAGTCTTCAGCTGTGAGAGAGGAAGGGATGGGAGGAGGGATGGGAGGAGGTGGTGGGCAGAGGAGAGCATTGATATTAGTGATGTAAAGTACTGCTGTTTGGCAAGGTTGAGGGCGGAGGAATAGGAGTGTAAATTTGTAGTGGAGGAAATCTGCTGAAGTGCGTGATTTCCTCCATAGTCGTTCATCAGTGCGGGAGTACCACTGGATGTATCGTTTTTGTGTAGTGTGCCATGGTTCTGGATGAGAGCGAGGGCATTTGCGTGGGGTTATGGGGGCCAAAGTGTCAAGGGTGGAAAAGAGAGTAGAGTTGTAGAGCGAGGTGGCAGTGTCAGGGTAGTTGAGGTTTGTGATGGGACTTAGAAGGGGTTGGATAATAGTGGAGAACTGAGCAGGGTCAAGTGATCGCAGGTTTCTGTTCATGATGGTGGCAGGGGTTGGAGAGGGGTAGTGAGAGGAAGATATGGTGAGGTTGAAGGTAAGGAAGTGATGGTCAAATAGAGGGAGTGGACGGGTGACTGGGTAGGAAGTTGTGCTGAGATTAGTGAAGATAAGGTCAAGAGAATGTCCAGCATGATGAGTAGAAGAATCTGTTAGTTGTGAGAGGCCAAGGGAAGAGGTGAGTGCAAGCAGTTTGGCTGCTACTGGGGAGGTGGGAGTGTCAACAGAAATGTTAAAATCTATAAGTACCAGTGAAGGAATATTGGAGGAGAGAAAGTGAGGGAGCCAGGCAGAACCGTTGTTAAGAAATTGAGAGGGAGTGCCTGGGGGGTGGGTCGATAGATCACAGCTACACATAGATAGGTGAAAATTGTATGAACTTCAGAGGATGAGAATTGGAGGGATGGACAGGGGTATGAGATGAAATGTACAACGAGTGGAAAGCAAAACACCCACACCACCACCTTGTTTGTTCCCAGGTCTAGATGTGTGGCTGAAGTGAAAGCCACCATGAGCGAGTGCTGCAGGGGAGGCAGTGTCTGAGGATGAGAGCTAGGTTTCAGTGAGAGTCAGTAGATTGAGGGAGATGTCTTCAAGCAAGATGGATATGATAACTCCAGGGCTTGAGATTGAGGACCAGAGTGTTGATGATTGTTGCTCGTGAATTGTCAAGGGGAGGGTAAACATAAATTACCTCCCTACAGATAGTTGTAGTAGTTTATTTTGTTCAGTAGCTTTTTATTTTGTTTTATTTTTTTATATGTAATTCTTTTTTATTTTTTGTAACTTTTTATTTTTTAGTAGTTATTTTTTTTCTTTCTTGTATTTAGTTTATTTATGGGGAGAGGGTAGTGTTAGGGTCTATGATAGTCCTTGTAGACCTCTATGAGGGGATATGGTCAATGGGGGTCCATATGGACCCCTATGGTTGTAGTTAGGGTGCCATGGGGCTCTATAGGGCCCCAATAGTAGGGGTTAAGTTTAGTTACCCTGGGGGTTCATAAGGACCCCCATGGTTATAGTTTAGTCTACTTTGGGTGTCTGTAGGTTTCATTTATTGTACCATGGGGGTCTATAGGGACCTCCATAGTAACGTTAATTTTAGGTACCATGGTGGTCCATTTGGGTCTTAAACCCCATGCATTTATTTTATTTTTTACCCCTTGGCTAATATGGGAAGGGGTATATATATTTATTTAGGGATATGTGAGAATGTTAGGAATAGTGTAGTGTGTTCACATTAATTAGTGGGTAATGTCCCATAGTGTTGCTATGGACTCTACTGAGATTCATACATAGAGTCTCCTACAAGTATACTTTAAGCTGGCTGTGAGCTACGGCCAAAATCCACTGGTTGGATGCAGTAAATATTAGGAGATTCTTTTTTGTGGGAGCCATGGAATAGCTCCTCAACTTTGCTTTTAAAAACTCCCATAGCTATGAGTCAGCCTTATGGGTGTTTTTACAGGAGCCATGGAACAGAGGTCTATGTTACTATGTTTTATTGGAACTTCTTTGTTTGTCTAGTTAGAAATCCGGCCATGCACATGAACTATGAGACAACCAATCACAGCAGAGCACAAGTGCTGAAAATTTTCATTGTTATGTATGTACAGAATTGCTTTACAAGATGTGAATGACATTAACACACGCGTGACAAGTTACAGCCACTCACATTCACATGAATATAGATGTGCTACACAACTACCTTGCATTCTTGGAGTTGCTGTAAATATAACTAAAATACTGTGAATAATAAGGGGGGCTGGATGCTCTTCTAACTGGGAATTTGGAGGAGCCAATGTCATAAAGCTCTATGCTTCACATACATTAAATCACTGCTTGCTACTCAGTAAAGTCAAAGGTCTAAACATCACAAACTTGCTGTTTTACTTTATTTTTCTAGATATTGTGATATTAAAAAAAAAATTAAAAAAAAATAAATATATATATATATATATATATATATATATATATATATATGAATAATCTGGGTACTGTAGTATATGGTGATACCTTTTTCTTTTGGTCAAACATATTAATTTATTCTGACAAGCTTTCGAGAATATACTACTCTTTATCAAGTCTTTAGCATATATATGTGTGTGTGTGTGTGTGCTCTACTTTCCAGGTTCTTAAAAATGATATCTGAATAAGGTGATGTACATTATTATTATTATTTTCCTTTATTTGTAACATGCCAACATATTCCGTATCGCTATTCACGGGTTAAGTACAAGGCAAAAACAATATTAACACATTGCAAAAGAATGGAGAGCCCTGTATTTGAACTTAAGTCAAACGTACAAAGTGCTTGTTTCCTTAACCTCGAAAACTCACAATGTTACAGTCTAAAGAATGAAACAACAGTTTATTCTAGGCTTTAGATAGACATATACAGCCTTATTAAATTGTGATTCAGCCAATTGAAAAGGGCTCTATATAAGCACAGAGTATATTTTTTTACAGAAGTTTTTAGTTAGTGAACTTCTATCCAAAAGCAAGGTCTTCACTAACTAAAAACTTCTGTAAAAAAATATGCTCTGTGCTTATATAGAGCCCTTTTCATTTGGCCGAATCGCATATTAATAAGGCTGATAGACATTTGTTCAGATCATCCAGTGTTACAGAAGGAAATAGCTTGTTTCTCTTCCTGCATCCTGGTCTGGAAGAATGCCTGGGTCACACCTTGGGTGTGTGGATAAGTTGCTGTGTGTATGTAGGAAGAATTCAGGAGCAGGGTTTTTGGGATCGCTATAAATTAGCAGATGTTGTAGATATGTGTCCAATAACATAAATATTAGAAAATGGTGCATGTAAACTTCCGTCCCAATGACGGCTTTCTGACCGAGCCCTTGCCTTATATATTATTTTTATGGCTTCTGATTGGCATAAATATGTGTCAATCATATATCAGCCAAACATGATAGAGTATTTGTATTGCTCAAGACCCATTTCTGATTTGTTCAAAGTCTAACTAATAAGAGTGCATAGATTGAAAGCTGTGCATTCAGTTTGGTAAGCTATTCTGACTAATTTGCCTTTAACTAATCACAGGCTCTGTTTTTAGCTATTGAAACATAGTATGATCTCTGTTATTCTACTTATTTATTATTTAGACAGTTTTTATATGCAGGCCCTTTCTGTTGACTGAAGATTAGGATCAAATGTCTTCAATTAAGATAGAAGAGGTTGTAGTTTAGTATACCTTGGGTGTCGGTAGTGTTAATTTATGGGTGTCTATAATTTTACGCACCATGGTGCCATAAGGACCCCATGGTTATATTTCAGATTACCATGGGTGTCTCTAGAATCTCCCACTGTACCAAATTGATTTTAAGTGCCATGGGCATTTAAGCACCTCCATGAGGTTAACCCCCTACACACACATCACAAGAGTTGGTGGGAAGGGGAGCTGATGGCTCCAGGGCTATTGAGGGAGGGGGGAACCCTGGAGAATACCTGGTTCATAGGGAGTAGCAGGTCATAGAGGGGGTCTAAAACCACATGCATTTATTTTATTATATATATATATATATATATATATATATATATATATATATTTATTTATGGATATGTGAGGACTAGTATAGTGTGATCACATTCATTTGTGGATAATATTCCCTAGTTTTGCTATGGAGACTACTGAGATGATTTGGCCAATTGAATAGGGCTCTATATAAGCACACAGCATATTTTTTTAAAGAAGTTTTTAGTTAGTTAAGACCTTGCTTTTGGTTTGAAGTTCACTAATTAAAAACTTCTCTAAAAAAATATGCTTTGTGCTTATATAGAGGCCTATTCAATTGGCCAAATCGCAATTGAATGAGGCCCTTAGAGTCTCCTACAAGTATACTTTAAGTTGGCTGTGCGCTACAGCCCAGATCCACTGGTTAGATGCAGTACATATTAGGGGATTCTTTTTTGCGAGAGCCATGGAATACAGTGGGGGGAAAAGTATTTGATCCCCTGCTGATTTTGAACGTTTGTCCACTGACAAAGAAATGATCAGTCTATAATTTTAATGGTAGGTGTATTTTAAAAGTGAGAGACAGAATAACAAAAAAAAAAAACACATGTCAAAAAAGTTATAAATTGATTTGCAGGTCAATGAGGGAAATAAGTATTTGTAAGTATTTGTCCCCTTTGTCTTAGTACATGGTGGCAAAACCCCTGTTGGCAATCACAGAGGTCAGACGTTTCTTGTATTTGGCCCCCAGGTTTGCACACATCTCAGGAGGGATTTTATCCCACTCCTCTATGTAGATCCTCTCCAAGTCATTAAGGTTTCAAGACTGATGTTTGGCAACTTGAACCTTCAGCTCCCTCCACAGATTTTCTATGTGATTAAGGACTAGAGACTGGCTAGGCCACTCCAGGACCTTAATGTGCTTCTTCTTGAGCCACTCCTTTGTTGCTTCGGCTGTGTGTTTTGGGTCATTGTCATGCTGTAATATCCATCCACGACCCATTTTCAATGCACTAGCTGAGGGAAGGAGGTTCTCACCCAAGATTTGATGGTACATGGCTCTGTCCATCGTCCCTTTAATGCGGTGCAGTTGTCCTGTCCCCTTAGCAGAAAAACACTCCCAAAGCATAATGTTTTCCCCTCCATGTTTGACGGTGGTGATGATGTTCTTGGGGTCATAGGCAGCATTCCTCCTCTCCAAACATGGCGAGTTTAGTTGATGCTAAAGAGCTCGATTTTGGTCTCATCTGACCACAACACTTTCACCCAGTTCTCCTCTGAATCATTCAGATGTTCATTGGCAAACTTCAGACGGGCCTGTACATGTGCTTTCTTGAGCAGGGGGCCTTGCGGGCACTGCAGGATTTCATACCTTCACGGAGTAGTATGTTACCAATTGTTTTCTTGGTGACTATGGTCCCAGCAGCCTTGAGATCATTAACAAGATCCTCCCAGCGTTCTCATGATCATTAAAACTCCACGAAGTGAGATCTTGCATGGAGCATGAGACCGAAGGAGACTGGCCTTTATTTTTTGTTTCTTCCATTTACAAATAATCGCACCAACTGTTGTCACCTTCTCACCAAGCTGCTTAGCGATTCCAGGTCTACAATCTTGTCCCTGACATCCTTGGAGATCTCTTTGGTCTTGGCCATGGTGGAGAGTTTGGAATCTGATTTATGATTGCTTTTGTGGACAGGTTTTTTTTATACAGGTAACGAGCTGAGATTAGGTGCACTCCCTTTAAGAGAGTGCTCCTAATCTCAGCCTGTTACCTGTACAAAAGACACCCGGGAGCCAGAAATCTTGCTGATTGATAAGGGATCAAATACTTATTTCCCTCACTGACCTGCAAATCAATTTATAACTTTTTTTAAATGCGTTTTTCTTGTTGTTTTTTTGTTATTCTGTCTCTCACTGTTAAAATACACCTACCAATAGGAGACTGCCTATGTCATATCTTCTTTGATTGGCAATGCTTGTGGAGGAAATGAATGTGTTTTGGACAATCCTCATGAGAAATTAATAACAGTGACTAATGAGAGTAGCACCTACCTTTCTCAGATGACCAGTCCTCATGCCACCCATAGTTTAACATTGCTTTAGTGCAGCTCCAGACTGTCTGAGTAACTGTAAAATAAAAGCAGCATCATTGAATTCGCTTCAGGTTGTGTGGGGTTGATGTGGATTTTTTCCACCCAAGCTTCTCTAATAAGACTCTTATCAAAGAACACTATATATAACTGTAGCACAGGCACCACACATCCACGGATGTATATAATAAAACTATGAGTATCTGAACAATGGACACTGCACCAGTTTGTTAAACTTGGCATATCTTAACTATTATTGCACAGGGCATTGTTGTCTGTTTGGGCAGAAATTCCAAGATACTTCCTAGCTCTAATTTCTATTAGACAAACAATATATACAGCCTTATTAAATTGCAATTTGGCAAATTGAATAGGGATTTATATAAGCAAAGAGCATATTTTTTTTACATAAGTTTTTAGTTAGTGAAGACCTTGCTTTTGGATTGAAGTTCACTATCTAAAAACTTCTGTAAAAAAAATGTGCAGTGTGCTTAAATAGAGCCCTTTTAAATTTACTGAATCACAATTTAATAAGGCTGATAATGTTTAGATTTCACTGTGAATAGGGAAACCAGAACACGAGGGCAACTGGCACTAGAAACAATCAATTTCCCAACACAATATGTTGCTACTGTGTCTTCATGAGCTACAGAGGGCAGACCCAAGCAAATATTATGTGTATAATTTTAGACAAAACAGAGCTTTTAAGCACTGTTTACTTCATAGGTATATTATATTCCTAGTGAAATCCTTCTGTGTCCCTTTAAATGTTGGGGAATTTCTTTAAAAGCCGGAATACTCACTAACAGTTGCTTTTAGAAGACTCCATGTGATCAATCAATACACCGCATTATCTGACATGTGCACAGGGCAGATTTAATCTCTCCCAGTGTATGTCAACTTTGTTTAAACTGTATTATTAATTAACAGAAACAAATCTGTGTGCAATACGCAGGCCGTACAGGTTACAACCTCAATCATCATGGGGAAATGCAGGAAGATTCTCTCCCCAATCTGATGACAACAGGGTAATTCATTTAAAAAAAGCTTGCCAAAACGGAAAGATGTTTGTTACTTTAGGAGTTATTATAGGGGCCATGAAAACGAATTTAAATCAGCATCAATATAAGCTATTGTAATAAATACTTAAATCTAATTCACATACTTTAAAGATGGTCTAAACATCATGTGGGAGGAACTTCACACATTTTGCATATCAAGTGGAGTATTTGCAACTGTAAGGTCAACTTTTCAGGTATGACTGCAACCAAATAAATGGCATACATATTTTTTTTTAACGCAAATACATACTGTATGACTCAATAGACACTTTATTGCTTTTCCCCAACAATTTCTTTCCTGTCCTCCACACTACACTCTTCCACTTCTCAATACCCCATTTTCTTATCTCAAGTCCCACTCATTCATCCACTCATCATTCAGGTCTCAATCATTCCTTTCTCTTCTTAATTCCCAATTTCTTTCAATTATCCTACTCATCTTCTTCCTTACCATGTTCCCTTTCGTTATCTCTTCCACTAACCTTTTTACATCCTTTACCAACACATTTTTTTCCTGTAACCCCTTCTTCTATTCCATTAAACCATTATAATAATGGCCTATAATGCTGCTCTTCTATATTATAGACAACTTCACACAAAAAAATAACACACTGTCTGCGGAATCAAAATCCTAATGATTATTCTTCTTTTCTTCAGTACATGGATGGTCCCAGCAGCAGGTTGGGGGTTAGTGTTCTAAAGGTTTAGAATAGAATATATAAGAGGGAGTTGTAGGTCATATTTCCACATATCCCAAATCACTGGGAGAGAGATAGTTAGTCATAGTTATCTACGAACACAGCTTGGGGACAATTACTGTGAACTGAGGATGAATGAAAGGGTATCAGTACACCCCTACCTCCCATTAAGGGTAGTGGAAGCATACAATTAATTGCTATAAAGTTGGAGACAAGAGAAAGTTATGCGTATTCTTAACTGGGCCCATATGAGCAAGAGATAAATAAAGTACACATTTCAGATAAATCCTCAAAGTTTACCAGTTTATACCCTCTAGTATGTGAGCTAATGGTGAGAGGCTTCATGTCTGTGGATGGATCCCACAGATGCCCTTGCATGACATTCCTTGGATGGCTCTGGGAGGAACAGCGCCTTAACTTAACAGGACCAGGTGAAGGGGGTGTTATGTGACAAGCCGGGGCAGAGCCAGATGTAAGACTCCATCCCTCAACAAACAAATAGCACCTTGCCCTTCCCGAATCCCATATTCATGATGAACTCCTTTGACCTTGTAACTGAAGATGAAGTCTCTTGTATTCTATCAACCTCTTTTCTTACAATTTGTCCACATGATCCTATTCCATCACAGCCGATCCCTCCCCTCTCTACCACAGTTATCCCAGCTCTCAAACATCTATCCAAACTTTCCATAAACTGTGGCAAATTTCCATAATCAATAAAACATGGCATAATTACATCCTTTTAAAAAAAAAAAACTAATTTGATCCAGCTTCTGCATCTAACTATTGCCCTATACCTATACTTTCCTTGGTTACTAAACTGCTTGATTGTATCATTTACAATTGCCTTACTCAATTTAATGATTCCAACTCTGGCCCCAACACTCCACAGAGACAGCACTCACAAAAGTCATTAATTACTTACTCATCAACGAGTCAAAGGGTAATTTCTCTAGTCTAATTCTGGACCTCTTTGCTGCCTTTGACACAGTTGACCACCCTCTTCTTATCCACATTCACTGCTCTCTTGGCATCTGTGACACTTCTCTCTTATGGTTCACATCTTATCTAGAAAATTTAAAATGCAGTGTCTTCTTCTCTGGCTTCTCTTCTTCACCTCAACCTGTTTGCGAGTTTTCAATCTTGCGTCAATGCTTTTGGAACAAGCACTATGTAGGTTTGATTTTAAGCTTAATAAACAGGGCCATCCCTTATTTCTCAATGTGTTAAAACTATTTTTGAATTGTACTGTATAGCATAACGGATTATGCTGGTAAAAATAAATGATAATAATAATAACAATGCGCCTTCGGCTTCATTGTTCCCCCATCTAGTCACATGTGAGTATATGTGTGCTATTCCCACTGTCCTCTCTAATTTTCTTCTTGTTGTTGCCTGTTTTCCCCATCCCTTATTCTTTCTTTTATTGCCTCTTTCATTCTCTTCCTTTTGTTCCTCTCCATTCCCTCCCCTCCAAATGCCCTTCTCCCGCTCCCCTCCAATCCACTCCTTTCAAGATGGCCGAGGGAATCCTCCTGGATGAGGTGCAGGCCAGATTAATGACACACGGGATCCAGTGCCTGAAGTGTCAGTTGGATTCCATCCCAATCCTGGATGTGGGAAGTTACCTTATAATCAGTCCAGCCAGTGCACACTAATCATATTACCCCCTTAGATCCTCCCTTACCTCTACCCCTTCCCCAGACTACTGGCTACCATGGCCAATTAATAAAATTGATGAGTGACACCTCCATCCCCATTCCACATTTTACTGCACCAGCTACCTCAAATCAAGGGTCAAGATTAGCCCAAGATTAGGAGTAGATCTCTAAAGGGTCATGGTGCCCAAGGAGAGGTTGCATAAACTCCTGCTGAGCCTAGTGTCTCTAAGAAGAGGGCTGTGCATAAGAGCAAGGCCAAAGAAAAGTCAACTTTTAGAGGACAAAGGTTGAAAATAGACCAAGAGATGCTGTGGGAGTTTGTCTGGTGTATTGAAGAGGCACATTCAGAGCCTGATGGCCTAGATGCACTCACACTGTGAGGTCCAGTAAGGTGACATTAAGGTATAGTCCCTATACCTAAGTTAGCACACCACAGCCACAACAATGGTAGGTGTGAGGAGATGGTATGGGGGGATAATGAGGTACCATTTGAGCATTCTTCATTAGCCAGTATGGGTTTTGCTGCTGGTCCTGGTAATCAGCCAGATGGGTCTGTCAGGTTAACAGATCAATTTTCTACAGCGTCTCCTGAGGTTACAGGTGTGATGGGCCTTACTTGATCACAGCCTGAATTAAAGATTGGAATCTCGGATAGTGACTCATCACAAGAAGGAGGTCTACACAGTTTTTATTTATTTACACCAATACACTGGCAAGGGCTCAGACCTCATAGGCAGAGAAGGGCTAGTAATCACTCCTTTTGCCCACTATGCCAACAAGGCGATATTATGTTCAGACACAGGGAGTTTATGGTGTTGTGTGCTTTCAATAATCTAGGTGGTTACTAAGGAGGTTAAGGAGTGTATCTGGCAGAGTGAATTTGTAGAGAATCTACCCTTGCTTTCTTCAAATGCCAGATTGCTTCTGGAAAGATTTTGCGTAGGATTTTGTATCCCATTGGTAGTAGGGAACTTGATTGAGGTTTCACTTAGTTTAAAAACTCTTTCAGAGTTCCCAAAAGTAGTAAATATAAATTAAATTTGGACGTATGGCTGGTCCTTTTGATGAACCGCCTTTGCCGCAATTCTGGGTGTCTTCTCTAGGTTTGATCTACAAGAAAAAGATAGTAAAATTCAGGTTGATTTTTCACCTATGATATCCCAAACAAGATTCAGTTGATGATGGCATTGATAAGGAATTTACTTCAGTATCACATGCATCATTTCACATAGCCACCTCACTGGTTTGATGTGCAGATAGAGGTGCACTTATAGCAAAGGCTGATGTGGAATTGGCTTTTTCCCTAAGGCAGTTCACCCAGAGAACCATCACCTCTTAGGATGTTGTTTCAAATGCAATCTCTATGTGGACTTTTTCTCCAAATGGGGTGTTCCATAAAATGCTCATATTCTGAACATTTAGCACATTCCTTGAGTGGGTTGTTGATTGTGAGTTGGGGTATGCTTCAATAATTAACAATTTGGATGACTTCTTGTTCGAGGGCCATACAAATCAGGTGGTTTGTTGGCATCTTATGTCCACTTTCCAGTGGTTGGCTTACAAATTAGGGGTGCCCAAAGCGATTGAAATAATGTAAGGCATGGCCACTAGATTGAGTTTCCTAGGCATTGGGATTGATTAACGGAAGATGGAGTATAGTGAGTATAGTGTGCCAACAGATAAGCTGGCAGATTTGAGATTAGAGCTGGTCACCCTGAGCGCGCCAAGAGAGTTTCCTTAAGATGTTTGCAATCACTGTTATCTGAACTTCTGAATCTGAACTTTGCCTGCCGAATCATTCCCACGGGAAGGGTATTCTGCAGGAGGTTGGCATTTGTGACTGTGGGCATGTGCCTTCCACAGTTGTCTAGAGTGATAGCTCCTATGAGGGAAGATATCATGGTATGATTGGCCTTTCTGCTCATTTACCATAGGAGACTATCTAATGTCAATATTGAACTGTATATAGTTACATTGGATGCACATGGCTTTGTGGCTTTCTTCGGGGGATGCTAAAAAATGGCCTGAAAACTGGGCCACCGCCAGTTTGACAAAAATATGTTTTTTTTGGAGATATTCCCCATAGCTATACCCCTGTTTCAGGGCTAATCGTTTTCTTTTCAGATAAATGGGAAGCTTTTAATAGTGTAGACTATTCATTATGTATTGGCATAATTTCCCCTGGTAGTACTCTTGCTAAGGCATTTGGTTCTGAGCCTCAGAATGTATGGTGTAGGGCAAACATGTTCCAGGTTCCATGAACGGTATTACTGATGCCTGGTCTAGTTTTCAGTGGGAGCGCTTCAGGTCTCTAGCACAGGGAGCCAGAGTGGGCAACAAGGTCTTTCTGTAACATCTGTAGTGTGTAGACGAGAGATAACATTACTAGTAAAACACTCTCTGGCTCCAGCCACTTGTTTTTTGTACAAGAGGGTATGGAACAAGTGATGGGCTTACCTGACTACCAGGTGACAAAAGGATGGGGATCTTGCTATGGTTCCTGTTGGAGTGCAAGGACAGAATTGTTGCCTTTGTAGTGTAGCATCAGGTGACAGCCTTGGATTTTTCTTTAAATTGGCCAGTTTAAGGACCCGACCAAGGAATTTTTGGTTAAGCAAGTGGTGCAAGATTTAACACTGGGTATGACCAGAAGGGTAGCAGGCAACCTCTAACCTTTCTTCTCCTGCTGTGAATGTCACTGGTTTTGGATGAGGTTAGTACCACTGACTATAAAGCCTTGTTCTGACAGCCTTGTCTCTGGCCTTTTTTGTCGCTCTTAAGGTAGAGAAATTGATTTCTGCAAACAGACAATGTGTGGGTGGCCTCAGGTGGGGATTAATCTGTGAAGTCCAGTGAGGGCCCCCTGGACATTTGTGGACTATAGACTGTTGTGGGCCCTGAGGGAACCTGGTAGCAGAACACAGCTTCTTCCCTTTCCCACCAAGAACAATGCCCGAATCCCTGAATACCTGGACTGTGGTTGCCATGATGACCTAAGTTAGATGTCACTACAGAGACTTGTGAGTGACAGATGTTTGTGTACTGTTGGCCATGTTTTACTGTCAGCTATCTCGTTTGTGCTATACTTGTTAATATGTGATGTACAGTATGGCTGTGTGGGTAAGCCATGTTGCTCAAGGAGGAGGCCACACTATGAGGTTAGTCATAATTATTGTATGTGTGTGTCTTATACACAGGGCGGTGTGTGTGTATTTTACACAGGGCAGTGTATGTGAGTGTGTATTATACAGGGCAATGTGTGGCCCTAACAGGCAGACATTATTGTAATGCCATGTTCATTTATTGATGTATGGTAAAAACACAGTCTCAAAATTTTTGTCTCAAAATGATGCATTTATTTCCAGAGAGCTCAATAAAGTGTATTGCCAGGGTCCCTGGAGTAGAGGGGTCACCAACTACGAGATGGTTGGTTGTAGGGGATCTTGTACAGTGGGGTAAGAGCTGACCAGCACCAAAGGACAGTGATCACTTAGGTGTGAATGGGGAAGCATGTTGGGCTTACGTACATCAGAAACTGAGTGCCTGCACTGATCTGACCAGGTACCCCGTGAAGCTAGGATCAAAGGGCCAGTTAGACTGGTCTAGTAAGTTTGTCTCCAAGACCAAACAGGGTGACATCACTGATAGACAGGCCTCCCCACATGGTCAGGGTAAGAGCTGGTGGAATTTATTGGATTGGGTTGTGTATATATACACTGTACATCAATAAAGGAGTTGTAAGTTTAAACATACATAACTGAGGTGTGTGTTTCATTCGGAGGGATATAATAATCCTTATTTCTGGGATTATTGCTGCTGAACTTGCATGGGGCTTTGTTACAGTTTTTAACATTTGCTGGGTGCTCTACTGGGTGCTTTGGTAGCAGTAAACTGGGTTGGTTCTCTTCCTGCTATCAGGGATTCACAAAAAAACAGATGGTCCTCCTGGGTAGATTTGAACTAGCCCAAAAAGCCCAACCGTGGCCCAAGACTGACCAGGCTGGTAAAGGGAGTGATTATAATGTATCGGGTGAATTCTGATTCCTGCCTCTACAAGTTAATTAAGTCTTTATTAGGCCCGCACCAGCCTGTGTCTAGCCCATTCCATATACATAAAATCGGTTAGCTCTCTCCCGTTTCCAATTCTCCAAACCTTAGTGATTTGTCTGTACTATTTGGGGTTTTCTGAATCTGAATTTGGTACCCATTTGTTTCATATAGGAGCAGCCACCAAAGCTGTCTGAATTGGCCTTTCTTCAGATGTGGTTCAGAGAAGGGGAAGGGTGAATCATGCCATTTTTTTGTCAAATATGAGACCACATCCAGCTGTATTCTAATGGTTCTCTGTGTTCTTTTTTAATCACACCACATGCAACAATTGTGAGTTAGCGGTCATTCTTACAACTATCAGGTTTTGCCTCTTTTGTTGACCATGTGCTATAGCTACAGGATTAGTTGGAGGTACAATAATTTGGTTTCTGGGGTATACAATGATCCGAAGTGAGTGGGCATGTAGTGAGTTATATTACCCGCTCTGGGCCTCCTGCATATTCATCCATGCTGGTGGTAACAATCCCAGGTATCAAATTATTGGTTAGTGAGATGCAGATAGACATCGGGGCTTTGTTGCAGTTTTTTCCACACATTTTTATTAAATGGTCAAAGACGATTAAGCTAGGGTCTGCAGGGAAGCAGAATGCCCAGAAAAGTTAGATAAGATGTCCAGTTTTATTAGAAAGTTAGGTTTTATTTCACTGCAGCATCATGAGCTTGAGGCATTGATTCCGACAGCATGTACTCCTGGATGGCATTCACCTTCCGCAAGCTCATGATGCTGGTGTTTAAAGAAGCAGTGCAGTGGTCCATATTGTTTTTGGGCTGTGGGACCACATGAGGTATCCAGAGGTCTTGTGGTGGCGGATGGCCCAGTGGGGAAGTGGGTGAGTTTCTACCCTATGATCCATCACAGTAGGCCCTGGACGTGGTTTCAGGGTGCAGGGTGTAGTGTCTCTGGTCAGGCTCCACCTCTCAATTTTTTTTCAATCTGTGTGGCTGTGTTTGCCAATAAATGCAATAATAAGACACAACAACAGATTGTAGGACAACATGTAACTGCATTTATTGGCAAACACGGTTAAACAGATTGAAAAAAAAAAAACTATCTGTGCCGTACTTGGGTCTTGATGTTTTCTCACATAGTTGTGCAGCATGGATTTTCTGCAACCCCTCACATACAGTGTGACATCTTAGCGGGTGGGGGGTGGGGCATTGGGCTATAGGGCCCCCTGGATTAACATTTGCTTTTCTTTCTTCCTTTACTCCCCTGACGCTGTCCTCCCAGCCTGAATATTTGAACTATGACAGCTACATTCTTATTGGGTACCCTGTGGGATCACAGTTATTGTATGTATGTTTGTATTATACACAAGGAAGTGTGTGTGTATTTTACACAGGACAGTTTATGTGTATGAGTTTTATACACAGAACAGTGAGTATGTTTATTGTACACAGGGCATTGTGTGTGTATGTATTATACAAGGTAGTGTGGCCTTAACAGGCGGGAATTATTGTAGCGTTATGTTCATTTATTGATGTATGAAGGAAACCCAAGCACGTATGGTATTGAAATGCTGCATTTTTCCCCAGGGAGTTCAATAAAGTGTATTACCAGGGTCCCTGGAGCAGAGGGGTCACCAGTAACGAGGTGCTTGGTTGTAGGGGATCATGTGCAGTGGGGAAAAAGCTGCCCAGCACCAGGGGACAGTGGACACTTAGGTGTGAATGGGGAAACATGCTGGGCATATGAAGGGTCCCGTACATCAGATACTGAGTGTCTGCACTCCTGATCTGATCAGATACCCCCTATGAGGCCAGGATCAAAGGGCCAATTTACCTGGATGGTAAGTTTCCAGACCAGGGGGGTGAGCAGGAGGGGGTGACATAACTGATGGACAGGCCTCCTCACATGGTCAGTATGGAGGCTGATGGAGAATGAAAGGACTGTGTTGAGTATAAAATGTGCTATTCATCAATAAAGAGTTGTCAGTATGTTTGATTCTGAGGGAATCATAATCCTTATTATTGGGATTATTACTGCTGAATCTGCTTTGGGCTTTGTTATAGTCAGTTTGCTGAGCGATTTGGTGGCTGCAAGCTGGATTGGTCCTGTCCCTGCTATCAGGGATATGTGAAGAACCGGACAGTTCTACTTGGTGAGATTAATCTAGGATCTTTCTGAGCACAACAGAAGCAGTGGGTTGTTACATACAGTATTTCTCTCCCCTCAAACACACTGGTGTAGGTTGTTGTCTGGCAAAAAAAAGGAATAACATATTTATTTTCAAAACAAAAAAAATACAGTACAAAAATATAATTTTATGGTGCTTATCACTATCTGCTCTTATTGTAGAAACAAATGCTAAACATTTCAATAACACTATAATAAGTCTGCCTCTTTATCTGTTCCAGGATCATCTCCAGTAGGCAAGGCACGTGTGTGCTATTTCTGGCACCATCTTCTGTGGAAGGGACGAGCAAGGCTCTGCAACTGGGCATTGGAGGAATGAAACTCTATCCTAGAAGGACACCACCTCCCAGTGTATGCTCCAGACAGTGGTTACCAGAAGAGGCTGGAGGCAGAATAAGCAGGAGTTCTTACTATGTAAACAGAGGTAGCTGGGTGGTCAGAAGTCAAGACTTGACAAAAAAATGATCTTCCAAAAAATTCCTGCAGCAAGCTATCACAATCCCCATAGTACTACCCTGATTACTCTGTTTGACTTCCTAAACATTGTCACCTAAAAGAGTTGTTTTATTTAAAAATCTGAAAGAAAAAAGAACACCTTTGAAACTAATAACAGTATAGTGATACTTAATTTCCTGGGGGGCTGCCTCATCCACCCCCTCATAAATTCTCAACTGCATTGTGGCACTGGCGCTCTAGTGCAAACTTAAACAGGCTAGAGATGTGGGAATTAGGTTTGTCAGTTATCCAGTTGAACAAGTGTTGTTGGAAGCTGCAGAGATGTTGTAACTGATACCCTTTTGATTTATTGTCTGTGGTTAAATGAAGCATGTGCATATTTTATTATGCCTATTCAACACTGCTCTGGTCCAGAACCAGTACCATTGCTACCACCGGCAGCCCTGAAAAACATGGCAAACTACTTAGCTTGGGGGTAGATGGGGGAAGGAAGATTGTGGTGCTTTTTGCCAACTACCGGCCATTTGACATGTCCAGGTCAGTGGTCCAGTGCTGACACGAATGGGGTTTTCTGCCCCAGAGAATCTAGGAGCCTGAGTTTAATTGTTAAGCCTGTCATCTATCTATACTGCCACCAGAACCCAACTATGTGACCCTTGGTAGTTACATAGCCAGCCTAGTAGCCACCCATAACCGACTCTCTGGTGCCACCAATGCCCCATACTTTTCCCCATAGGATCGAGGTGCCCAAGTGATTGGTCTACTTTCAATTCCCAACAGTGAAGGTCCCTCCTGATTGGACCAGAGAGTAATTTCCCTCACCAATGATCGAATAACTGAAATTGGCCTGACAGGGATTGATCAGGTAACTCAATTTTTGTAATTATTATTATTACTATTATTAACTGTCTGTAATTTATTAATCCAAAGTATTGTTCTGTGAGGTATAAGAATGCTGGTGGGTGAATAAAGTGTTATGTCCTGTTAGAGATACATATGGTCCTACGTGTCTTTTTTGGGAAAGGGTAATCTGCTCGAGCAGGTTCAGATTTAGCCTGTGACTTTTAAAAGAGCCAAGACTCCAGTTGGTGGGAGAAAAGCACCTGCTTGGAATGTGAGCCTCTATCCTTTGAGAGCGGGCAGATACAAGCTGGTGCTTCAGGTACGGGAGACACGTGTGTTCACAGAATAATTTCTATGGTTACTGTTAGAGTATATGTGTCACATTGTGTTTGTGTGCAGTCAGTAAGTTAGCAGGAATGATATACTAAGATAAGTACTACTAAAAGATAGGACCAACATCACAAAACGCCACAAAGTGTTACCGGTGATAGCTCATTACACTGAGGTTTGTCTTGCTTGGTTTGGGCTATAACCACCATTGTACGGTGGTTCCTAAGGGATTATTATTATTATTATTATTATTATTATCATTATCTTTTATTTGTAAGATTTGAGTGTCATCTGCATAGAGATGATAGGGAAATTCAAAAGATTGTATAAGGGTACCAAGGGAAGATGTGTAGATGCAAAAAAGAAAGGGGCCTAGGACTGAAACTTGTGGGACACCAACATTCAGAGAGCAAGGCGAAGAAGTGCTAGAGAAGGAGACACTAAAAGTTGTTACAGATGCCAAAAGAGTGTAGAATTTGAATGAGAAGCGGGTGGTCAACTGTGTCAAAAGTGGCAGAAAGATCTAGTAGAATTAGAATGGAGAAATGACCCTTTGACTTGGCTTTGAGTAAGTCAGTAGTGACTTTTGTGAGAGCTGTCTCTGTGGAGTGTTGTGGCCTGAATCAAATTTGAAGGGGTTAAGGAGGGAGCTGGATGAGATAAACTGTGTACGGCGATTGTAAACGACACGCTCAAGCAGTTTAGAAACCAGGGGAAGTAGAGAAATAGGGAGGTAGTTAGATGCAGAAGCTGGATCAGAAGTGGGTTTCTTAAGAATGGGTGTAATTATGGCGTGTTTTAAAGAGATTTTTATTCTGGAGTAATGTGATACACTCTCTAGGTAAGTATAGGTGCGTACCCTTCTGAAAGATGTAATGTTTTAAATGTGGGATGTTTTATTCTTGTTGATGCATTTTCCTGGCTATTATTAGTTTTAAATTAAGGACACCAACAGTTTAACCACCTTGTTTCCCCCTTCTATACTAGCAGTGAGTTCTTGTTTTGCTTGGTCAGTGTATTTTAATGGTTTAAATTTAGCATAATGAACTTTGGTGTATTTGTCTGTATTAGTACATAAATGTGCTCTGTATACATCGTTAGGTCTTTGAACATGATCCCTCCCTTTCTTTTTTCAATTATCACTGTGTATTCTAGTAAATGTCATTGCATGACTCACTTCCCAAAATAGGCTGATTTTATCTACATTAGTAATGTTATTATCCAGATAATTATTCCATTATTGTTATTAAAGTGTGTCATTTTTTTTATTAACAGACATACCATATACACATATATACACTTGCATATAAACACTTGTAAGGTATGTAAGCAGTCATATAAAATTAAAAAAAGCACAGACTGCTATTATTAGAACAAAAGAACAATGTCTAAAAATCATAGCAAGGGAAACTTGGAATTAAGTCACATTTTATATACTGTTTGTAGAGAAAATAGTTTGTAGCCCTTTAAAAAATTACTGATATTGTTTACAACATTGGCTGTTTGTAGAATTTCATCTAGAGGATTATTTTTTTTTCTGTCAAATTTGTTATTACTGTATACTTATAGGAAATTAGATTTTCCAATGATAGTGCTTTACACTGTGTTTAAATTCTATCTTAAATGTGATTGGGAAATGAAATAAAAATAAATATTTATTAAGTTAGACAACAGCGCTAATCATGAACATAAAAGCATTTCAAAAGAACAATTAAAACAAAAGTCTCCCTTTTTGTACATATTTTGTACATATACTGTACATGGTCACTTTTGAATAAAGTGGGGTATCCTTACAACTCAGTTTTTTCTAACACAGTCCTTATGAGTTGTATACTTTTCAGTTACCACGTATCATATAGTACTTGTGTTGTTGCATAATATTATTTGTTGCGTACGGGATATATCAATTAGTATCTTGTGATGCATTCCACTCTGTTTGGCACAATAAGAGGCCTCTCCTATTAGACTGAGACACTCTTACAACAATGTATTCATTTTGCCTATTCACTCCCAAATAGTTTTATATATTGTGAGTGACCACATATTCCTTATTGACTGCAAGGTTAGACAAAAGTCTGTACCAGTATCTCTCATGTATGTCAGTCCATCTACCCTGCTAAGGGAGTCTCCTTTACTGTAGGGCTCAATAGTGGTGTGCTAATTCATCCTTTAAATTTCCACTGTTTCTACACTCTGAGCTTCAGCGTCCATCACTGGTGAGTCTATACCTACAGTCTCTGATGTGTAGCGATGACGTGCGTTTCCAAGCCCGGCCTGCGTCTTTCTCAAAAGGGAATCAACTGGCGCCTGGCCTGGAATGTATCCCTGTTTTTAAATTATTTGGACATGATTAGCACCGTTGTCTAACCTAATAAAGATTTATTTGTATTTCCTTTCCCAATCAAATTTGTTATTTTTCAGATTTTCAAGTGAATATGATGTTTTCTGAGGCTTTTAATTTATGCTGATTTTCCAGCAGACACCTCAGAAATTCTCTTAAAATATATTGTCATTAGACCATTAGACCATGAATATAGCTTTCAGTATTTGACTCCTACCCCTGTACATGCTCAGAAACAGGCAAGTTGGAAACCCTGCTTCTGCAAATATTCAAATGCCCCTTGCACGCACACCCTTCGCCATTGTATCATGGATGCCACTAGGGACTAGTAGAAGAATCATCTTTCTTAATTAAGGCTTATTAAATAGCGAATCAGCAAATTTAAAAGGGCTCTATTTAAGCACATAGCATATTTTTTTACAGAAGTTTTTAGTTAGTGAAGACCTTGCTTTTGGATAGAAGCTCACTAACTAAAAACGTCTGTAAAAAAAATATGCTCAGTGCTTATATAGAGCCCTATTCAATTAGCCGAATCACAATTTAATAAGATATTCATGTCTAGTTATGCTTCGTCAGTCTACATTTTTCAAACACGCGTTTTAATCAAACACTGATTTTTTAACTCTTGTGAATAAGAACCTACTGTATATGATATTGTCCACCATACCTTGCTGTCTTTATCTATGTCCCATATTGTTCCCATCACTCTGAATTCCATGGCACATTACACCATCCCTAAATCTGCACATTCTTCACAACTATAAAGACCCATCTCTCATTCTGAATGTATGCAGACCCCAGCCCCCATCCACTATGCCCCCCACCCCCTTTATCTCTCTACCATTACTCATCAGGCCTCTGACATTCATTCAGCCTCTGGCTTATTGTACATTTAAAAGCTAATCCATGTTATTTTATGCTTTGATACCTTTATTCTGCCTTACTAACCAGTACTGTACATGTAACTTAGTGCAGACTACATTTAGAGCTTTGGTTATTTAGATATACATATTAGTAGTTTGCAACAAAATAAGCCAGAGCATAGTTGGCACAGATATTCAGGTTTATGCAAATTGTTACCCTGGTGTATGCAAATAGTTCCCAAGTATCCTGAACAAGCCGTACACTTTGACATTTCTCCAGCGGACTGAATTTGAGATTTTCTGAGAAACCTGAGGCATTATGGGGAAAAAAATATTTTCAGAGTTTGAAATATTGCTCAGTATACAGTATGTTTCATTGTTTTTCTTCGGGTCTGTTTCTTAAACTTGATAATACATTTCTATGAAGTGTTAATGCAGTGGATATTAACCATTTCCTATACCCTTGACATCAGCAGCAGCCTTATTATGTTGTGATTCGGCAAATTTAAAAGGGCTCTATTTAAGCACATAGCATTTTTTTTTAAACAGAATTTTTAGTTAGTGAACTTCTTTTCAAAAGCAAGGTCTTCACTAACGAAAAACTGTAAAAAAATATGCTATGTGCTTAAATATAGCCCTTTTAAATTTGCAGATTCGCAATTTAATAAGACTGCGGGTCTCTAATGATAAGAGAGCGATGCGTGAGTAGACGCACATCCTTATAATCCTAAACTGTGCTGCCAGAGCTATGGTTTTATTATGGGTGTGAGGCTGTTTATTTATTTAAAGGCATTCACATGTGTAACAAGCCCAGCCAATCCATCATAAACGCAAATGAGCCCAGGTGGAGCCGACAGGAAACTGGTTTGACCGGAAGATCTGGCTCACTCCATGACCCTGCACTTGGACTCCACCTGACATGATCCTTCCCTGTCCTTGTGGGATAAATATCAGCAAACGCCTTCAGGAAATTCAGGACTGTAAAAAAACACATCTCAATAGTATTTTGGGAAAGCCAAAGACATCCTGACATCTCCAGAAATGAGAAACAATATATATAGTATATTAGAATTCAAACATGAACTAGATGAAATATAGCAATAGTTACTGTTATAAATATTGGGGCAACTATGTATAAGTAACCATGTGCACGGTTACACAAGAGGTTTATAAAACACTTTAGAGTTTAGTATTTTATCATTTTAATTGTTGTTTTTATTTCATATTACTGTTAACTTTTAAATAATCATCTTTTTATTTGTCTCTAGATAAAGGTATTAGGCTACTAAGCATGGCCTACTGAATATATGTGAACACATTCTATCACTACCGTGTATTTGTAACCTAGTGTATACAGTATGAAGGAAAAGGAGAACAAGTTATACTATAACAGCGCACACACAATGGGTTGATTATTTTTCGCTCTTCTAGATTGTACGACTGTAATAGTCTTTATAGTTTTCTTAATTTATATCCTCTGATTATCTCATAACTTGAGAGGGATGTTTGTCACTATAGCAAAGTTGTAGGTAATATTTATCCCTACAGATCTACCGCCATTCCATATGTGATGTGTATTGTCAGAAATGTTAAAACATTACTGTGGCCAGTTTATTCTATATCCTCCTTCGCATAAGTTGATAGTTGGGAAAAATGATATGATCATGTATTTAAACCATTCCTGGAATACATGCGGCACTAAGCAGTATCTGAAGGGGCTTCCAATGCTCAAGCTAACAGATATATCCAATCTGACACAAGAGATTGTGAGGCCACCAACATGCACCCTATACATCCTAAACTGCAGACCGTTGCCTTTCAAGTAATGAAACACACACCCTGCTACAAGGTGATACTTGACCTTAACTATTAATTGCCTGCTACCAAAAAAGGAGGCTGGTGCTATTCTTACAACTGTGTGGAAGAGGAGAAGGGATAAAATAAGCTCTTGATAGGGGGAACACATTGTCATGTCTTGTAGATTCTCATTTGTGCTAGCTTGCCTTGGCTGAATACCCACTATGGAGTTTCCTCCCTGTGCCTCTGAATCTTTCCCTTTATATCCATCCGGTTTCAGAGCTACCAATGGTGCAGGTGGTGCTGTGCACCAGGGCAATCCTTTGGGGGTGACCAGTGCGACCAGTGTAGTATGGGGAAGGGTGCTGTGTGAGGTAGGATCTGATAGGGGTTGGGTGCTATGTGGGGAGGGATACTAAGAAAGGAAGGCTGCTGACAAGGACTGGGTGCTATGTAGGGATTGTAAGAGGGAAGGGTGTTGTGGGGGTGTGTTGCTCTTCAGAGGGACACCCTGTAGAAGACGTCACTGGGAAGTGGAGCGCACAATTCTTTTTTGCACCAGGGCCCTCCGTTCTCTAGCTCCACCACTGTGTCCATCCTTATGTTTCAACATTTTTAGAAGCAGGCCTTCCTCAATATTTTAGTTTGGAATCACTGGTCTTAGGAATTAACACCCCCTCCAATTTGTTTTTGGCCAATCCAGGTAGATTAAAGATTTGAGACATAGCACTATGTTAGTTGCTATGGCAACACCACACAGCATAGTCAGGAGGAAGGGACTGGGAGGCTGACAACACTGCTCTCCTACTGGCTGAGCAAACAAGAGCAGGTAAATAGTGGGTTAATATTGCTCCACGGGCGCTGCATGCTGATTGGCGGATCAGAGGCCTGTGTAGACACCCATTGGAGGTGTCAACATAATCATTAGAGGGATTTTTAGATATTAATAAAAATAAAATGTTTTATGAGATGTGCTATATACATATAGGCTGTTTTTTGCCTATAGAGTGCAGAAATGTATTAATCCAGCAAATGTAGATATCCTTTAAAAAAACATGAAAGCAAGACGTAGTAATAAAAATAAAATCTACATATACCAGCAGTCTTCAGGAACACCCATTTTTTTACCTGTACAGTGTATCTGCCATAGGGGGAAACAGAGCCTAAACAAATATAGTCTGTTCCTGTATGAATCCATTCTTGTGGTTACATTCTTTAGGTTGTACTGGCCCAGCCTTCACTTTAAATGCTCCACCCCATGGACCAATAATTATGCTGTTTTTGTTCAGTGCACTAAAAGTCCAAAACACACAAACTTTTCCCTGTGATCCTAAACCATAACACAATTTCTTTCATTCAGGTACCTTGTACTTCCAGCACTTTTATCACCTATTTTGGTACTGTATATTTTCTTATGAAAACTGTATTCTAGAGATTTTTTTGTAAACTTTAGCTATATTGCCTATGATAGAGCCTGCCCATAAGTTGTTATGCACGGATACTCATCTCTTTAACATTGTCACCCTCTACTGGTCACAAGCCAGTTAACATTCATTGTCAATGTATTTCGACATCTATGATCTGTCTGTTCTCTGCCATCCTATATCAGTACTTTTCAACTTCTAGGCAGCATAATTTAGATTAAGCCACGCCTCCTAATGTAGGACAGACCAAAGTCACCAACCGATAAATAACACCCCCACTCCTTCACTATCAGTGTTTTTCTGCCATATCTTAGTTAGGGTACCACCCCTCCACATTGGATGGACCTTCCTTCTCTCAGTGGATATGGAGAGGCTCTACAGGCATTATCCAGGCGGATGAGTGCTCCAAGGAAGTTTTCCCATCCTTGACCACTCTCTGGACCAAGTTATGGCACAAATTACCAAGCTTTTCTGCTTAATTTTATCCAGAGTAATTCAACTCTGTGTATGTGAATCTACCAAAAGAAACTGTAAGCGAGCAGGGGGAGCCTTTTCTTTACTTGGTCCGTTCTTTCTGCTGTTTGCAGCTATGTCTTACCTTACAGTCAGTTCTCTTTCCCCCTCCTTGTTTCCAGCATGACAGATTTCCTATATTCATTCTGTGGGTGGCTTGCTTTGCAACCCTAGCACACGCTTGTCCTTATCTGTCACTTAAGCATGAATGCTGCCATCCTGGAAGTTTATTTTCAAGTCATCTAGTCATGTGCGACTCTCGTTGACCTTATGAACCACAGCATGCTATGCACATGTCATCGACTGCGCCTCGGAGCTCCCTAAAGCTCATGTCCATTGCTTCATCGATCCATCTGTTCTTTTGCCATCCTCTTCGTCTTGTGTCATTAAACTTTCCCAGCCTCAGAGCCTTCTCTAGGGAATCCTGTCTTATTATATGGCCTACACAGTTTTCTCCAGCACCACAGTTCAAATGTCAATTGTACTGTTCTCGGTCTTCTTTATGGTCCAACTCTCACATCTGTATGTTATTACTGGGAATACCATAGTTCTAACTATGTGGACTGTTGTTAATGGTGTAATATGGTTACTTTGTAATCGCTTGTTCAGACTTTCCATACTCCTCAGAAGCAATCCTTTAATTTCATGGCTGTAGTCAACATCAGCAGATAATTCGCAACCCAGGAAAATACAATCTGTCACTGCCTCCACATCTATTTAGCAGGAACTGAGATAGGCTCTTTAGTTCCTCCTCACTTTCAGCCATCAGTGTAGTATCATCCGAGTTTCTGAGCTTGTTGATATTGCTCCCAGCAATATTACCTCACACACAATGTATTTGAATGACACTCCTTTCCAGATCTTAAATCATTCGCTTGCTCCATGAGCGATTCAAACTGGGGCTTCTTGGTCCACGTACAGATTCCTTAAAGAACCTACCACTTTTTGTTGTGATCCACACAAATGATTTAGAATAGTCTATGAAGTAAAGGTAAATGTTTTTCTGGAAGTTCTCAATCCATACTGTATATTGTTGGGAGTCGAGTCTCCAGGATCTTAAGCATTACCTTGATGGCATGGGAAATGAGTGCAACTGCTTGACAATTGGATAACTCTTCGGCAAAGCCTTTTTTTTTTTTTTTTCAGATGTAGATTGACCTTTTCCAGTCAATTGAATTTTCCAAGTTTGTTGTCACAATACAAGCAACACTTTTACAGAAGCTTCTTATAGGATTTTGAAAGGTTCAGCTGGGATTCCTTTACCTCCTGTAGCCTTATTATCAGCAAGACTTCCTTAGGGCCTATCTCACATCACTCTCCAAGATGTCTGGTTCCAGTTCTTTGGACAAACTATTGAGGTTGTCAATGTTGTGAAGATGCTTCATGTATAGATATTCAGTGTATTCCGGTCACCTCTTCTTGATCTGACTGGCTTCTGTTAAGTCTCTACCATTTTTGAGTTTTATCACCCCCTCTTTGGCATGAAAGGTTCACTTGATATCCTCAATTTTCTTGAAGAGATTAACTTTCAAGTTGTTTTCTTCTCTCTCTTTACATTGCTTATAAAATATCACCATGCTATCCTCTGGAATTCTGGGAAATATCCAAATTTTATCATCTTTGTTTTGCTTTGGTTGCTATTGATTGCAATTACTTGTATACACTGTATATTTTGTACTATCCCATTAATGCTCAGAATTTATACTGTATATTAAACTTTTAGTTCTTATAGTACTTAAACTTTTTTAGTATACATTCTATTATAAACAATACCAACAATAGAGGTGCTCAGGCAGAAAATGAACTATCCTTAATAGGTAGTTCTATGGATATGGTCACCCACTCTGAGAGCAACCTCTTTTAGCTCACTTGTGCCCTTCACAAGGAGAAATATCCTGTAGTATATCAGTCTGGGGCCACTCAAAAGAGTGACCCAGCCCCGAAATACCAGGCAATTCTACCCTGAACAAGAGAAATAGCAAACCCCAGACGCGTTTCAGCTTTTATTGGGCCTAGTCTGTTAGCTAAAGAGGATGCTCTCAGAGTGTATAACCATATCCATAGAACTATTAAGGATAGGTGGTCAGCTGCCTGAGCGCACCTCTATTGTTAGTATTTCATTCTATTATATGCAGATATCACAGATTTTGTATTTTTTTTTTTTTTTTTTTTTAATTGATTTTTATTAGACAGGTCAGACATACAACATAGTCCAGCAAAAACATTTGTGATGGTAAGTAGAAATTAACAATAAACGTGTTTCACATATCTGGTTTCTAGTATGTCATCTGCCTGTCCAAAACTCCTCTCTTTTTCCGTTTTTCTGGAAATATAATAGCTGGTATTAGCTTTCAATTAACTTAATACTAATAAAAAAAAAAAAACTATATGTAATAAAGTCCCATAACTATGGGAAAAAAATTTTTATGAACTTGGATTCCTGACCATCTGTTGTCTTGAGCTTGGTTGGTTTCCACTAATATGTTGCGAACTCTGTGTTTAGGTTACTGTATGAGGCTAATGGTGTTGGGTAAGTTAAGACAACTCCTGATATGGTTCCCTTAATAGCTCCTTTGGAGGGAAAAAGTGTCACTCACCCTATTTATCTGCCTCGTCTTGTCTCCCAGGCGGCCCAGCAGGAGGCCCAGCGTTTGTAGTTATGGTCAACCTCAGCGGACAAAATGCTCATGGACCGAACAAACTCAATTTTGTTTAAGACTACTTCAAACAATGGGGTGGGTGATTTCCAATGGGCGGCTACTACTATCCTAACTGCTAAGAAAATTTGGTTGGTTAGGAATTGTTCTGAGTTGGACATCCCTTCTACCGGTAAACCCAGAATGGCCTCTTCTGGTCTCATGGGATAGTTTTGACCCCATAAATTCTCCAGGGTTTTGTAAGTGTCCACCCAGGTATGTCTAATCATAGGGCATTCCCATAGTTTATGGATTAGAGTCCCTTTCTGGTTGCAGCCCCTTTTGCAGGTGTCGCTAATCGTCTGGTTTCCTATGTGCAGTCTTACTGGAGTTAAGTACCACCTCATGATAACTTTATAGGCGTTTTCCTTCATAATTACGTTAAGTGATGTGATTTTTGCTTGTTTCCGAATGCTGTTCCATTGGTCTCTGTCTAATTGTATGTTGAGGTCAGTTTCCCATGCTGACTCATAGTGTAATTTAGGGGGCGTGACTAACTCGCTTAAATGGTTGTATATTATGGAGATGTTCCCTTTCCCTCCCGGGAATTTAATGCAACATTTTTCGAATAATGATGTATTTTGCCCTCCTTTATTCTTAGTGATGTGAATTAATCTTTGATTTATAGCGAGTAGGTTAAGCCATTCCCCCGGAGGTAGTAGTTTGTCCTCTAAGAAGGCGGTGGTGGACCATTTTTGGTTAACAACCGGTAAATCTGCCGCTATTGAGCAATTATTATCAATCCACCATCTGTATTGAGCATTAGAGTTTATTTTGGGGTTAGTTGACAGTGGCCATAAGGGGCTGAGCCCTGACTCTGGGCCAAGTAGCCTGTTCCTCCTATTTATATCCTTCCATAAGTTAATTGAGTGCCTCACACTGGATGGGATTGATTGGGGTAACTTGAAGCCCTGCTGAGTTGAGAGCCATAGTAATTGGCGCATGATTAAATCATTGGACCCTAGTATGTGTTTTTCTAATTGAACCCATACCGGGGGGGAGTCCTTGATATACCACTTTACTAGTTGTGCTAATCTAGCTGCTTTAAAGTACCTGGAAATGTCTGGAAATCCAAGCCCACCATCCCTCTTGGTCGCAGTGGTTGTTTCTCTGTTAATTCTAGGTTTTTTGTTGTTCCACAGAAAACTCATTAATAATTTTTGTATTTTTTTCAGGTCTATCGCTAATATCGAGATAGGAATAGTTCTAAACAGGTAGAGCAGTTTGGGGAGTACGTTCATTTTGACGGCATGTAGCTTTCCTAACCACGAAATTTTTAGTTCTGACCACCTGTGTAGGTCTCTAGTTAGTTGTTTAATGAGGGTTGGGTAGTTTGCTTCATATAGGGTCTTAGTTGATTTTGTTATTTGTATGCCTAGGTAGTTGATAGAATTCGGGGCCCATTTTATTGGGAAGTTATTGGCCAGTAGTTTTTCCGTGGAGGGAGGAAGTGATATATTAAGGGCTATGCTTTAACTTGTGTTAATTTTGAAACCTGACAGTGGGCCAAACCTAGACAGAAGTTTGAATAGATTGGGGAGACTGATCAGGGGATTGGCTATTGTTAGCAGGATGTCATCGGCAAAAAGGCTTATTTTATGATCTATCGTGCCGACTCTTATACCCGATATGTCCGTGTGCTGACGAATGGCAATTGCTAGGGGCTCTATACTAAGGGCGAATAAGAGTGGTGATAAAGGGCACCCCTGTCTTGTCCCTCTCGTGATGTTGAATTTTAGTGAGTTGTGTCCTTGGTATGTAACCTGCGCAGTCGGTTCTGAATATAATGATGTTATGCTTCGTAGAAAACCCTCCGGAATTCCGAATTTGTTTAGTGTGGCTTCCATAAATGTCCAATCTAACCTATCAAATGCCTTTTCGGCATCAAGTGCCAACACCATTGCGCGCCCTCCATCACTTTTGGTTATGTCAATAAGGTCAATTATTTTTCTGGTGTTGTCTGGCGCTTCTCTCCCCTTAATGAACCCTACCTGGTCCGGATGTATCACTTCAGGTAACAAGTTCGCTAGTCTGGACGCTAAGATTTTGGTGTATAATTTTAAATCTGTGTTGATCAGAGATATTGGTCTATAGCTAGCACATTGGGCTGGATCTTTGCCCGGTTTAGGAATAAGTATTATTTTAGCCTCTAAGAATTCCGGTTTAATTCTTCCACCTGCTAAGAAGCTGTTAAATAGTTTGTGTAAGGTGGGGCTAAGTAGGTCGCTCATGTGTTTATAATAGAGGTTAGAGTAGCCATCTGGCCCTGGGGCCCCGTGTGCTTTTGTGGATTTGATCGCATCTTGTATTTCCTTGACCGAGATGGGCACTAAGAGTGATTCAGCTTTGGTAGAGTCTAATTGGGGTATTGTTAGTTTGCTTAATGTATTTTCAATTTCTAGTTTATGGGTTGGGGTGCCTGATTCGGGTGATTTGCTATAAAGGTCTGCGTAAAAATGTCTGAATTCATTTACTATTTGATCCGGTTTAAAAACTGTCTCCCTATTTTTGGTGATTATTTTGGCTATGAATGAGTTTGCTCTTTTTTCTCTTAGTCTTGTGGCCAGCATCCTATCGGGTTTGTTTGCGTATCTGAAGAATTTAGCTTCAGTTCGCTGTAGGATAGTGACCATTTTCCCTCTTAAAATAGTGTTTAGTTCTTGCTTGTATCTTATTACATTCTCGTGAGTCTGTCGTGATTTATCTCTAATGAATAGTTTCTGGGCTTCTGCAATTTTCTGGTTTAGGAGTAAAATTTGTGCTTGGTCCTTTTTCTTTTTGGATGAGCTAATTTGTATACAGACTCCCCTGATCACTGCTTTGTGAGCCGCCTAAATTCCATCTATGTCTATCTCTCCTACTGTGTTGAGGTCAAGATAATCTACGATTGCAGTTCTGACCTTATCCCGTGTGATTGGATCATTCAGTATACTGGGATTTAATGACCACCTCGGGTTATTGCCTTTCGGCAAGAGGTTGCTTATGGAAATTTTGACTAGATCGTGGTCCGACCATGCTATGGGGCAGATAGAGGCCTCAGTTAGGTTCCCGGTTATGTTCTGTGGGATCAGGATATAGTCTATTCTGGAAAGCGAACCATGTCTGGCGGAAAAAAATGTGTATTCTCTTTCCGTGGGGTTCATGTTTCTCCAGGTATCAATCATGCAGTTTGATTTTAGGAGATTTTTGAGTGTTTTGGTCGCCGTGGGGATTTTTTGTGAACCTAGGTCGTTTGATTTGTCTTTGAGCGGGTCTAGGACCGCGTTCATGTCTCCTCCTATTATCTTAAGCCCGTCTTCCCAGCTATCTGTAAGTTTCTGTATCTTTTGAAAGAATGGCGTTTGTACTGTGTTCGGGGCGTAAATGTTCAAGAATGAAACCTTATGTTCGTGTATTGTCCCATGTACTGCTATAAACCTGCCATCTTTGTCTTTTTGAATTTTACTTAACTGAAAGTTGAGTCTTCTGTGGAACAAAATAGTGACTCCTTTTTGTTTGGTATCCGCGGTAGAATGGAATGCTTGGGTAAAGACTCCCCCCCAATATTTTGGCACTGCTTGTTTTCTAAAGTGAGTCTCTTGAATCATTACTATATCTAGATTTAGTTTTTGGTAGTTTCTCAAGGCTACCCCCCTCTTGACTGGTTCGTTTAGCCCATGAGCATTATGTGACGCAATGACAATGTCCATATTTCTTAATGAGGTGTATGACCTTTTGGTGCGTGCAATTGGCTATCTCACCTTTCGGGATGTCTGTGACTTCGTTATCTTGTGCCTCCTGCTGGTTTCCGCCCCGAAGACCGCTCAGCAGCTAGCTGTGTGGAAGAGTACCTGTACTCAAAGGAAAAGAGACAACAGATTGTGAGACAACCTGACTGTACCCAATCCCTTGGGATTATAAAATCTTGGCTCAGTAACTGAGCTAATTCCTATTTCTCCTCCAGTGGAGTTCCCTATGTTAACCCTGGGTAAGGTGGCTAAGTTCGTGAGTCTGTTTAAATATCTCGCTGTGGGTCAGGAAAGCTCTTAGTATATTTGAACTTTATCGTGATCCTTACTTAACTAAGGTGTGGTAATTTAAACTACTATGAGGAGAGCGTTTGCTGTCCTCTTCGGATTTTACTGGTGGGCCTGTTAGTGTCTCTAAACTGACACTGAATTGGTCCGCCTAAACTGTCCCTACTGTTGGGGTTTGTGGCAGTCTATTTGTAAGCGCCCTTAGGGACGCCTTCTAGGTGTGTGAAGATTATGCCTTTACGGCCTGGGTTAACTGTCTATAGTGTATATTAGAACTTACACTGGTGCGAGTGCTATCTTAATGAACCTAGACGTTAAATGATTCAGTTAGCTTTGTTTGTCAGGTTAGCTTGGAAATAAAGAGAGAGAGAGAAGAAGTGAGAGAATACATAAGAAAAAACAAAATAGGTGACAACTCATTGTATTCAGTCTGTATCTTTGTTCATGGGAGGACTTCTCGCTCTTGGGTTTTCTGTTGACTGCAGATTCTCACCGACTGTGACTTTGATGTTCCATTCCGCCAGCAAGTTGATGCCCTCCTCCAGTGTTCTAACCGTGAAGAATTTTCCTTCCTTGGAGATATTGAGGCGAAAAGGGAAACCCCATGTGTACCTCCATCCTTGAGCCAAGATACAGTCCAGAACCGGTTTCAGTTGTCTCCTTTTGGCAAGGGTAACCGGGGCTAAATCAGAGAAAAGCAGCGGTGTGTGCCCCTCGATGGGAGGAATGCGTTTTCTTGCGGCCTTCATGAATAATTCTTTGGTGGAGTAGTAGTGGAATCTGGCAATGATGTCTCTTGGTCGTTTTTGCGGAGATGAACGGAAGCCTAGGGCTCTGTGGAACCGATCCATCCTCAAGTTTTCCGGATGCATGTTAGGGAGGAGAAATTCGCATAGATCGCTAAGGTATGCGTGTAGGTCTTTTACCGTTCCTGGCACATTCCTCAGTCTTATGTTCTGTCGTCTTGATCTGTTTTCCAGATCCTCCTGTTGCAATTGTTGTCTGGCTTGTTCGTCCTTCAACGCCAAGATCTCCTCAGTCAGTTTGTTGTTATGTTGCATTATTTCCGAAATTTTAGTTTCCAGTTTTGTTGTTTTATCATCCACCTTCTTAATTTCTGTGGATAGTTCTGTCGTCACCTGCCGGATCTCTGATTTGACCTCCTCTCTGAAGTTGGATATTAAGTCCTTAAGGTCCTGGATGTCACTTTTAGTGCTAGGTGCTGACATTTCGTAGTTTTTTGTTGCGTGGACTGTGACTATGGGTGCTTTATTGGTAGGAGAGCTTGCCGAAGGTTTGGGTAGGCAGTAAGATTGGATCCCTTTATTGTTCTTCCTTGTGGCGACACCCGCCATCTCAGTGAAAGTGCTGTAGTTCGAGTTGTTACCAAATTTCTGGTAACATTTGTCTAGTCCCAGTGCAAATGTTGGCGTCCCTATGTTCCAGGGCTCTTTCCTAGTTACATCTTTTTGAGTCCATTAAAAGTTCTGGAACTGGTTCAGCCACCTCCTGAAAGTTTGTAGCTGGAGAGTAAGTTTTTGTTGATTTTTCCCACTTGCATGGTAATATTGAGTTTTGTCCACTAGAGGGTAGCGGAGTTCCACTAGCACAGTCTGTTATACAAGCAAAGCCTTGGGCTGGTAATCAAGTTTGAAAAACAAAGAGTTTTGTAATCATGTGTTTTGCTTGATTAACCCTTTGTCTGCTGCAATTTCCTTGTGTGCTGTTGTGATCTTTTTGGTGAGTTTGTTGCTTTTTCTGTACTCTTTGTGGGTTGCCTTTTCCCTCTGATGGGATTACCTTCCCTTAGTAAAATTTTAGATGGGTTCCTGGTAGCTGCCTTTGGGGTGAGTGTTTTTTCTTAAGGGACTTAACAGCTCCTGGGACTGAGCTGTATTGTTTTCAGGGACCTGTTTCAGTCAAGTGCCTGGAACCAGTGGGTTTCTGTGAGGGTTCTTGGGCCCAGGGGGGAGGTCCCCTGTTATGGGTATGACTCCTGGATCTCTTTGGTCTTTTGGAGCCCCCTCTATGAGCCCCTGTAGAATTGGCTTCTGTAAGTTCGTGAGCCTGGTTTGGGCTTGTAAGGGTCCCTCTAGCTGAGGATTGTTGGGGGTGGAAGGGCCTCAGAGGGGTCTGTTTGCACCCTCTCCTGTTCTACCCCTTCTGTGCTGGGTGCACCCTTATACACCTTGTGTTCGGGGCTGTGTTATGAATGCTGGGAGTAGTAGTAGAGTAGGCCTGTGAGGTAGCGTCTAATAGACTATACTGTAATTAGTGTACAGGGGAGCAATCTCCATCTCTTTCTTACCTCACAGGCAGGCTTCCTGGTCTCTGCTTTTGACAACCCCGTGCTAGGGCTCTTTACATCCAGACTGCCGCCGCAGTGCACTCTCGCTGTTCTGTTTGGTTGGGCCGGTGTGTATCTCACGCCTCCGCCTCTGGGGTGTCCCCCTCGAGATCCGGACCCCTTGTTGGTTCCACCGCCGCCTCTGATTGCTGACTAGCAGCGCTCGGTGTGTTCAGAGCTGTGGCGGAGGGGTCTGTGTCGCAGTCGGGGCTCGTCTGTTCCAGGTGGGGAAGTCGTGGCCTGGTGGACGGTCGCAGCCGCCCGTCGTGGTGCTGGTCACGAGCGGTCCTCTAAACGGGAGACCGTTTATGACCAAAAAATTGTTCTGGTTGCTTGTGGACCGGTCCGTGGGGTGCTGCAAATGTACTGGAACCTTTTCAGGGGCTTTTGGTGAGGTTAGCCCCGATTAAATTGCAGTTTTTGGCTGCGTTTGTGCAGAGCTCAGCTCCAGCACGTCTGCTCAGTTTGCTTGCTTCCTCACTATTCGTCAGATTTTGTATTTTTTTATGATATATACATACACACTTATGCTATAATTATTTACTTTAATTTACTACTTTAGGTGAGATATAGATTAAGAGGCAGTCCTTCTAGAGTACATTTGTATATTCTTAGAGTTGTTTTTTGAGATGGCTCTAGCTATGCCTGACTGTGCACAAAGAAGATACTACTACAATTTAAATCTTTTAGTAAGTCTACATTATAAAACTTGAAATCAAAGCACAGAATCAAAATTCTGTTTGTGCATGAGAGTGTTTGAATTAAGAGACATTAGCTTTTTTTTATGAAAAGGACATATTTAATCTGGGAAAAAGTGTGTGTGTATAATATATATATATATATATATATATATATATATATATATAAATAAAAGATACATGTGCTTACATAAGTGTGTCCATGCACAAGTTCACACATGTATCCCAAATTAGTGGCTATTTCTGAAACTAGTACAGCTTGCGTTTTAGAGGTCTAAGCCTAATTTTTGTGTTTAGCTTCTTGACTAACCCAGATGTTATTTTCTCTATTAATGCATTTCATAAATTATTTTTCCTCATTTTGAAATCGCTCCTCCTCACATAGAAATGTTGCTATAGTATTTGGCTAGAGCACTCTTTCTTACTCTGCAGAGTATGCAACTAATAGAGGGTTACATTACTACACTACTCTGCCGACTTCTATTTTTGATCAACTATACCATTACTAGCGACTTGCCCGTCAAAAATGACGGGGCAATAAAATTGTAAGGCAGGTAATGCTGTTTGCCACAGACAGTAAGTGTTTTGGTCGCCTGAGATCCTTCGATGCTCATTGCGAGCCTCTCGGTTGGTGTATGTTTTGTTATCATAGGCGCTGTTGCTCTCATTGTAAGGTCCGCGCTGATCTCCTTTTTGCAAGTCTCTCCCCTGGTGTAGTTTGTGTCCTATGAACAGCGTTGGCGATCCTTGTGAGGAGTGCTTTGAAGGGCTTTGTCGTTTAATGCGATACTGTGTTTTTTTTGTGTGTATATGTAGGTTTTCATGATGTAGGTTTTCGTGATTGTGTATGTGGTACACGGGTGTGGATGATTTAGCATCATTGCTAATAGTGTATTTTTTACGGGTTTTTGTAAAAGTCGTATGTGCTTGGCTATGTTTTGCGGCTTTAGGGGTCGTGTAGCCCCGTTTTTTCGGCGGCCATTTTTCTCTCGCTTCGGGGATTTTCGAGTGTGTAAATTTTACTTAAATTGAGGTGTAACCTCACTTCCATTTGTCCTGGGTGTCCCCCCTTGCTGTGGGGAAGGCTTTTATTTTTGTGTTTTTTTTTATGTTTTCCGCTGTGTGCGGTTCGGGCGTTTTGAGAGTTCGTAAAAAAAAAAATTCCGAAGTCCCACGGCTCGTAATTTTTTTTGTGTAAGTCCGTATTTAGTCATTGCATGTTATAGTTATTTTTTCAAAGTCCGGCTTCTGTGGCTGATTGTAACCACTTGAGGCGCCGTAGACCCTCCACCTCCCCAATGCTTCGCAAGGGTCTGTATTTGCAGCCTGCAATGAGCCTTTGGCTCATTGCAGAAGTGGGAGCGTCCACCTTCCGCAAATGATTTGCGGCCCGAACTGCGTCCCTCGCAAGTTCTTGCGAGCTCGCAAAGCATGACATTTCGTAGTTTGACAACTATTATATGTGATCTATATCCTTGTGTTTCTCTCCAACAGCAAACAGAATATATCCAACTAGCGACTTGCCCGTCAAAAATGACGGCAATAAAAACTGAAGCCTGGCAATGCTGTTTGCCACACAATGTAAGCCTCTCCCCCTCTACTTTACTGGCCTTGTGATGAGCGCCTTTGGCGCTCATCACAGGCCTTGCAATGAGCCCCTTTGGAGCTCATTGCGAGTCTCTCCCTCTGTCTACTTCCTCCCTCGTGTCTTATTTCCCCCCTCCTCTCCCTCCCTTGTGTCTCCTTCCACCTCGTCTACCTCCTTTGTATCTCCTGCCCCCCTGTGTTTTTACCTCCCTCTCCCTCCCGTGTCTCTAAACCCCTCCCCTGTGTCTCTTTCCCCCTTCTCCCTCCTATGCATCTCCCCCAACCCTCCCCTGTGTCTCCCCCAACCCTCCCCTGTGTCTGTTCCCCCCTGGCCTGTGTCTCTTTCCCCCTCAGCCCTGTGTCTGTTACGGCCTTCCTCGTGTCTCCATTTCCCTCCCTTGTGTATCTTCCCCCCTGCACTCTCTCCCCTGTGTCTCTTCCCCCTCCTCTCACTCCCCTGTGTCTCTTCCCCCTCCTCTTTCTGTGCCTCTTCCTCCCTGTCTCTTCCCCCTCACCCTCTGTGTCTTCCACCCTCTCCCTCTGTGCCTCTTCCCCCGCCTCTCTCTGTGTGTCTCGCCACTGTGTCTCTTCACCCCTTCCTCTGTCCCCCCCCCTCTGTGCTTCTTTCCCCCTCTCTCTGTACCTCTTCCCCCCCCTTCCCTCTGTGTCTCTTCCTCCCTCACCCTCTGTATCTCTTCCCCCTGTGTCTTTTCCCCCCTCTCCCTCTGTGCCTCCTCCCCCGCCTCTCTCTGTGTGTCTCGCCACTGTGTCTCTTCACTCCTTCCTCTGTTCCCCCCCCTCTGTGCCTCTTTCCCCCTCTCTCTGTACCTCTTCCCCCCTTCCCTCTGTGTCTCTTCCTCCCTCACCCTCTGTATCTCTCCCCCCTGTGTCTCTTCCCCCTCTCCCTCTGTGCCTCTTCCCCCGCCTCTCTCTGTGTGTCTCGCCACTGTGTCTCTTCACCCCTTCCTCTGTCCCCCCCCCTCTGTGCCTCTTTCCCCCTCTCTCTGTACCTCTTCCCCCCTTCCCTCTGTGTCTCTTCCTCCCTCACCCTCTGTATCTCTCCCCCCTGTGTCTCTTCCCCCTCTCCCTCTGTGCCTCTTCCCCCCTCTCCCTCTGTGCCTGTTCCCCCCTGGCCTGTGTCTCTTTCCCCCTTCCCCCTATGTCTGTTCCCCTCCCCCCCCCCCATTTCCCTCCCATGTGTATCTTCCCCATGTTCTCCCTCCCGTGTGTCTTTTCCCCCTCCTCTACCTCCCCTGTGTCTCTTTCCCACCTATCCCTCTGTGTCTCTCCCCCCTCCCTCTGTGTCTCTTCCCCACTCTCCCTCTGTGCCGTGCCTTTCCCCACTCTCCCTCTGTGACTCTCCCCCCCCTCCCTCTGTGCCGTGCCTTTCCCCACTCTCCCTCTGTGACTCTCCCCCCCCTCTTCCCCACTCTCCCTCTGTGACTCTCCCCCCCCTCTTCCCCACTCTCCCTCTGTGACTCTCCCTCCCCTCTTCTCCACTTTTACCTGCTCTCGGGCCGCGCGGCTTGTGCCGCGCTCTGCGCATGCGCGGCTTGCGCCGCGCTCTGCGCAAGCGCGGCTCGGGCGCAGAGCGCGGCTTGTGCCGCGCTCTGCGCATGCGCGATTCGCGCCGCGCTCTGTGCAAGCGCGGCTCGGGCGCAGAGCGCGGCTTGCGCCGCGCTCTGCGCATGCGCGGCTCGCGCCGCGCTCTGCGCAATGCGCAGCACTTTAGAATTGTCTAACTGCGATTCGTCTGAAGCGTGACGACGAATCGCAGTTAGACAATTATAATATGTGATTTCCTCAAATGTCATGTTTCCAGATTAGAATCCCCTTTCCATCCATGGGCATTACATCAATTCATCAGTTTGATACTCTGCAGAGTAAAAAAGGGTGCTCTAATCAAATACTATAGTAGGAGACAATAAAATGTCCTTAGATTCCCCAATCAGGTTTATCAAGGACATTGGGAACTAAAGCCAACATGATTATCTATTCCCATCCTTGGATCTAAATTAGGTCCTGACTGACCGCATTTTGCTAACCTTTTGGACCCAGTAATGTGTGGTTCATTACGATTTGCTTTGATTGCCAAAATATAGGCAAGAAGAATCTATCGGTGCCAGACAATAGAATCTCCAATGCTTCCCTAGAATTAGAGGATTATTTGTTCTACAAAAAGTCAATAGCTATTCCTTTCTTTGCAAATCCCTCCAGAGACAAGAAAAGGCTTGTTCATAACCGTGAATTTAGAGACTCAAACTGTTCATAAACGTGTATGCTCCATTTCCCAATGTCTTAAGAGAACATCAAATTTACCTATCCCATGATGGATCTACTCAAGTTATCCACAATTTACCACCCTGGTCAAGAACCTCCAGCCTCAACCCACACACACTATACCCAGAGCCCAAGTAACATCATGAACAGGCTTCCTCTACATTTTAAAATAGCAGAATGTTTGTATTTTACTTTGTATTGAATATATATGTGTATTTTACCTTTTATTAATAAAGGTTTATAATCTGTTTTACAACTTAAAATCAAATATGCAGTAGCAGAATCTGTTGGGCTTGATGTGCAGTATAGTGTCATAGCCTATCATGGATCATGAAGTTCCAGGAACATCACCGTCATGCTAAATCTAGCCAAGATCTCACCCTCTCAGCCAGTAGTATGGACTTATTAACCCACTAGATACAAGGTGTGTAGCCATTCAATGTATTTTATGTACCTCATCACAAAATTAGCAGAATTTTCCTGGTGTGAGTGGACATAGAGCTACATAAAGCTATTCTGAAAATATTGCCTGGGAGTACCAAAGTTGGATAAACCTGCTCTAAAGTTATAGGGTGCTCACACATAGTAACCCAGATATTACAGGTTGACTTCTTTACACTCCATGCTGTGAACACACACTAACACCTGCATAAAGTGAGAAATACGCACATGCTATCAGACATACAGAAATTACCAATCCCTTAGAATACAGCAATGCTATATTACAATTACAGCAGACAATTATTAGTTAATGATGTATCCGTTTTACAGTGAAATGATATATGTGTAAACCCTGATCTGCATCAATTTGTTAAATAATGTGATCTAAGCCAAGGGAATGCAAGTCAAAACACCACATTGTATGCCATGCACACATGCATTCATAAAAACCAGATAGAAACAAGGATATTAAATGTATTAGTTAATAAAAAGAGTCAACACAAAAATATCAAGAACGATCCTTTATTGTTACACAATATATTTAGATCCTTGATGGGTAAAGCATCTGTGGAGGAGAAAAAAAAGAGGGGGGATTAGTTTTCATTCACACTGAGAAATACCGGCTGTTGCACTTTGAGAAAAGTACATTGACTATCATTTAGTTTAAGAAGCAGAACCTAGAAAATATAAAAACCCTTAGACCAGTGGGTCAAGACAGGTGGAGGAGTCTCAAATTGCTTCACCTGTGTAACCACACATTGTTTTATCTAAATCATGGCCTGGTGGGTCTTGGCAGGTTTAGGAATTAATGTCTTGGAAGAACAAAAATGACATTTTGATAGTCTAATAAAATGCCTTTCCTATTAAAGGGAAAGTCTGGTAGAGGTGTGAGTAATAGAGAAACATTTACTGTTGAATGAGTAAATCTGTATTATGTCCACAATTGGGACAGGAGAGCCCCCACCCTCCAAAAAAATATTAAAGAATCTGGGTAATAAGTTGAAAATTAATTTCATAGGATACTTAAATCATTGATATTAAATGGATATTTTAAATAAGATCCTGCACAAGAGAAAAGTTTACTAAAAACAGAACTTTTACTCTATGCAGCATATTCCCCAGTTGCTACAGTCGTGCAGTATAGACATGGCTGCAAGGAAGTCTGTAGCATATTAGTTATGCCGTATTACTTTGACAATCTTGATCCTATCTAGCCTTACAAATACAGTTAGGAAGTTGTTCTGAAAACTAAAAGGTCCACAAAAACAAAAAAAACAGTATGCTCTTTTCAAGACCTAACAGGCAAAAAATAAAACTGCTCTTAATTCCTAACCTGGTTAGATAGGACAGGTGGTCTATGGGGAAAATAATAAATCTGTGTAGTTCTAATAAAAGTGCAACCTATAAGTATGCTCTACATAGGTAAACAAGAGTAATACAATAATGACTGTCCATAGGAAAGAATAACTGCATTATGTAACACAAGTTGTCTATTTTGTACATTGGGGAGGGGACATTTTCCTTAAAGTCAGGGCTAGTTCTCCGAAATAGCATACCTATAAATATTGGTTCTTTGGAGTATCAACTTCCTTACAGAAATAAAGATATTAAGTAAACTTTACAAAAAATACACATTAAAAACATATCGGCTAAATGAAAATTCCCATATACCTGGCTTATAAATTACTCCTGATAACCAATTCTGAAACCACGACCTTCAATAGCGATAGTGAATGTGATACAGCAAAGGTACCAGGGATTAAATTCTTAATAGATACTTTAAAAAAAATGTAGTGGAAGTATTTGATAATGCAGCTTGAAATGGGAGTATATTAAGCATAAATTGCAATTTCATATGAATAATTAGCTCTCACAACAAGGGTTAAAAACTACAAGAAAGTGCCCAGTTGGTATAGATCAAGACTAACACTGAATTGTCTGACATTCATCTGGACACGTTCATGTGGTTTACCATCAGAGAGAAATAGTCATAGTACAGTGGAAAATCCTTTCAAAGTCATTTACACGCATACAAAGTTTTTTAGCTTCATTATCCAACACTTTCACTGAAATGCATAATTGTATATGTACGTTTCATTTCTGCAAGCACTGGGACTGACTCTAAACAATCAGGGACCAAATGAAGGGAGGTATAAAAAAAAAGTAACAATGGAAAAAATATGAGTGCCGGAGATATTCAATAGCATCAAAAGCTACTGAATCACATACATGGTCTGTTCAAATAGAAAACCAACAATAAAAAGGCCATGTTATCTACCAATTTATCAACACATACCAATGAATTTAAGATTACACCAGAACATACAGCTTGCCCAACTTTACAATCTGCTTCATATCTTTGCAACTTACCACTCTGATCCTGTGCCCCATAGCCTTTGCTGGCAGGTTAGACCGGAACTTGGCACGGACCATACCACTGTTTCCATGAGCTCGAGTGACCTTCCCCCAAATAACACGGGTTGTGTTGGGCTTGCCCCCGGGAGTTACTGTGTTACTAAAATACAACATTGCAGAAATTAAGAAAAATTGATCCGAGCCGTCAACATTAAATAGCACACACTTCTATAATTTCAGACTTCTTTTTTAGTCAAAACTGTAGGTTGCGTACCCAGTACACAGCATTTTTCTACAGGAAATTAAAAAAACAGCCTGCCCCCAAAACACCAGGTAATATATTGGAACACTATTGAGCAATTTAAATACCTAAGTAAAATGTAGATCTATAAAATGTCAGTGACAAAACAGGTAAGTGGTCTGTACGGGTGACTGATATGATTGATGAAGTCTCAGCAGCCATAGCTCCCAAGACTTTTTTTTTTATTCCTGGCTCCTCAAAACATTTTGGCTACCTCCTAGATTTGATATGTCTTTGTCCAACCCTGGGTGAGAGTTATGACTAGTGAGGTGATAAGTCTCCAAAATCTAAACTCCTAGATGGAGAGATATCTTTACCACATGTGAATAAGCACAACAGGACATATTCAATTGGCCACAGTACATAAAACTAAAAACTTAATGCATATTGTCCACGGACGTCTCGCACCAAAATACATTTATCCTTAAGATAGTAGTAAGAATATTCCACCACCTACAATACAGAATCTTACCAGTGGGTTAACTGCATGAGATGTACTGTACTGAGATGTACTGTACATAATTATCTAGGAGCCATTATCATTTGTAATGCACCAATATATCCCATAGAGCTGTACATAAAAATTAAATGAACACACAGCAAAGCATGGAGGGCCCTGTCGTTGAGCTTGGAATATGGTGTCCAGGATTGAAAACTCGCAGATTTACAACCTAAAGCCATCAGTATAAATTGCAGGCTGGGATTGCATACTCCCTGGAATTTTCCACCCTGATTTTTTATTATATATATATAAAAAAATGTTTACAAATCAGAAACTGGCAACAAATATACAAGACTTACACTGTGACATAGCTGCATCTGTTTAATAGTACAAGACAACATATTCCCTCAAATACTCACTTTTTTGCTTTGTACACATATGCGCATCTCTTGCCCAGGTAAAATTCTGTCTCATCGCGAGCATAAACGCCTTCAATTTTAAGAAGGGCTGTGTGCTCGCTCTGGTTTCGGAGACCTCGTTTGTAACCGGCAAAGGTTGCCTTGCACCACAATCTAGAACAAAAACGGATTTAGTCTTGATATGATCTCGGAAAGATGCCGCAATAAAAAAAAACATATATATAAAATAAGATAACCCCTAGTGCAGTCACCTCATACATACCTCCCAGACATGTTTGGTTTCTAGTGTCCAGATGCAGACAGGACTGTAAACAGAAAGATATTTTGATTATTAGTACTTTGGCATATGATACTGAAGAATAATCTTGTATTATGCATTAAGGAAAGATTAATACCAGGCTACCCCTAGCCCACATTGCTAGACTAACTAAATATTCCCTTGGCTACTCAGAACGCAGTAACTTTCTGTTGAACACATCCGTTATGTAATTAATAAGGACACTTCTGCAGTCAGAATTTTGACTTTCACTTGTTTCAAAAGAACAAATCATGAAACAGAGATAAAAGTACCAAAACCATAGTAACAATGTAAAGAGAACAACTTTTAGATGAGCATTTATTGGTGTGTAAAAAGGTTTAGTAACATTTCCCATGTGCAGGATCTCCAATACACTGCATAACTATAGAGGTACCATAAAGAACAATGCTCCCTTCTACCCAGCAATAACTACATTCTAATAATGCATTACATCAATTTGTACCTATTTTACATGTTACCACTGTTTAACAAATTGTCACCAGCTTCAGTATCTATTGAACAAACTGAGTACTGTACTACTAGAGTCAATGTGCAAATGCCAAGCTAATTTATTGAGATCCATTATAGATACATTACTGCTTATGGGGCTCTACCTCACTGTATGTCTCCCCACACTCAGCTGTGCAAAGCCTGTGTATATTGCTCCACGATACCAGGTAAATATACCTAAACTCATTAGCAGTAGGTGATAGGCACAAGAAGCCATGGTCTACCTCTCCCTAGCAGTAGCTGATAGGCACAAGAAGCCATGGTCTACCTCTCCCTAGCAGTAGGTGATAGGCACAAGAAGCCATGGTCTACCTCTCCCTAGCAGTAGGGGATAGGCACAAGAAGCCATGGTCTACCTCTCCCTAGCAGTAGGTGATAGGCACAAGAAGCCATGGTCTAGCTCCCTGTCAGAACTAGACCCTGTGACTGCTCTATAACGATATAACATGTACAAGATGACAGTGATACAGAGCAGCCTCCATAAGGCTGGAAGACTCTCCGAGTCCCTACAGGGACTCTTACACACAGCTCAGTGCCCCCAGCACAGCTCAGCACTTCCTAAGTCTCAGGGAGCATGAACCAGGCACTGAGAGCGGTGCCATCCCCGGGCAGCACAATCCGCTCTGTATCTCGGCCATCCTGTCACACTCAGCCCCACTCACAGGGCCAGGCGGTGCGGGGGAGCCTGCTCTCACTATCAGTGCTGATATTCCCGGTGACTGAAATGCGCTACCGGTATTATTTAGAGTCCAGATCAGACGAAGCACTCAGCTCACCCGCACTAGAATCCAAGATGGAGGAAAAGGAAGGGGCGGTGCGTTGCATGCCGGGACATTACCAGCGCGGCCCGTGCGTGAGGTGGCCGTGACTCTGCCTGAAAGAAACGGTCAGAAACAGAACGGTCAGAGCCGCATCCAGACAATGCCACCGTCACGTTACAAACGCCGGTACTGCCCATTGGGACCGAATAAAAATATGTTAGAGAAGAAAAGCGCGTGTGACACAGAGACAATGCGCGAGGACCCCGGGGCGGGGCTACCGTCTCTATGGCAACCGTGTGTAAACATGTTAGTGCCGTCAGACAGGTAACAAAGCAATACAGATTTATAGGCAATGTAATGTAATGTATAGTGCACGATTACAGCTGAAACAGATACACTGTCCACGAGTCTCATAGGTGGGTATGGTGTTAACTTGTCAGTAGATGGGTCATTTACTATTGTTATTTGTTATCTATCTATCTTATAGAAATGACTCCATTAAAGGGTTGCTAATGTCTGCTTTGTGACAGGTGGTGCATTTTCTGCTATTCAGTACTATCTATGTGTACCATAATACCTAATATTTTGGGTACTGTGACTTTTCTGGAAGTTAAGTATATATTATAGTCTCATACTAACCTTTATAGCTCCTGAAGGTATGGAAGTCATTTCTTTCTATTCACACAGCCCATATTTTGGTGAATGGTGTTAAAGTAAGACACTAATAACCATCCATTGTGCAGTTCCGCTACCAGACATGACGTCACTGCAGGTGCTGGACGTGATGAGAGTGTCCACAGTGTTGGAGGACAGTCTGGACCAGCTTTCCATTTTGGGATACATCATGCCTGTTTCTTACCATGGTCGCAGCGAGGTAAGGGATCAAAGTACTTCTGGTGACACATTATTACAGGTATTTAACAAATACTATCTTCTTCATTAACTTGATGTGATATAGAGATGAAAGATTTTCTAACTTTTTTTGGTCAACCTCTAGTGCTCAGAGAGCTGTGAATGGCTGAGAACAGATTAGTAAATATAGAATGATTATCTGAATGCCTACATGTAGCAAAAGGGCAATTATCACTGGATGTAATTTTCCAATAATCATCTGATTCCAGATGGTTGGAAATGAGATTGGTAAAATACTGAAGACTCAGCGTCAGCTGGAGGGCAAGCTTGAGGAGCTGATGGGAACACGCACAGAGGTCCAGTTAGGATCCCCTCCACTTACCAGCAAGTTGTTGGACCTGAAGAAGCAAGTGCAGGATACCAGTGGGATGCTAAAAATGAGCAACAACCAGTTTACACATGCAGTGAAGCAAAGCCCACTAACCTCAGACAACCTGAGAAAGGTCCAGGCAGACAGGTGAGGCAATGTACCCAAAACACTGCAGAACACTAACAATGATGCCATGACATTGCTAGATATTTCTTTATTTCCAAACCCATACATGCAGAGAAATAAGAAAACATAATTGTTGTAACATACAGTAACAATACCAGACAGTTGTGTGTTTGTATCATTCAGTCGTATCCAACTCTCTGTGACATCATGGACTGCACCATGCTGATCCACTTGGTTTTCATAGCAGATATACTGGAGTGGGTTGCCAGTTCCTTTTCCAGTGGGCCACAGCATACATCTCCTGGTATTCCTAGGTGCTCTTGCATCCAAGCACAACCCTGCTTGGCTTCAGGGTGGTTCCTGGTTCCCCAACTGGATTCAAACCCTGGTCGCAGTGGTAAAAGCACCAAATCATAACCGCCAGGGATTCCACCAGACAGTTAAAGGGACGCTATAGTCACACGTTTAATATCATCTAATCAAAAAAACACACATTAAACTTGTCAAAGAGTTTTTGTATACAAAATGAGTGCAACTTCCATGAATATATAACAGGGGCAGGTTTGTTTTTTTGTATTTTGTTTTTCTCCTTTTTATTTCACCTATTACATGATATAGAGTGGGAAAGCCTTGGGATTCTATTGTAGATTCACAAGTTTTTGTTTTATTCTCATCTTTTGAATGCAAACCTAGCTCAGCAAATCCAGGTAACTAGCTCACTGGTAGCTTGAGATATAACTTTTTCCTAACTTTGTTCCAAGTAGCAATAACACTAAGATGAATGAAACACTCCGTTTTTTTTTTTTTTTTAAATAGTCTTTTATTAGAAGGCAAATGCACAATAAAACATCTAACACAACTGTAATTAGTCAGTTAAGATATACTAACATGTACAATACAATATTTTCCCATCATAGACTGACTAGGCCTTTCATTTTTCCTTTTTTAGTTATTAAGGTTACATGAGTCACAGTTAACATTTCAATGGAAATAACGTAACAGAATGAAAAGAGAGACAAAAATAAAATAAAAATAAATAATAAAAATAAAAAATCAGAAAAGAGAAAAAGAACAACAACACAAGATAAAACGTCCAATGAGCACAAATAAAAAAGAGAATGCTATAATTATCAGAATAATTAGCTAGACCATTACACTGCTATCTTCACATAGAGTATAGAGCTTAATCTAGTATATCCACCCCTAAGAGCACTCAACACATACCTCGTTAAAGACATCCCAGTACAGCCGACACCCACCTCCACCGCTCCGTCAGTAGATTTCCGGACCCCCCCCCTCGCCTCCAGCTCCTCCACCAGGTCTCCTTTGCCAAAGTGTAGAGATTGTATGATATGATATGTTGTCATACTAAGGGGATACTGAATGAAGAAGCCAACCAGGGATCCCAAATTGATTGAAATTGGGTAATGTCGTCTAGTATGACATAAGTTAACCGCTCATTTATAAGTAAATGATTGATCTTACCAATCACCTCCGTAAAGTTAAGAGTCTCTTTCTTCCAACTCCTGGCTATGTGTGTCTTAGTAGCTAACGCCATTAATTGGTACAGTTTATTCTGCGTTTTAGATAAATCCGTAACACGAATCCCTAGCAAACAAGACTCCATTGAGAGCGTAACTGCCTTGTGGAAAAGTGCGGAGGCTAATTGGGCTAATTGCTCCCAAATTTTCTGAACGGATGGACATGACCACCATGTGTGTATATGATCCCCTATACTTTGGCACCCCCTAAAGCATTTATTGCTTTCTGACGGTTTGAATTTCTGTAATTTGTCAGGTGTACAGTAGACTCTATGCAAAACTTTGATGGACGTCTCCAGTAAGGCCGAATTAAGAGAACCTCTAGAGAGATTGGAGCAGGATTCTGACCATTTACCCCAGTCCCACTCCACCCCAAGATCCCTCTCCCATTGTATAAAATACCTGGGTTTTTGGTCGCTTGTGGAGTTAAGAAAGGTGTCGTAAAGTGAACCCAGAATACCCTTGGTAAGGGGTAGACTTTTACATATAACGGACATCCAGGAGGCCCTAGGATGTCCAAGTTCTCTTGAGCTCTTACTGACCCAGCTCCTAATTTTCAAATAATTATAGAATTCTGTGACAGGTAGGTCGTGGGTTGTACAGAATTGGTCGTATGTCAGCAAGCTATCGCTCAGAAACCAGCTCCCTACGCGGTCCAAGTTTCTAGAAGTCCACCAGAATCTAGAGATGTCATTCGAGTCTGCCAGGATTTGTGGAAAAGACATGACTGACATCATTGGGGATAGTCCTGTAGGAAGTAGCCGCCTGGATTTAGAGTTGGCCCACCCCCATGCACGAAGGGTTTGTGAAATCATGGGATTTTGATGGGTTGTGAATGGGGCTAGTTCTTTTGGGATCCATATCAGCTTATCCCAACTGTGGGGGAACATTTGCTGGTTTTCCATAAAAACCCAGGCTGGCTGATGTGTTTTAGAGTGTGCCCTGGGAAGGTGGGCCAATTGAGCGGCTTTAAGATATAGCTTTAAATTTTGGCAAGCAAGTCCTCATCTATTTTTCTGCCTATACATCACCTGTCTAGAGATACGAGGGCGTTTATTTCCCCATATAAACCTAAACATGTTATTCTGGAACCTGTCAAGGTCTGTAGGTGAGATTGAGATGGGAATGGTTCGAAAGAGATACAAAACTTTGGGTAGAATGCTCATTTTAGCCGCCGCTATGCGACCCGTCCAAGAAATGTTGTAGTTCGTCCATCTCTGCATGTCATCGGTCAAAGATTTGTATATAGGCGGGAAATTAGCCTTATATAGGTCAGCTATATTAGATGTAAGTTTGACTCCTAGGTATTTTACATGGCGTGCGGGCCAGACAAAATTATAGTCAGATTTGAGAGAGTCAATCTCCGATGGTGCCATACCCAACCCCATTGCCTCCGTTTTCTCTACATTTAGTTTAAGACCTGAGATATTACTAAATTCGGTTATAGTTGACATAAGAGTTGGGATCGATTGAAGGGGCTTGGTCAAGGTGCATAATATATCGTCAGCAAAAAGAGAGCATTTAAAGTGCTGATGACCCACTGGAATCCCAAATATGCCTGCATGAGATCTAATCGCCTGTGCAAGAGGTTCCATGGCAAGTGCAAATAGTAGTGGTGAGAGTGGGCACCCTTGTCTGGTCCCTCTTTGAATATGAATATTTGCCCTGCGCTCTCCTGGCAGCTTCAAGTTGGCTGTTGGGGAGTTATAGTAGCTCCTTAGCAAGTTAATGAAGCGTCCCCTAAATCCAAACTTGTCAAGTATTTTATATAAATACGGCCATTCGACCGTATCAAAAGCCTTTTCAATGTCCAGAGCTAGAAGACACATTGGAGTATGAGTTTTATGTGCTATATACTGAGAATTTAAGACCCTCCTGACATTGTCCCCTGCTTCTCTGAAAGGGATAAACCCCGCCTGATCCTTATGGATTAAGTCTGGTAAAAATTTAGATATACGGTTAGCCATAATTTTGGCTAAGATCTTAACATCTCCATTAATCAGCGAGATAGGCCGATAATTTTTAATCTCTAGATTATCCCTACCCTCCTTAGGAAACACAACTAGATCAGCATGATTTAGTTCAGGGGGCATGGATTCTCCATTCAATATGGCATTGAAGAGGAGCGTTAAATAGGGGGTTAGCAAGTGTTCAAATTTTTTGTAATATAGGTTTGTGAGGCCATCCGGCCCTGGGGATTTACCTAATTTAAGACCTTGGATAGTGGTTCTAACCTCCTCGTGAGAAACCTCCGCATTCAAGTCAGCCAAATGGTGATCTAATAACACTGGAAGGTCCTGAGTGCTAAGAAACGAGTGTATGTCTGCCTCACTGCATTGAGACTGGGAGGAGTAAATTTGTTGATAAAAATTTTGAAATGCCTTTTGAATGTCATTAGGGCTATATGAGATTTGGCCATCAGCCATCCTAATCTGAGTGGTTCTATGTTGTGAAAATTTATTGCTAAGCCTTCTAGCTAAAAGAGAATCCGGCTTATTCGCCTTCCAATAATAAAGATGTTTTGTCCTTCTCATCGCCTGTTCAGTACGATGTGACAGTATACCGTCAAGCTCTAGCCTGGTTTTATCAATTAGCTTACGTCCCGTAGAAGAGGGATTTTGTTGGTTTGAACCCTCCAGGCTCTTTAATGTCGCCATTAGGTCTGCCTCCTTCTGCCTAAGAGCTTTTCTCTGGGAGGAGGCCAGTTTAATACAGGTTCCCCTGATATAGGCCTTATGGGTGACCCAAAGCCAACCGGCTCCGGTCTCAGGGGAGACATTAGTCTCAAAAAAGACCCTTAAATCATTGGCTATTGTTTCCCTGCTACTTGGGTTAGATAACAGGGACTCATTCATTCTCCAAGTATAGGGGGGTCGTAGATTAGGGCCCAAGTCCACCTCAATAAGTACCAGGGAGTGATCCGACCAGGGGCAGGGGACAATTTCCGATTTTAAGATCGAGTCGTATAGAGATGTGCTAGTAAGGAAAGTGTCAATCCGAGAGTAAGTCAAATGGGTTGAAGAAAAAAATGTATATTCTCTATCCCCTGGGTGAAGCCCCCTCCAGGCATCAACCAACCCCAATCTGTTAAGTAGAAGCTTAATCCGTTTTATTTTGTTGGAAAACCTACAACTAGCAGGGGTCCCCGACCTGTCTAAAGTCGGATCCAAAGTTAGATTTAGATCCCCCCCAATTATCAGTCTACCCAGGTCTTGAGACTCAATCTTCTTCAATAAGGAGATTAGAACCGCGTAGGGAGAGGTTGTAGGAGAGTACAGGGAGACTAGTGTAGTTCTAACCCCCCCGATCGTGCCAGTCACCAGAACATAGTTACCCTCCCCATCTATCTTTGTGTTCTCTACCTGGAAAGGAAAGTTTTTATGTAGCAGAATTGCACACCCCGGTCTCTTAGTGGGAAGAGTGGCCAGGTAATAGGTGGGATATTCCTTGTGCAAGAATGTAGGCTTGTTGTCCTGGGAGAAGTGGGTTTCCTGCATGAAGATGACTGCCGGTTTGTGTTGTTTATAAAATGTGAAGGCTTTCCTCCTCTTAAAGGGGGAGTTAAATCCCTTCACATTATGGGTTAACAGAGTATACTTAGAGGTAGCCATTGCAAGGTAAGAGTAAGACCCTAGCTGTGTGTGTCATTACCTGATAGCTGGTGCCATACGAAGCAAGGCGGGAGGGAGCCCGGAAAGCCAGCTTCTGCCAAGGGAGTCGGATAGCAGCTGTCTGAGACGTCGTCCAGCCCTCAAACAGAGATTTAAATGCAGAAAAGAATAGTGTTAGCTTTAGGCCATTAAGGTAAAAACATTTAAATAAGCAGATAAACAGTGTCAAGTTCACAGTAAGCAGTTCTCTAAGGCTATAACTACGAAGTTGTTGAACTAAAAACATGAAATAACAATCACTTTTAACTAGTACTCCTCCTCCAAGATTCTAAGCAAGGAGAAGAAATCGTCCACTTAAGGTGGGAACACAATCCAGCAGGCTGTACAATCAATGATGAGCTTATAACCTAAACTACACAACCTTTTGAATCAAATCTTAAGGCAAAATAGGTTTACATCTAACATTCTATTTGGCATCAAGAATTTTGTTATGAAAGTCCGCTCCAGGTAGGATCTAGTCCGGACGTGAGCTCGCCCTTGGGTCAGCCATTTGACTAGCATCCCCTGTGCAGGCCCTGTGTCCAGCACCCTGACCCCTTGCACTGTCCAGAGTAAGTTTCATTCCCCCCTGAGGGGAAGTGTGTTTACTGTGGACTTGGGCTGCCACCAACGTCCATTGTCTCTTAGGGATAGGCGGTTGAGATTGCTCTTGCCGTGGTTCCTGCAGTTCCCCAGAGTAAAGCTGCAAGCGATGTAGCACCGATAAGCAGTCCTCCAGTGTACGTGTAGTGTAAGTCGTACCCTTGAAATTGAAGGAAAGGGCAAATGGAAAGTTCCATCGGTACTGAATTTTGTGGTGAAGCAAGATTGTAAGAGCCGGTTTCATTAGCCTCCTTTTGTTGAGGGTGTCAGGGGACAGGTCGGCATAAATCTGCAAAGGGGAGTTGTCCGGGCCCTTAACAGTGTGCAGCTGCCTTGTAGCCGAGAGTAGAGTGTCTCTAGCTTGCTGCCTCAGGAATCTTACAATGACATCTTTCGGAGCATCCGGACTCCTCATGCCTCCTAGAGCCCTATGAGCTCGCTCAATTTCCCACATGCGTTCATCCTGATCAGGAAGAATTGCAGCCACAGTGTCTCTTAGGTATTGGGTTAGATCTTGTATGGCTCTTGGTATGCCGCGGATGCGTATGTTGTGGCGGCGCGAGCGGTTTTCTAGATCCTCTATCTTATCTGCGAGTTCAGAGACCTGGTAAGTGTTTTGAGCTATCGATGTCCTGTCCTTTTCCTGAGCGTCCGCCAATTGGTCCGTCATATCTTCCAAAAGTTGGGTACGCTGGCCCAATTCCCTCAGATCCTGTCTCAGGGGATCAATCGCCTTAGCCAAGAGTCTTTCAATCGTAGCCACAGCCTTGTCTGATAGGTCTAATTGCTGATGGGGTCCCTTGGGCCGCCCTTCCTGATCTGAGTCTTCAGAGCGTTCAGAGAGAGAGTCTGCCAAGGGTGGACGCTGGGTCGCTCTTGGCTGAAAATGATCCTGTATACCCTTGGCCGGGGTGACTCGCTTGGGCTTCGGCATCTTGGCCTCGAGGTTGAAACTGTCGGCAAAATTCCCACTGTGAAATCAATATGCAGGGTGCGAGGAGCTAGTGCAGTGAGCGCTGGGCCCAACCATCTATTGCCTCCGCCAAGGGTGGTATGCCAGTTCCATCTGTGTAAGGAAGATGTCTGCTAGAAGAACTGCTGAATTATGTCCCCATTTAGCTCTTAGCCCATGGTAGGGGCGTGCCCTTCAGTCAGGTCCAGCAGTTGCCAGGGACTCCTGAAGCAATCTCTATATGAGAATGAGTCAGGATTGCCAACAAATTCCAGGGATACTGCGTCAGCTTATTGGAGCCAACTTGATGATCGTAGCTTCTCAGGCGCCAATTTGAGTAAGGCAAGATACTGTTGAACTCTGCGTGCAGCATGCGGAGGCTGGTATACCAGCTCTGCTCTCAATGAAAGTACTGTATTCACCTGCTTGTTATTCGCTGATAGCCAAAGTCTTGCTGCAGTACTCCCAATGGCCGCCAGGCGGCAGTGCAGATAAAGATATGCAAACAGTTCAACACAGTCCATGGACAGAATGCACTTACACAATCATTACACAGACCCTTATGGATTCAACAGTCCTGTGCATTCACTTGAAGACATATAAAGATAGTATTAAGTAATGTGTAAAGGCAGGCTCTTGTAAAAAGGAGCAAGGGTATGAGAAATGGTCCCAGTGAGACTCCCACTTCAATTAGCTCTTACACAGTCCTCCTGTACAGTCCACTTGAGGGGGGCAGAATAAAAAAGCAGCAGAAAATAGAGGGCACACTTGCCTTGATGCCTCTGTGCTGGGTCTGTTAAGGCTTCTCTCTCCCTCCCTGGGCAAGAAGGGGTACAGCCTGCCAGAGATAGCATGTGTGGCTGTTGCCTGGCTAGGAGGTGATGTTACCCCCCCCCTTGTTGTTGGGGAAGATCTGCCCCGGGTGTTTATGTGGGCTAACGCCCCAAGATGGCGGTTCCGCCGGGTTCCTGCCGCAGCTGTGCCTGCTCCCCCTCTGCTGCCCCGCTCCTACCTTACTCAGGCGGATAAAGGGCCTCCAGGCCGCTTCCAGGGTGCAGGGGTCAGCTCAATGTCCCGGATCACGGGGGGCAGCTCCCGCCGCCTCGCCCCGACACTCCACTTCAGCCGGCAGTCCTCCCGAAGCCACAGACTTAGTGGGACCGGAGCACCCAGGCTATCAGTGCTGTCCTGCTCCTTCAGGGCCCGGGTGCACTGGATCGGGGGTCTCCAGAGCCCTGCGACCAGCGCTGCAGCAGCCTCACAGGCCCTTGTAGGCCAGATCTCCCGCAGCTCCCGGGATCGTGCTCTGACCCCCCCTTGTCACATATCAAAATGCTCCTTTATGAGAGCAGATGGGGTTGGAGTGATTTTGGGGCCAATTGGGGTAGTAGTTTGCCCAAAATTCGAGCTTTACAGAGCTCTTTCAAGCAGAGCTCCTACGTGGCACGTCTGCACAGTCTGCCCAGTAGCCACGCCCCCCAACACTCCGTTTTTTACATCTATTTCTGTGTTGCTTTTTGAATAATTTTCTTAAACTAAAGGGCCACTGAAGTCTGCAAATATGCTCTGCACAATCAGATAGATGGGTAAAAGGCGTGGGTTAAAAGTGTTTTCTTTTTAAAAATGCTGCAAAATTGCTAAGTCATAAGCATTTAGATATCATGTAGTTAGTAGTTTCAGATTTGTTCGTATCCACCCCTGAATGAGTTTAACCAGATATTGGCACTAATTATGGCTCCGAGATGAAGCATGTGCCTATGATATGGAATATTGTAAATTCAACCCTCACCTGTTCTTTTCTATTTATTTTTTTATAATAATTGTTATTGAGGCTACAAGATAAAACAGAGAACAGATATAAACTGTAAATCAGGTTGGTGTAATGCTTTTAAAAAAAAATTTGAACTAAATTTAAAAAAAAAACGATGTAAAAGAAGAGATCTTATATCAGTGGTCATTACTCTTATCACTCATTATTCTGCGTGATAACTAGTAAGTATAGAAATCCATGATGCTAAAATCCAATCAGTGAGACTGTCACAGCCTTACCTCATTATTTGTGCAGTTTCTTGCGAGGGGCTTCAATGGCTATAAAAGCAATACCTGAATATGCCAATTCTTAATCAGTTTAAAAAATAAACCGTTCTCCCACATTATTTTCAGGTATCTACCTGATGATGGACAGTGGTTTTGCTGACTTCCATTCCCATATAATACCATTTATTTGTCATGCAAAAACAAGTCATAGTGTATAAATATTCTCTTGAAAATATATGATAAAAGTTTGAGGTCTCAGTGTTCTGTTTAGGTAATTAGAATATGCCATAATTAAAGATGTCGTTTGGTGTTGTTTAGTCATTCAGTTGTGTCCGACTGTCTGTGACCCTGTGGACTGCAGCACGCCAGGCACATCTTGCATGTTTGTGCTTATCCATAAGGTTTTCACGTCAAAGACACTGGAGTGGGTTGCCAGTTCCTTGTCTAGTGGACCACAATTTACTAAGGCTTGCCCATCTTGGATGACCCTACATGGTATAGCTCACCACTTCATTGAAGTACACAAGCCCCCTTCACTATGACAATGTAGCGATCCAGAAGGGGTGTAGATAGACCAAATGAAAGTGTAGGTTTACTTTGTGGATCACACTCTTCCTTCTTGTCTTCAATAGACAGTTTGCTGCAGATGTCCTTGCACACATGTTGCATGAGCTGGAAACCTCAGGATCATTTCAAAGCCTCCAACAAGCTGTAACAAAGGAGAAGGAGAAAAAAGCCGACTTCTACAATAATATCGCTAGGTGAGAATGTACATACAGGTTGTAATGATTGTCTCTTGAGCTGGCTCTTGAATGTTTGACGCAAACAAACTGCAGCGGAGTTCTAATGTGTGGCAGTTACATTCATTGTTTTGTGTTCTTCGGGAGTTCACATTGCCTAATACAGAGGCTCACAAACTGTGGCTTGTGGACCCACCAGCAGTCTGCTGTACAAAAGTGTTAATATAGCATGTCATTTGTATTCTATACTACAGTTTAACACATTGTTAATAAATAGAAAACTAATTTAAGTGATCCTCAATGACACCTAGTACCTTTCAAATGGTCAACAGGATTCTTACAAACATTTAAATGGTCCATAAGAAATACAAGTATTGTAAGCAATAAAAGGTAAGTGATAAAAGGTTAGCACATACAATTGATCCCATTCATATAAGAGCATCGTGTGGTTAGGTGAAACATCCCCTTCAAAGTAGCAAATGAAAACATCAAATGTGTATAAATAGATTTTTTTTTTTTTATAGTAATGTCTCAACTAGCACTGTGTTCAAAAAATGCACGAATAAGCTAGAAATGTTATTGCAAGTTGCAGATATATATCAGCTTTTTGGGATATTAACAGTTGGATCTACATTTCCCATTTTACCAATCTAAAGTGATAAAGGATCACAGAAATACATAGTTTGTACAATTCAGGGTTTCCTGAGACTATAACTTCTTTTTCCAGAGAAGAAGAGGGGAGGAAGAAGATTAAAGAATTGCAAAAGCAACTGCAAGATGTAAAGAAAGAGAAAGAAGTGGAACTGCAGGTAAATCAGTTTATGCTTCAAGGAAAGACTAGTAACTTCTCCAGATGTGCAATTTGATCTTTTCTTGGGGAAATATTTATGTGCTGAACAGGTCAGCCTGTTACAATCAAAGTAAATTATGGACCACTGTTTCAATTTAAATTACTCAACTGTACTATTTGTAGACATATACTACAGATTTTCAGAACAAAGCAATATTATTTTATCTTCTTCCACCAACTCAATGCTAATATAATGTCCTGATGGTAGATAAATAATTAAAATCACTCTTACCTGGATATACTAAAGATTAAGATTGAAAAGCTATTTTAAAGGAGCTATTTGAAAATATCTGCTTTTGAAGAACTACATTGGAAAATAGGCGACATGTTTTTAGAATGTAAAAAAAGTAATACAGCTTTTTTATATATATATATATATATATATATATATATAATTTGGCTGCTGTGAAACCTACCATTTTAGTTTCCAGTAACCTACTTCCTGAGGCGGATAGAGACTGTGAATACACAGAAAGTTTGCATCTGCGCAGTGTGAATCTGGCATCTTCAGCTGCCAGTGCTCTTATTAGCCTGCAGTAAAGAAACATACTGAGAAATATAAAGGATGTTTATTTTTTTTTTATTTATAAAAATGTTTTGCCCATTGTCAAGTTTTGTTATCCAAAATACCATATAGAAGAAAAGTGGTCCTTTAATGGGTGATGATGGCATTTAGTTAAGAAAAAACTCTATGAGGAACTGTTTTTGAAAAAACAAAACAGCAATAATCTTCTAAGATTGCTAGTGCAAATTATCTGTACATTGGTTATGCTCCTTAAGAATAGTACAATTACCAGAATAAGATTTATTTACTAGGCAGTAATTTATTAGGTAGTAGTACTAGAGGCATAAATAAATAGTTCACTGTATCAGTCATTAAATCACATAAGAGTCCCAGTCATAGATAGCGAATTGAGATACATTTATAAGGTACTGTTCCTAGTAATGGGAAAAAACTAACACCAGGTAGGTCTATATAGGTATAGAGACTAACATCCTATATCAAATTATTATGAATACATTTATAGGATATTATTTGTAATAGTAGAAATATAATGTGAGGCTGCCTCACTACTGTTACCAAAGTTCCCCCTCTTCCCCAGTGGAGTATTTGTGTAATAACCAATGCTATTTAAGTCTATATCTTACTAAAGACTTATGTACTGTTGAGAAACCTCACACTTATGTACCAAACTATTTTTAGGTTTCAAAAGCAGTCCTGGGAAATTGTTTAAATGAACATTTTCTAATCCCTCACTCTAGTCCTACCTCATAGTGACTTTTCCACCATAAAGAGCAGGGAGACAGCAAGTGCTGCCATCTTGTCCAACCGAAGAGCCATATGAAGAATTAAATGCAATCATCTATAATCAAGACAACCTTTTAATTTCTTGTTGTGTATGAATCAGAAAGGCTGACTGACATCTCAAATGGCAAACTTCAGGCTTATTTTACTGTTGCAAAATCCAATTTTTACAATAAAATTCAATTGATCAAGTACTTGTTATTATTTAAATTGTACCATACTTACAACCCCTGCCCCGTCACTTTGATGAAAGTTTAAGTAAGAAAGTAGTATTTGTTTATTCCATGTCCAAGCAGCTAAATAGCAGGTATGTGCAGTCTGAATAGAGTGGCATGTAGCCTTGTTCTCCTCTCATAAAGTCTGACTTCCTCAGACTCGCAGAGAACTTATCGCTCACCTAAAGGATCAACTGCAAGGAATGAAAGCCAAGACCAATATGGAAGGCAAGTACGTCAAGAAGGACTCGGAGCTGCAGATCTTACAGACGCAGATGAAATGCAGTATTGGAGAGTCTGAGTTACAGGATGAGATCCAGGTGAGTCACAAGGAGAGAGGTCATTACAGTCTCGTCTTCAAAAAAAATGCATGCAGAGATCTCAGTTATTCTATATTTACAAATATTATTTTTGGATAACGCCTTGTGATTATGTCCGTGATTTGTCAGTGTTGGAGAGCAGTGTCAGACAGTTTAGTTAAGGTCATGCAATGAAACAGGACATTCATGAATGGAGCTTGAAACTTTTTACTACCTCTAAGAAAGTTATGAAGTTTACATTTTTTTGGTTTTAGATTAAATGGTAAGATATGAATTGCTTAAAGATTAAACCAAAACATTCTGCCAGGCGTCGTCATCCGATTTCTTTCCATGTATTTTACTTGGTATTCTTCATATCACAGAAGGTTAGGGTCCGGATAGATGAGGAGACCCGAGTCCACATGGAGATTGAGAGTTTCCTGAGGCAGCATCAGCAGGTGAGTGAACCATCTCACAGATTCTCCACCTCCAAAATGTTCTGATTTAAATAGTAATACAATCAATATTAAATGAATATGATCATTACCCTTTTTTTGGTGTCTATGTCCATAAATGTAAAACTATTTGTCCATCTGTACTTAATGCATAAAACAAAATTTTGCTAGAAAAACTTACATTATTTAGTTTCCTACTTTAGGAATACTAACTTGATTTTACTTTCAGAATAATTGCTATCTAGCAGGAATGTCACAATTCAGTTCACTAGACCGACACATAGTACAGGTTTTACGGGTCTATGTGCATAATTATGAACAGCCGCATAAGTTTGAATCATATCAAGCAGATGGATCATTACATCTTGTACCATTGTGGCGCCTGAACGTTGGCATTCAACACCCACACAACGTAGCTTCTTGGGTAAACGGATTATACAGGGAGAGCAAAATAATATACTAGGGCAGTGCAAATCACTAGACTTCCAATCTTTTCCCCTTGATAGCTGCTACCTCACTAACCTTCTGATCATACCTCCTGAAGGTTTCAAAGCATTAAATAAACTATTAATCATATAGTGTCCTTTCTTAGGGTCTCGCTCCCTATGGAAGCTTTATGTATCTTTTAATTTCATTATATTAAAATGTGTGTCTGTATCTTTAATTCATTTTCATAAATGCACTTGGATATGCATACATTTAAAACAAATAACACTACGACTGTACCAGGGTACACTATACTTTGTACTGATGCAGAATATATAAAAAAAACACATCACCCATTTGTTACTGTTGTGGTGTGAAACTATCCTGGCTCTATTCTGCATGTTAGTGTGCTTATGGAAGCATTCAAGGAGTTAACATATTGTTAATAAAGTTGGAATAGCACTTGGGTCCACACTTTGTTAAATAATATGCAAACGTTATTCCACAGTTTATTAACAGGTACAAAATGCCGTTTGCAGCCTAGAATCAAATCGGTGGCTGCAGATGCCAACTTCTCTCTGATATATTACTGTAGTTATAGCTCTTGAAAAGCAAGTGCAATAATGGAGTCATGTTAACTAGGTCACATGTTCCCAACATTTGAGAAGCTCCATGTTAAGTATTTGTGTTGAAAATGCTGAAAGGACATAGTTATATGGCGGAAAGAAAATATTGCAGTTTGCTCCCATCAGGATTTAGAAGAGAAGCTTGAGTTCTGGATGGACAAGTATGACAAAGACACTGAGGAGAAGCAGGCAGAACTGAATGCCCTGAAGAACTCCAGAGCCAATGACCTCACTCTACTTCAGGAGCTTGCGAAGCAGGTAAAGAGAAGGCAATGGGCTGAACGTCAGGAAACTGGGTCAGTCAGAACCACTGTGGGTCACTCTAGGATACATTTAACCCCACGGGGCACTGCCTCACTCTAGGGTTCCCTGCTTTGCTTACAACATATGTAATGAAAAATGAAGGGCTCCTCAACGCAATGAATGGTGTATGTAGAGCAGAACTTTTCAGTTCCAAGGACACATTTAAATGCCAGTATTAAAAGAAAATGTTAGGTTTCAGATTGACATAGCCATATACAAATTGATTATGTACTAATTTCTGTAAAGATGGCATAGTATGCCAATGGTGTGTGCTTAATAAGCTTCAGCTGCCCTTTACATACATTTGATTTCTTGTCTGTTGTGCACAAGCAACGTCATCTGCTGTCCCCCAACCTTACAGGAAAGGGCAATTGTAGGACACTGTGAGTGTGTATAAAATCACCAATTAATGAAAACCTTTTTCTTTTTAAACTTTTTTTATTCATTGCTATACAGGGAGTCTAGTGATTATACAATGTGCATGGGTTATTTCCATGTACTGTTCCTGTATGTATTCCCTGTTATTGTAAACATATGATTGGCAGTACACCATGCAGTTAGCTTTGGCTAGCAAACAACCATAACCTGTGGGATGATCACATTATCTATATTCAGCAACAGTCAGATTGCTAGAAACAAAACCTCTATTTTAATTATAAATTCAATTTATCCAGAAGTGGTTTACTGCGGTGCACACAACATATGACATTTTATTTACACAGAATAGCTATTATCATTAAAGAGCTGAAAATGATATTATTATTTTAAAAGTAGGATTTATTAAACAAATAAAATCTAATTGATTTCTGTCAGCAACAATACACGCAGCTCGCACAGAGCACAATGGTTCATTTATTTTTATTTAAAAGGGGTACAATATATTGAAACAATTTATGCAAATGCAAGTTTGAGCTAGTACTGTTCAGTACATTGATAATAATGTATTGTACATTATATTAGTGAGTGAGTGGGCCTGATAAAACTAGAGCATGGACACACAGATAGATTAGTGACTTTGGGATGCAGGCCTCCATAGAAGGATCAGAGCTCTGTAATGTGCAAACATGGCATGCTTCCTCATGTCTTACAAATAACGAAGTTGATGGGTGAATGGAGAGAATATACATCAAACCATTTCTTTAACAGGATGTGCTTGGAAAGAAAGACAAAAAAAAAACATTATAAACCTCACACTCCACATTTCCACCAATATTGCAGATTAATTGTTGATCTACTAGGTTGTGATGTTGACTTCAATGGCCAGATTACATAATTCTGTGTTCTGTTTCAGTATAAGGAATATGAGAAGGTGATCATTGAAGATCGCTTGGAGAAAGCGAGAGAGAAGCAGGAGAAGGAACAAGAAAAGCAGCAATTAAAGAGTACCATCAAGGTAGGTTATGACAATTTTAGAAACCTTGTTTATTTGTTCTTAAGAAATAAACATCATACTGCAATGTCATGATAACCAGATATCCTTCCAATATATACATATATATATATATATATACATATATATATATATACATATATATATATATATATATACATATATATATATATACATATATATATATATACATATATATATATATACATATATATATATATACATATATATATATATATATACTAGCTACTTGCCCGTCAAAAATGACGGGAATAACATTTTAAGGCTGGGAATGCTGTACCTTTGGCTCTCATCGCATGGCTCGCAATGAGCGACTTCGGAGCTCATTGTGAGCCTCTCCCTCTTGTCTACTGTATGTGGCTCGCTTATCGTGAGCACCGCAACAAGCGGCTTCTCCACTCATTGTAGGCCTTGGCAACCCACAACTCTTGTGCTTCGCAATGATCGCCTACGGCGCTCATTGCGAGCCTCTCCCCCAGTCTACTGTACGTGAGCACCTTTGGTGCTCCTTGCAGGCTTTTGCAACCCACAACTTCCATGCTTCGCAATGATCACCTACGGCGCTCATTGCGAGCCTCTCCATACTCTCTTGACACTTGTGTCTATTTCCCCCTCTCGCCGTGTTTTGTTTTTTCTTATTTCACGTCCCCCCGTGTCTCTTTTCCACCATCTATCAGCCCTGTCTCTTTCCACCCTCTCCTTCCCGTGTCTTTCTCCTGTCTCGCGAGTGCCGTTGCCTGCGTGGTTCAGCTAAGTCTTACTGGCATCAGGTTCGTTTTTACTGGTTTTGGCCGTATTTATGTTTTTTCAAATCGCCAAATATACCTGAAATTAACTTGCAACCTCACTCACAGGCTCCCTGCTCTCCCCCTGTACAAAGGAGCGCCTTTGGCGATCACTGCAACCCTTTCCCGCTGCTCATTGCGAGCCTTTCCTCCCGCCTACTGTACAGGCCGCTCATTGCAGGGTTCGTCAACCTGCAAGTTTTGTGCTTGGGAATGCTGTGTGTCTCTTTCGACCATCTCCCCCCGTCCCTTCCCTGTGTCTTTCTCCTCTGTGTATCTGCCGATTCTTTGCCTGGCGGGCTGACCGACGTTCATTTTATTTTCAAAGTCCCAGGTGCCTGGCGTTCATGTAAGTGTTAATATCTTTGCGGTCGTGTATTTTCTAAGTCCTGTGTTCCTGGTGCTGCTCAGCCTCGTTTTCATCCCATTTGAGAATTTGTACGTTTTTTGGCCGTCATTTTTTTCCTTGCTTAGCCAATTTTCGATTGAGGAAAAACGCCAAATATGACTAAAATTCGCTTGAATCACTCCCCGGCTGTCCCACTGTGCTGTTTGAGGATTTTCTTTACTTATTTTTTTAAGTATTTTGTTGTTTTTTGGGGGTTTTAGAGTTACGCGGGCCTATGGCGCTCATTGGGAGTCCTGCATTGAGCGCCTTTGGCGCTCATTGCAGCTTAAGTTCTGCGCCAATGGCACTCATCCCGAGCCCTGCAATTAGCGCCTTTGGTGCTCATCGCAGCCTAAGTCCTGCGTGCCTCAACTGCTCGCCTCACTTCGCAAACATCACCAACATCGTAAGATCCACAATATATATATATATATATATAACAATCTATTAATGCACATCTTTATTTAAATTCTGTCTTCTGCAGCTGCAGGCTTGGTGGCGTGGTATAATGGTACGGAGAGGGTTAGGACCCTTCCAGAATATGAAAGGCAAGAAGGGTAAAGGAAAAGAGAAAGGAAAGAAAGGGAAAGAGAAAAAAGGAGGAAAGAAGAAATAACAGACCATTCCTTGCTGTTTCACGAGCCAGTCAGATTTGTGGTTTTCCTCTGGTGCATGTGTATTTTGTACATCTGGCTAGGCGTTTTTTTTTTTTATATATGAACATGAACCCTTGAACATCTAAAGAAAATATTGCTCTTATCAAATGTAAGGTCACAAAAAAAAAAAACAACAAGAGTCAATAAAACACACTAAAATAATTGAAACTGTAGCTTTTAATTCAAATTACCAGATGCATTGCTCTGCATGACCTGGAAAAGAACAGCAGGCAATTTGAAGAGAAACTACTACATATAGTGACATTTATATATTCTTTTAACATTCTTAAAAATATGGAATGTATTTACAGAAATACACAAATAGCATGGTGTCTTATAAACTGCCTCTACTTACACGTGTACAAGGTTTGAATAACCACACAGACAGACAATCTTGTCGTAAATTCTCTGTACAAGTCCAAAATAATAATAAAAAAAAGTCAGTTTTCTGTGTAGGTTTTTTTTTTAACCATTCCCCAAATACAAACAATTTAAGAACCAAAAATGTGATTTTAAGCTTCTGTAATTTAAATACATGCAGTTCTGCATCAGACAAAGAATCAATCCTGCAACTGCATTTCTCTACAGCAGTCCCCAAATTCTGCAGATATCTGAATTATTTGCACTAATGTCATTGCTGCTGTCAGTTTATTCGAACTACACACCATGCAATAACATGGCTTTGAGCTCTGTTATTATGGTGGACTTTTTTTCTGGATGGGTCACACTTACACATAGAAAGTCACCATCCTCACATCAGTTCGTTTGAACGAACCAATAACATGCCCCTTAATTTCCATTTAATTTTTTTTTAAATGTTTTTGATGAATCCGGATTCAAACCTCTCAGGTATAATAGATCAATGAAATATTTTGGTAAACACAAATTAGCTAAGGTTCGGAAAGCTGACAATATCCTGCTGCATTCCTGAGAATGTGGAAAAACATGATTCTTGGTCATATCAATAGAAATAATGAAGCAAAATAAATATAAATGGCCAAACACTATTCACCTTATTTACAACATGGGTTTGGGAATACGGTTTATGTTGATCGTCTATAAAGTCACTGTATAAAAATATATGTAAGAGAATATATACCCACTCTGTTCCATTTCTAGCAAGACTTCAGCTATATATTATATACCAATTAGGGGTGACCAAATGTTATCTATTTTCTCTACATGCAGGGTATTTACATTCTGACACGTATAGTAGTGGGCTTGGACATTATTTTGGTTTATTATTTCATTGATATGACTTGATAAAAGTAAATATTTATGAGATCCTGGGAAGTGCCTCATGATTTTATATTCTTTGCAAGTTTCCACACTAAAACATTCCTAAGCAAGAAATACACACATTTAAAATCCAGATGTCTGACTAATTCGATGTTGCTAATTATTTTCTTCCTGTAGTCATGAGCAAGAAAATATTTTCTTTCAAATAACAAAAAGTAACAACCCTTAAATCTCTCCATGCCTCTTAAAGGGTTACTATCCGCAAGATAACCCTGTGGTATAAAGTGAGGAATGGGATAACATGTGGAGTTACAGTATATGTCTGCTTTCCGTCTCACTGGTACTCTTTTCTTTGTGCTGGATGATCTGTGTCCATGTGATATGACTCTCTTACCAAAATGTAGGCTCATTTTCTTGCATGACTCTAGAATACCGAACGTGAACTAATGTGCATCAGCTTTAAAAGCAGACATTGGAAAACAAGGCCAATATTTGACCTTAAATAGAGGCCAATCTACACATCAAGCCTGTAGAATGGGAAGTGGGAGGCCACGTTATTGGAATATCAAGAAATTTGAACGAACGGGTAACTTTAGTATACCCACATTCAATTCTCCTTATCCCTACAGCTCGTCCATGATAGTAAGGATATTCAGGGTTTGATTTTAGTGGGGGGAAAAATCCATCATCCAAAACATTAAATCTGGAGTCCCACCAATGAGAATTCGTTTAAATCTTACAAATCAGCTGGGTTACTATTTTTGTATAAATCAGCTGAAATATCTAGAAGTTTATCCAAATTTACAATGGAGACAATTTAAAAAAAATCCATAAAAATATATTACATCAACATTTCTCCAATAAAAAAAAAACTAATATTTGTTTCACAGTTAAAAATTTAAAGATTTTAAGACTTTTGTACATAAAAATATTTGCACTTAACAAGTGGGACTACATGTTTAATGTTTGCATGAAACCACTAAACCTATTCAAATAAGTGAGTGGCAGCTGTTGGTTTAAAATGGACTTTTTGCTGTTGAATACTTTTTTCTTCTATTACATTGAAGTGTACCAACAGCAAAAAAAAAAAAAAAAATACAACCCAAAAGCCACATTTTGTAACAGCTCACAGAAAATGAAACCAGTTGTGATTAATGAAAGCCTCATGCTATTGTCATGTGCGAGGACAAAATGTATACATATTAATGAGATTGTCTATAATAAGATAAAATACTATTTCCATCAATGTTCATAAAAACAAGAGGGACACAGCTCTCCTCGATGTGAAGCATTGAGGAGAATTCTCCAATTAGCAGTGATTATCACACACATCTTGAAACATACATGTCAGTTAAACCCCAATCACCCTGTATTGCCCTGGCTGTCTTTGTGATGTGAGATACGAGGAGATTCTGCGTGGCAATACTATCCACAGCAAGATAATCTGGCCCTGGTATTGGAGGGTGATGACAAAGAGAAAATGAAATGTCTCACAATTTTCTGAGCTCTGTTTATGTGACATTTCCTTATAAGGACGCTCAAATCACATAGAACAACTTTCTTGGAAAATGATGTCCTGCTCCATTTCTACTGATCTATATTTAGTATTAATAGACAGCAGTGGGTAGACTACATTGAACAGCTTGTTTTGACTCCTCTTATTACAGTATAATAGCCTTTACAATTACACATGCATAACAGTTACAGTATGATATAATTTGAACTATCATGGAATAAACAGTTTTCTGAAGTCTTTGTGCACAAGAGAGACTGGTAGCCTGGTGACCAAGATGCACATCTCTGGCAGCTAAACATACACTTAAGTCACAATTTCCTAATGTACTTGCTAAACAACTTTGCTGTGCTTGAAAAAAAGTAAGGAATATTTTTCTTTCATAGAGCTTTGTAATGCTACTGGAGAAGGGCCCTGAAATACCCGAATTAGAGTTGGTCAGAGGGAAGTTGTAACTTGTTCCAAAAACGGTATAAGAATTCAAAGAACATTTTAGAATTCTGCAGCGCTCGTTTTTTGATAGGAATAAACATTTGTGATTTTCAGGGCCGGCTCTTTTAAATTCATGACAGCAAATATGGGACTTCAGTGTCCCTTAAAGTGGCAACGAACATCCAATTTGTTAATGTGCCTCTCTAAGATGGTCAGAGTATAAAGCTCTTCTAAAATACATACTAGCTAATCTAACATTTGAACAATAAGTGTAAAATCACTTTAAAAAACTCTATTTTGTCTGAAACAATTCAGCCAGCCTGAGAGGCCTATTGTTCCTCTTTAAGTTGTGATGCAGGCTTATAGGTTTCACTCAACATAGTGCTCAGCTGTGATAACTAGGATCTGCAAAGTGAAAACACTAAAATATGTCTTCCTATATCACAGCTTACAGAGAAACAACGGGCTGCGCCAAACATATTTATTGTGGCTTAGAAATATTAAATAGCTACATGATTTTAAACTCACTTGCAAAAACTATCGTTGTCCTTTTTTATGTATATTTAAAATATGACTGAAGAAAGCAAAACAATCATGATGCAATGGAGTGAATGGTCTCAAAAATACTGTTTGTGTTACAGCTTCTCTAATTAGTAACAGAACGCTGTATATTGCTGCATCCGAGCTTTATACTTCCCAAGTCCTAAACCGTTAACCTGTGTTCCTGCTGACTCAGGCCAGCTTAAAGCTTAGAAATTATGAACAAAATAAATAAAACCATAAATAAAATGAATCTGTCCCTGCGAACCTGACAAATGTCTCTCAATTAATTTTTTAGAGACACGGATTTGGAACAGTCCATAAAAATTTAAATGATTGCTAAAACTTATTGACCAAGGTAAACACATCATCAGGATGGTGTATTTTAACTGTCAGCAATCTGTCACACGTCCTGTCCACATCCTCCTAGCATAATATGTAAACCACAATTATGTACATAAAATCAATTTTGTTGTGTCATTGGCTAATAAGGTGATATTACAGCTTTGTTGATCCCCTGAAGAATGCAGGAAGCAGCAGGTCAAATCTTGATGGCGCTTGAATGTTTCAGTGACCATGCCGAAGAATGTCCAAGATGGCACAACAAGGCAGGCAGTGCATACAAAAATAAAGCATGCCACTCTCTGCAGGGGATGTGACAGGTCTTTCAAAGGCTGGCTTGTGGTGGAAAGATCAAACTGAAGGTCCTCCTTTACAGGCTCTCACTACCTGCTTGTGAAGGGATAAAGCAGTCTCTAACTGCACCTTTTCTGTGTCAACTATCCCAGCAGATAGGTTTTTGACATGCTTCAGGGGTTTGAGAAAAACTGGGAAACCTTTTTTTTTTGGTTAAAAGTGCTTCAGATACAAGGAGCTGTGTACATAGGAGTGATAGTTACATTGTTAAAATAGAAACCTTTTCGTGGATTAAAGTGGAGCAGTTGACAGACCCGTGCGTGGTGGCCCAGGTCCTTGCAGTGCCTCGTGAAACAATGGTGCAAGGCTGGAATTACGTGTAAGGTCCGAATCCTGGGCTTGTGGCACCCTTCTGTAAGTAGATTATAGTGGTAGGGAATTCACACAGTGGTAGGGGACATGTACTTTGGAGGGGCTAGATCGAGCAGGGCTTGTACTGTTCCAGCCACTTCCACCAAACCAGAATCTTCAAGGATGTGGGGAGGCAGACACAGGCGATCCTACACAATGGGGGAAATGGAGAATGGAAAAACAAAACAAAAAATAAAATAAAACAAACTAAATGAAATAAAAGAACAAAGAAAAACTCAAACATATGTATGTCTATATAAAAATGATTAAACTATGTAGAATATTAAAATAAAACCAGAAGTACAAACAATGAATGAAGACCTCTAAACCCAAACATACATGCAGTATTTGTAAGTTGTACAACTTCTCATTACACACAGCAACAAATGGTGATGAATTAAAGCCAAGGATCCACTGTGTATACATCACATATGAGCGTTCCCCACCACCCAGGAAGTCTCCATCTATAGTGCTTTCTGGTAGAAAACATATGCTTCTCTACAGAAGCAGAGCGTTGTATGTGTCTGTTCAAAACACTTTCTTAATTGAGATGGTTACTACACTGTTACTGAGACTTAAATATTACTTAAGTAATACATACTTTACCAGTTACAGGTTATTAAAAATTATTTTAATCAAATATACCATTTTTTTATTTTTCACCCATTAAAAAGCCTTTTTGATCACTCCACCAAAACCTGTTTCTATTGCTGAACTAGAATGTAAGTATTGCTAAAGATAGCCTAATTACACTTGGGGGTCTGCATCCATGACTTTCAGTCTACAAGTGTATGTCATCATTGAAATGAGCAAATGCATGTGGTCTGTACATGTTAGGAAAATTATTTGATTACCCCCTGTGGTCTATGGTATACAGTAGACAAATGACCAAACATAAAAAACAATGCTTGAGAACTGCCAATGAGTACATAGCAATTATTAGCAATAATATTTTATCTTCTAGATAAGCCCAAAAGTTTTGTGGGTGATTAGAAAGGCTGACTGACAGTAAAGAAAATACATTTTCTTTCACAAAACTTACATTGAAGTTTTTGTTTGTTTTTATTACTTACATTTTGGAGTTATACCACATTTGGAACCTCTGAGTCAGTTAATTTCCTTCCCTACATTTATGCAAAGGCAAGCATTCAAAAAGTAACCATGCTGTCTTACAGAACACCTATATCTTTCGGAGAAATGCATTCAGTGCATAAAAGTTGCCACGGGCAGTAAACGTAACTACTTAATGGACAGGTTGTAACTAACTTAACTCACATAAGTTTAACTATGCAACTATTTAAGTGCATAGTTCACCTTCATGTTCTTGGAGAGTCGAAGCTGCCATTGTAGGTTTCACTTAGAAAGCTGAGCTGATGGAGTCAAAAGCTCAGAAGCCAATCAAGCTGCTATACGGTCATAGATGCTAAAGATGGTCACATGTGTATAAGTGAACTCTTTCATATAAAAACATCTGTTTAGATGAAACTTCCCTTTGAAAAAACACTTTAGGTAGGGAAGGTTTGCAAAGAAGAAAAAAAAACTACTTAACTTTTACTTTGCATTTAGATATTTACTTACTAGTTTTCAATGCCAATGCAGGGAGCAGTGTAGTAATGTTTAAACTTTCTAGTGACCACCCATTAAGGTACTGTAGTTATTATATGCTTTTTTTCCTTATCAAACCCTGCCTATTTTTTTTTTAAAGAGCACTATATAAGAATACTAAAATGGTCCTTTAGGGAACAGGTGTATGTGTGCATCTGTTTGCACGTCATCGGCTCTGTAAGTCTACACCTTCCTATCCATCTGCATATTTGCAAAGTTGTAGAAGAGTAGAATAATTCCCAGTAAAAGAGAAAGATAACAGATATGCAGGATTGAGGCACTCCATGTAAAGTATGTAGCAAATTTTATTTACAAAAACATCAGCAGGTAAACAAAGTGCAGTTGGCTTAAGAGATGCAGAGGAAGAAGTATTACATGTCAGTATTATGCATTACATGTTTATGATCTACATTAAAGGTATATTTAAGTATCCTGGATTATGAATGCATCTGATAGAAGAGAATCAGTAGTGTAAACATTTCTTGGATGAAAAAAATACCACAATAAACATTAACAAACTCACCCTGATGCTTGCTAAATCTTGAGTTTGCAAGCAGTTGTTTTTAAGAGTTATTACCCCTGGATATCTCTGCTAAAATTAGCATAAAATTCATAATTCCCTTTGGCCAATCACAGGCAGCTATAACACTTTCAATTTGTGATGGCAGTTTGTGCAGAAAGGCATCATGGGTCTGGAGGAAGCAAAGAGGAGCTCAGACATTGCTTTTTGGATCTCTGCGGTGTGCTGCTTTTGGCTTAAAGCGTATTCTAGGGTTAAAAACCATACCCAAATGCAGTGCATCTATTGGGCGGTTCAATGTGCCAATGTAAGCAGATCTGAGGGTGTGGAAAACAGGTTTTATTTTTAAATAAAATAAGTTTGTATGTGTATAGAATGACTCCATGTAATGTGTGTTTCTGATATAAGCAGCATGTGTTCGATTACAAAAATGGAAAAACAGGGAAACTTAGACATACCTTTAACTCCTTCTGCTACTCTCTATAAAAGAAGAGATCTTGCACCATAAGATAAATCATTGTGCTCCTAGAATATCACATTCTCTGATATAACTAAATAGCTGAGTGGGAGAGAACATACTAATAGTCACAAAGAGAAGCAAGAGGATTCTTGTCAATCAACCTGTAAACATTACCTGTTTAAAAGGCATACAAACTCAATATATACAACCGGTTTGCCATTTCTTATTAAGGGGTGTAAAACTGCACACATTTCATAAGTGATTTTGAGATTTCATTCATTTAAAAGCGGTCCAGAAATGTTCAAATATAAGCATATGAAGAGGATTTTAGATTGTTTATTTAGCCAAGTGTTTTGACTTGCAGCAAAAAAAGGGAGTTTAATGTGGTTCACAGCCATTTTCATGAATGCTTTTAAAAATGTCAAATCTGAAATTACATTTTGACATGTAAGTAACAAAGTGTATAGAATCAATAATGCTAGCTGCAGAAATACCAATTTGTGGGAGTAAAACACTATTTATAATGATTTTTTTAGGAAGTGTATTTAATAGTAAGGAAGCTTGGTCCAAGAATGGCGGAGGTGATTTCCCTTAGGTTCACTGAAATGCCCTGCTTTTTGATAAGCTGGTGAAGCTGGTTTGACTTTAGAAAGCTGTTAGGATAGGGTACCTTTTATTTGCCATGGCCATGAGCACCACCTATTGCCTAGGTTGAATATAGGTGTATATAGGAAGAGGGAGAAACCACTATGGCAGCCTCCTAGAGGCTAGCACTCTTTAATATGTTTAATGGCTCGTTTTACCATTACAGTGAACATTCAAATCAAGATCTAGTAGTAGTAGTAGTAGTAGTTCTACTTGCGTAATTTATAGGTTATCAATTAGCCAGTGAAATCAAAAAAGTGTGTCTACATAATACACACACACAAGATGTAACAACTAAATATGAATGGCAAAATGATTGTACTGGTTGGATTTGTATGGTTTTAAGCAAAAACATGCATGTCAAATCCTCTCTAAATGAGTTCACACATTCCTAGGTTCTCAGTTGAATGGAGAAAAAAAATGTTGCATTAGTTATCAATGTACCAATAAACAGGACATACTATGACCAAACTATCCTCAAAACTAAACTGTGGGAAAATGACGTTTTTAACCAAACTCAAACATTCATCATTAAACCAACTTTCAACTGTAAAAATTATTAAATAAAACTCACAGATTTCAATTGTTGCCTCAGGCTCACTTCCTCCAAAAAAGGGATATTATTTTTAACTGTATTGTATAATGTCCTCTGTCATACTCAGACATACATAAGCCTCTATAGGTCTTACTGCCTTTCATCTCATGAACAGAACGGATCACAAGACAGTAGTTTATATTTCTCTTATGAAGAGAAACACTTGACAATGGGCAAACTGTTTTAACAAGTAAACTGCAGCCTTTATTTTATTACTGTAACACCATGGTTTCTGCTGACCTGCAGATGGGAGGAGACTGAATGAACAAGAAGCTTCTATCTTATACAAGGAAAACTGGCAGCTAATAATGCCAGTGCTTTTACTTGAAGTAATAGGAAGTTCAAAAATGTATAAGTTTGTTGCACCCTAAGGGCCTCATTCAATTGCGATTTGGCCAATTGAATAGGGCTCTAAAAAAAGCACATAGCATATTTTTTTAAAGAAGTTTTTAGTTCGTAAACATCTATCCAAAAGCAAGGTTTCCACAAACTAAAAACTTCTTTAAAAAAAATATACTATGTGCTTTTTTAGAGCCCTATTCAATTAGCCAAATCGCAATTGAATGAGGCCCTAAGACAGTAACTCGGTAAAAGAAAAAGAACCCTAAAAGTAATTACAGGCTGTATATTTTTCTTTTACTTTCTAAAAATATTTTGGCCATTATCAAGTCTATATACTTAAGGAGGCCATACAGAATAAATATGCCCCAGTGATCTTTAAACAGTGTCCAAATGATACTTTATGGTTTGTTAAGGATTCTGCCAATAGGACTGTGTTAATCACTTATATTGATGTGTTATTCTGATAATTCAAATCAAAACGATGGGAGCTTTGTGAAACAGTAACATTTGAACTCAGGTTTAAGTGGTTTCACAAAGCTCTTGCATATTCTCAGAATGAACCCATGTGCAATATATCTCCCTTAGAAGATCATTAACAGTACTTTGCCAGACTTTATGGAGTAGGAAGGCACTGGTTAAACAGTGTCACAATGAATACTAGCATCCTCAGTGCACAATACTATAAAGGGTTGTACATAAATACATCACTGACCTTTACATCCTAGAATGACTCATTGCCAGTTACTTAATCAGCGGTATGTGCTTGTACACCAACAAAGGACATGAGCAAAACCTCAGAGGTTCCTCCTGCTCCATTAATAGGCAGGCAGGCAGGCATACATACATACATCCTAGCATAAACTTTTGGTAGAGTGTAGTCCCTTTGGTTTTCAGAACAGCACCAAATAAATTAATCACAGCCAATTAGGGTCAGAAAGGCTAGACATGTTCTACTAAAGAAGAGGCAGCCTTGGCATAGGTTTGAAGGCACAGAGACAGCGCAGGCAGCTCTGAAGACGTAGAAATACAAACCACATCTTAATGATGAGCAGAACAGATGTTCTAACTAGAAGTTATTTTGTGTGGTAATCTGATGAGGGGCTTTTACAAGTGTCAACATTTTAAAGATCTGAATTTGTTTAAATGCATTGTGTATCGGCTGCATGCGGCAGTTTGTAACCTTATCCCATTAGCTATTGATGTGCAAATAGCTGTACAGTGTATAATACTAGAGAGAAATACATGGTAAAGCCCCTTGCTGATAAGTAGCCATTTGTAAGTAGTCGAATAGGAGTACTGGTCTCTGCAGCATTAAGTGAAGGACTTATTGTGCAGTCTCAGTCTGACCTCTGCTCTCTTTCCCTGGATCATAGTTGAGGTCACACTTGTTATGTGGATATAAACTTGTTATTATGGAGATTGAATATTGGTATTGTGCTTTACGGAGGAAAGCGTTTTGGAAGAACACAAACTGGAAGATCCACAGTCACACCAAGCCCTGATAAGTTAGTAGAAGGCCATACCCCCTGCCTCTTCATGCCTGTGTCCAGAAGGTAAAAACCCAGCGATAGAGCAGGAAGAGGAGAAGCATGAAGGTGCAGTAAAACACCCCAAAGCCCAGGAGGTGGGAAGGAAGAGCAGGTGAGCCTTCTCCAAAGGAAAAGAGACTTTCCAGAGTCCCCATAACACGGCACAGGTTTAGCTGGAGAATATCTGAAGGGAGACAAACTTTTTCCTGTCCAAAGGGGGCGAGCAAGAAGGGAAAAACAGAAACGCAGAGTCAGTCATGCAAACACCGCCATGCAGTTAGTGACATCACTGCAGATACTAGAATTGAGGAAATGAGACAGAACAGCAGAGGGGTCACACAAAAATGTTCCTACCAATGAGTTCATATGCAACATGATTTGCCATTATCATATAGTTGGGATGTTCCCATTTACAAAAATCGCTTTAGCAAGTGAAAGGCCATACTGTGAATGTCAAAATAAGCAACAAAAACAGATAAACTCTCACAAGAAGATGTATATTACTGAAGCTCTTTTGTAAGCTACTTTAATAAATACAAAATAATCACACATGTCGGGATCTCCTTTTCCAGTACAAATGTATGAGCTTGCCACATGAACTACTTTTTTATATTTATGGTGATTGCTTCCTTGTATAAAAGTCATGCCTAAGGTCGGAAACCTGTACACGGTCTGTAATTTTGATCTTTAACGATCTAATGTTGAAAATGTATAGCAAGTCCATGTGGCTAATGCTGATTAAACCGATGGCCAGACATAATATCCAGAGAAAAAGGATTCTGTTGACCTTGTCCAAATTTCTGACATTTTTGGAAACATACATACTTACAAAAACAGACCTTTGTATGTAATATAGTACAAAAAGTGAAGTCTGTGCCTTCTTGGTGTAAACTAAAAATGGCTAACACTTACTATATTGTTTTGTGCATAGTGAATAGACAGAGGGCAGAAACATTAGAATATGAAGAAAATATTACTTTGAGGTCTCCATGTGGAACGGAGCAAGAACCTCTCACTCTCATGGAAAGCCAGTTGGATTTGTGATATTATTATAGGTTACCCAATGATTTAAACTACATAGTGGTTACTTGTAACATAAGTTATGACGTTTACCTGAGGGACACCAATTTTTCTACAAGCTTCCAGAAAGTTTTCCACATTCCGTCTGCATTTTGCCATTGTGAGCTTGGGCTGTGGGCGAAAGGATGGATTATATAGGATTTTTAAGTATGTAAGTGTTGTTAGAATATGAAATCAACTCAAAATTAGGAAGAGAGAAAACATTAAATGCATACCATTAATATAACTGTAGAAGGATTATGAAGGGGGTTAATATGGATAATATATTTCTGGAAACAGCTTTACTATGTATGCCCATTTTAATGTAATTTTAAAGACTGATAGCCTCATCTGATTCCTATATTACGTGAGGCCTGCAGCTTAGAGGGGCCAGAGAAACATCTGCTTTATACTTACAACAGCTGGGGAAGGAACGTGGATACTAGACACTGATCTGGGTCGAACATGATTGGCTAAATGACAAAGGACCACACCGTCTGTTAATGCAGCTCCCAAATCATTGGGCAAGGAGACCTTTAACCGTAACTCGATGTTCTAATAAAATAAAAATATACACTTTTTTTACTGTTCGAAGAGAAGAAAAAATATATTATCTTTATTTGCAATGCTCCAACATATTCTGCAGCGCTGAACAAGGGTTAAGTATAAAGCAAAACAAAAATGAAAACAAAAATGTACACATTGCAAAGAATGGAGAGCCCTGTCTTTGAGTTTAGAATCTAGTGTACATGGAGCTTTCGCTGAAGTACCTTACAAGATTAAAAACTCGTAAACGTACAGTCTTATGAAATGCATATTTTTTTTACCGAAATTGTGAAATGTAAACAATTTTCAAAAGTACATTAATTCAGCTGGTTTTGAAAATCGTTGCCATTGATGGCGAGCAAATGTTATATATTAGCATATAGAAAACCTTTAATATTTCCTGTTCAATGCGGTTACCCTAGCGCACTACCAATGGCGAAGGAATGTAACACAGTATCCTAGAGATCTTAGATATTCAGCATCTGGCAGCGAGAGGGACCGGATTCTGAATATGTAATTATTTGTGCCTACAAAAAGTATGTACTTTAGAATTGGTTTAAAATGTTAAGATTTTATTGACGTATATCAACAGTCGTTAGCCACCACTGTCGAGTGTTCGCCATTACAGGCAAGCAAATATAGTTGCGAATAATTTTAAGTTAAAAAATAATATTTTGCCACAAAGTATAGTAGTGCAAATTTTCAAGTGTGTAACTCACACATCAGTTTAATTGCGACACAGGATCACTGTCTACCATTGCAAAAAATGACTAGCTTCTCTACACATTTATATGTCATTGAAATATCTGACCAACATCTCTCCACTAAAGCTGCTGCAATAGATAAATTATTATTATTATTATAACCTTTATTTATAAAAGTTCATAAATTCTACACAGAGCTAGATACAATGATACGGAATAAAGAAAAATATAAGGAAGTAAAAGAGAGAGGAGGAACAGGAGGGAAAGAGATATGGTATGGAAAAACATGCACTAGGCAGTCTGCACCACCTCAGTTTTTTCCCTTCATGTCTTTCACATGTTACAAACATTTTTTTCACTGAATATGTGACAAAGACAGAGGATTACGACACATGGTATGCTTATCCTTGAAATGGCAATAGCAACCCAAGGACTTTCAATGTTTTACAGGAAAAATGTTATGTCCAGGAACACGCTCCCTCCAACCACCAAGTAACTTTTACGATTAGAGTATCTTTTTAGGGAATCTGAGATCATTGAAAAAAAGTCGGGAAGAAGAATAAATTGCAGGAATTTCCGCTGAACCAGTGATGGAGATCTCAATAGTATGGACCAAATGATAGTTAGAATAACACTCTTATAGGCACAATTTGGCGTCTTTTAGGGAGCAAAAACAGTACTTTTAATAATTAGGTAGGTTATATTAATGTTAAAAAGGGAAACCTCCCATGTCTAAAATACTAACCACTTCCACAACTGCTAATGCGGTTATATGCCTTTCACCTTTCAATGCACCTATCCTAGTGGAAAATGTAATAGTTAAGGTTCATGCTAAGAAATTCTATGAAAAAAATAAAATGCGAGGCGAGTAATGTGATTCATGGGATTCTTTTACAAACAGAAATGTGTTCTAATTAAGATCTAATTCTACAAAAAGACAAACTTATAGCATACTAAATTCAAAGAAAATGCACTGATAAGATGAGATACAGATTCTGTCATAATGAATTATCTACTATTTTGTAAGTACAGTACCAACCTTTCGGAGCTGTTCTATCACCTCTCGATCCTCTTGCCTTTGCTTAGAACTCTGTTCTGCTCTAGATTCGGCAGACTCACTTGCAGAAGCAGTTGGTGGAGGCGTGTTACCTAAAGAGCAAAAGTACTGGCGTTTAGAACGGTTAACATCAAAAATAAGTTTTTGCAGTGAAAGTCTGTGTAAAAGTGTCCTTCCCAAGTAAGACTGATGTTACCTCTCTTGTTCTCGTCTCGCACGGCTGCTCTAAACAAGAAACTCTCGGGGCGCTGAGGGGAATATCTGTAAGAACTGGTGGTGGCTGGAGAGGAAAGGAGCACTGAAAGAGATGGAAAGAAACTATTTTAGGATAACACAATGACACTACAATGCCAAAACGCAACCACTACTAGGGAATCCAGGAATACCAGGCTAGGCTCTATTATGTGTGTCATGAACGTATCTAGAGTAAATATTTAAGTTTGCATTTTGTGGCTTTCAGTATTTCTGATCCATAAAAATTCTGATATTTTGCTGATTAATACCAATAACCGATTAACCACCTGGGGCTTTGGGTCCATTATCTTCATTGTAACGCTACAGTAAAGCAAAAGATTGGGCGTTTACAGACCCGGGGAGCATGCTCACTATTTTTTTTTTCTGCAGATAACTTGCATGAAAGACAATGGACTCAAAGCCACAGGTGGTAATTACTAATTATTGGTATTTAAAAGTATTTATTTTTAAAATGGAAAACACACTTGCAGTGTTTAATATATGTAGAAATGTTGGAAGCTGTGTCCCTTTAACATGGATTCCATACCCTAACTGTTTGCATTTCCATTACATGAACACGGACATCATTTATCTGCCTGACATTACATGACATCCAGGATTATGGTTCTCTCTCAAACTCCAACAATATAGAACCTCTGTAATAACTAAATAATCCCCTAAACTACACTCTCTCATCTGTCCATGATGTAAGAGTCACATCCTTCTAACTATGCGCACATCCTTTGGTTTACAAGACTTCTTCAGCACTTAAATTGCATGCACTTCTCGTCTACCATCATCGATTACCTCACATAGTTGTGAGTCAATGTATTCAGAAACCCACAAACACAGCTGAATTGGTTTATACATATTGTAGGTCTGTACTCATGTGTGAAATTATCCTATTTATATGTGTAAGCACCTGTAACTATCATAATTATACATGTAAGCATTTTCTTTCATTTTTCTGGGACAGACTGATCCCACTCCTTTACCTGTCTGGGAGGTGGGGGACACAGGAGAACTGGCAGATCGCTCATCACTCTGTAGATAAAAAAATTAAATAATTAAAAACAAACAGTTGACCGTATACAATCTGAAACCACACCCAAGATCAGTGCTCTTTAATAAGCTACTAGATGGATTTGAAGGACGGAACCATAAACCAGATACAAATACAGACCTGTGTACTACCAGCAGAGGAAAACATTCAAACAACTCACCAAAATAATGCCAACCTAGACAATACATGTTAACCAAATATTTAATGGAACCAGTGCTCATGTCCGTGATTATCACATGCATGTGAACACACATAATAAATGAGGAATACCAACAAACAGTAACAGATGTCTTGTAGTCTGAACACGGCACCACTGTATTGCAGGCTCTGAGGGATGTTAAGGGCAGTTATGAGATAAAATACACTAGCAGTCAGCATGCTTTATTCACCTGCATGTGGTTTCCTGGTCTCCTTTTAATGGTATTGGTGTTATTGTCAAACTCAAACATAAAGAGTGGCTCAAAGCCATTCTGTCAGCAGTGGAAGAGAGAAAGAAAAGGGAAATGGAAACAATGTAGCACGAAAGAGTAAGCTTACACATCAAGAATATCTCCCAAACTATCATCCATCTTCACTAATCTGAAGTAAAACCCTGCACAAAGCTTGCAAATGAAAAGCAATTGGGTTAAACAATAATTCCTGCACCTCTAAGCAAAAAAGAAGACAATTCTACATTTTGATATTGGGATAAAGAAAGCACATTAGAATATGCTGCAATCATGCACAAACATTGTGTATTAAACAAAAACACAACAGCTAAGCATGTCAATTACATTTACTGAAACTAGAAGCGATGTGTACCGCAAAGAGCCTGGAACCAGCGATACCATAGATAGGTCTCATTTCATAAAATGACACAATACAGAGGTAGTGAAAACCAAATCAGAACTGTAATGCCAGGTAGGAAGCACATTCCTATAACTTAAATCTCAATCACTTTCCACAGCTCCAAGTAAAAGCATTAAGGGCTAGTGATTCTAGTATTTGTTTAGCCCAGCATAAAAGTCATACAATACATGCCAGACTACTAAAACAAAATAATTATTCACAGCAAGCTAGAAAAGTGGGACTTCACTATCAGGCAAAATAAATCCTGCATATGAAGTTCTAACTGATCAGCAGACTGATCAATAAACAGTCTATAAAAGAAGGAGTCCCGAAAATGACGATGTAGACGCAATGACATGTGAAGATGTGGGTACAACAAGAGGATGTAACAATAATGGGATACACAAAGGGACATGAGAATGCAATGGATGAAGGGAGTGTCACCGAAACCAGTCAAAAGGGAAACACCACAGAAAACGACTCCTCCTCCCTCCTGTGTCATCACAGATCATTTTCTATGTAAATGGTTGCTAAACATAACATATAATTATTATAATGACTTTCATAGACCTTTAGGATAAATTGAGTCTATATCTCTGTGAATTGGTGTCAAGGCTTTAACCTTTTAGACAGGACACTAGTGATCGTGGAGCAAAGCACAAAGCACTTTGTAATGAATGGAATGCTACACAATACATGGCCATTTCTTTCCTAGCAATTGGTAATTATACACACCATACAAAAAAAGAATGAATACGTGCACTGGAAAGGAGCATGCAATATCATCACCATCATATTCCCTATTTGTACTAGTTGCAGATGATATTTCTGAGCACAGGCCCAGCCATGCAGACGCATGCAGTGAAGGTCGATATTTCACCTGTGGAAGACTGCAGTGCACAAACCCCCAGGAGCTGACATGGGGCTCGATTACATGACTACTAGGAACTTCCGCAAGTACAATATGTAGCTATGGTAGCTCTTTGGAGAGGCATTAAATAGCTATTACATGCCTCCTGCAGGCCATTTCTTGTAAGACCTGACTGATGTAACCATGGGGTTTGTTTTTTGTGTTAGGGAAATAGCTTGCAAAGTGTTTACATTGGTCCTTGCATGTCACCTTAGCAGCTGCGAGTAGAGGCAATAAACTCACGTAGTAACGCAGTAAAGTTAAAGAACCTCCAGAAAGATTGCAAAATAGCTACGTGTTTCCCGCTTAAGTATTCACAACACATTTATATTATTGAGCATGGACATTGCAATTTGCACACATCAAATTCTATATTAATTTCACATTTATTACATTGTATTAATTGTCAGGGAATACACATTGAATGCCAAAACATGATTATTGTTGAGAGGGATGGTATATGCATTTGTGACTTAGCATTTCCTGGATGTCGGTGTTTAATTGAGTGAGAAGGTTTTTGTAATTAATATTGTTATTTATTTGATTGTTCTTAAGTATTGTTGAATAATATGAATGAACCATTAGAAAGGCTTCTTTTGTATGCGTAGGCTTCAATATTATTTCAAGTCCTCAAATGCTTCTTTAGGCTATTTGCATAGCCTTCCAAGACCATGGTAAGCTCACTTTAGGTAGAGTAGGGAATGGTTAATACATAGTGATTTATTGGAAGGGTTTGCGGAGGGTGGAATATAATCACATATTATAATATTCAAACTGCGATTCGTCGTCACGCTCTGCGACGGATCGCAGTTTGACAATGATCACATCGCGTGCATGAGCAAAGAGCGGCAATAGCCACACAGAGACACGGGAGGGAGAGGGGGTTAGAGACACGGGAGGGAGAGGGGGTTAGAGACACGGGAGGGAGAGGGGGTTAGAGACACGGGAGGGAGAGGGGGTTAGAGACACGGGAGGGAGAGGGGGTTAGAGACACAGGAGGGAGAGGGGGTTAGAGACACGGGAGGGAGAGGGGGTTAGAGACACGGGAGGGAGAGGGGGTTAGAGACACGGGAGGGAGAGGGGGTTAGAGACACGGGAGGGAGAGGGGGTTAGAGACACGGGAGGGAGAGGGGGTTAGAGACACGGGAGGGAGAGGGGGTTAGAGACACGGGAGGGAGAGGGGGTTAGAGACACGGGAGGGAGAGGGGGTTAGAGACACGGGAGGGAGAGGGGGTTAGAGACACGGGAGGGAGAGGAGGTAAAAAACACAGGCGGGGGGGGGGGAGAGAGACAAGGGAGGGAGAGGAGGAGAGGAGGGAGAAAGGAGACAAGGGAGAAAGTAGACTAAGGCGCTCATTGCAAGGCCCGTGATGAGTGCCAAAGGCGCTCATTGAAAGCCAGTAGATTGGGAGAGGCTCCCATTGTGTGGCAAACAGCATTGCCAGGCTTCACTTTTTATTGCCGTAATTTGACAGGCAAGTCGCTAGTAGCTAATATAATTGCTAAGTGTTTCCCTATGTCAAAAGTTCACTTGCAAGATTTCCTATGGAAAACATGTAATCGAGCCCATGGTCATTCGTTAACAGCATGCAGGCCTTTGCAGCACTGAATTATATTGAAATCAAAATGCCAAAGCACCCAATTATCAAAGTCACATTTTGCGGCAATGTGCAAACAAGTAATTGTTTTTATGCAAATTACAGCTTTAAGATATAGTATGTAATTTAAAGATATCATAAACCAGGACTTGTGCACAGGCTTCCCCTTCTAAGTCATAAGCAAATAAGAGAATAAACCAAAGCAATTAAAGTATGAATTTAGGCAAAATCGTAGGCCAAAACTGCATTCAAAGCTATATTCCCCAGGTGAACTTGCAATAACGATTTCAGGAACACAATGTAACTTGTAAATATACAACAGTCCTGGTTTATGCAATCCAGTGAGCTATTGATTCCATATCAGGATGTATCATGCTCAGTCTAGGGTATTGATTGTGCCATATAATTCATTCCGTGCACGATTCTTACCACTAATAGGGCACTATCATCTGTGTGCTGGGAGCGTCTGGATGGAAGGGGACACTGAGGTGGATGTGGGGAAAGATGGAGTAATGTCAGAAACACACATAGGCAAATAAAAAATGAAATGTAAACACTCTGCAAACAGAAGATGAGAAAAGGGTTCAACAGAATGACCAGAAGAAACAAATGGGACAGATCCTACGGAAACTGAAAAGAAACAAAATCTGTGTCAGACGAAGCAATATGGTGAGATTTAAAATTGGCCTGTCACCCCAGGAATACTGGGTTATTTTCAAAAACCTTTCAAGTGGCATTGCAGTCTTCTACTTAAAATATACTACGCTTATAAAAAAAAAAAAAAAAAAAAAAAAAAAAAAAACAGCAAACTATTTTTAGAATATAAAAAAATGTAAGTGCCCCAAAATGTATTACATTTATATGCAATATGCTGCAGTGAAACCTGCCATTTTAATTTCTTCCTATCTACTCCTTTAAGTGAGAGAAGACTTTGTTAAAGCAGAGAAAGTTTTGATCAGCACAATGGTAAAGTGGCAGCTATAACTGACAAGGTTTAGAGCAGGACTAATGGAAAGCTTATTAGTGTATAAGACACCATTTTGAAAGAGTAGCAGACTGATTCAGCTCCGGAAAGAAAATGGAACCATATAGTAATAGGATAATTGCATAAAAAAGTTCAAAATGTAAAAGGTTTTTTTTTGTTTTTTTCTTTACTTTCTAAAACATTTTGCCCATTATCAAGTTAATTTAAAAGACAATATAGAAATGTTTTGATCACAATAGTACTTTAAACACTGATAATAAACTGTATTGACAACCATTTCTGGAATAAATTACTCCTGAAATATACACTTACTTCTCAGAGAGCGAAAGCTAGCTATATAGTTTCTGTGAGGGTTAAATATTATCTGGCTTTGAATCCTCAATTACCCTAACCAAAGCGCAGTGTTAGGCACAGAAAATGATTTTGCTTACAAAAGAAAATGGTGTACACAATGTACTATCAGTTTTTAAAGGTTTAATTTCTTTGTTAAAAAAAGAAAAGAAAAATAGATAAGACGAGAGCTTACAAAGGGACAGGTCCACTTTAATGTGACAGATGGAGTTCTAAACATGGCATCATTTAAAACTATAGGCAATTGCAAGTTCTTTATCAATCAAATGTTATTAAATGTAAATGCATTTTCTGACTATAAGCTAAAGTAGTACTTATAGTTTGCCATTTTAAACATACACTCCGCTTCTGACCCACCCACAAACACAAATTCATATAATCAGCTAATGAGAGATCATGGACATTAAATGTGGATAAGCCACTGAGGTTTTGGGTCTACTGTCTTGACTACAGTCACTTGCACATTGAACATGGCTGGTCTTTTTTTGTGCAGACCACTGCAGTCAACACAATAGACCCAGTGCCTCAGGGCGACTCGTCAGCAATTACTCGCTAAAATCTCATTGATAAAACATATGAATTTCTGTTTATGGGTGGGTCAAAAAGGCTCACTAAAAGCACAAAATGACAGATTTCAAAAACATTTTACTTTAGAAAACATTTTTTAACTAGGATTCAATTGTTAAAGTACTTGCCATTAACTAAAGCTTATGTTATACCATACTTGGGACCGCCACAGTGCCACTTTAAGGGGCAAGTACAGAAAAGTTGTCTGGCTGCACATTCTAGTAATTTAGTAATTATTAATATATATATCTATCTATCTATATATCTATATCTATCTATATATCTATATCTATCTATATATCTTTATCTATCTATATATCTTTATCTATCTATATATCTTTATCTATCTATATATCTTTATCTATCTATATATCTTTATCTATCTATATATCTTTATCTATCTATATATCTTTATCTATCTATATATCTATATCTGTATATATCTATATCTGTATATATCTATATATATATTAATAATGAGTACTGCACATTCTAGACAGACAAATTAAAATAATATAGCTTGCGATTGTCATGCTGGGAGTGGGAAGAGCCTGATGTTTATACATCATCTTTACTTACTGCAAAGTTACACAGTGCTTTTAGAAATCATCAGAAAGTGTACACCAAGTCTGGTCATCTTATTATTATTACTACTATTGTTTATTTGCAACGTGCCAACATATTCCATAGCACTGTCATCTTTTAGAGAAAGTGCAACTATGTATACCAGAAGGCATTACAAATTCTGCGGTTAACATTGTATTAACCTTTTTTAATCACGATTAATCGAATACACACCTAATGCACTGCACTAGGATAGACAAAAGGGCTCCATCATACATGTCGTTTTAACATTTAATATTTGCTCAAATATAATTTTTCTTTATTTAGGTTATCACCAATACTATATATGAAAAACTGAACTACCATTAGTTAGAGTAGTTGAACTACTGCCTGGCAACAATGTATGTCAGTTTTGGTCATTTAAAGGGCCACTAGCAATTAAAACATGTATTGAAAAAGTAATAATGAAACCAAACATGGCAATAATAAATTCTGAAGCATAACTAATATGAACATTTGTGACCACCACAACAATTCTGTGAATCAAAATGGCTGATTGTGTCAGACCAGCGGTCACAACATAGTTCATTATAGAATCTGCTGTATATACATGATTACAACATCACCCATGACCAGGCTTAGATTAGACCCTCCCCTTATACAGTCATTACTACTTGTTAACACCAAGGCTGCAATTAATACAGGGAGTGCGTAAAACTGGGGCATCTCAAAACAAAATTTAAATTAAAAATAAAATATACACATATCATATGAGATGTCCACTGTCCAGTTTCTTATTAGACTGTGGATATCAACAACAGACTGGAGTGCTTAACCTATAACAGAATGGGATTAGAATTGTGATTTACACAGTTTTTATTTTCGTATTCAACCACCCCTAATGTAACAAAGGATCCAGGAAGCAGTGTCTTTTATAAATTGTGCAGGTACTCTCACCAACAGGTTCTTTTAACACATAGGATCCAAATTTCTAAATCGAACGCAAACAAACAGTGAATAGACCAAAGTCAGTTGTAGCTGTAACTTTGCATGAACTGTACACTACTGAGCCTGTATAGGAATGCAAACTAGGCACCAGGTGCATCCTCTCACCTCATTTTCCAATGGGCTCTGCTTGTCAGGACTCAGTGCCTTCTGCTGTAAAGGAAAGCACAATGTATTATTTACAGAATGTCAAGCACCAGTCACATTGGTTGTAGCTGCAACCATCACATAATAAATATGCAAGAGTAACACAATCCCTATATAGTTATGGGACATATGTAGTAAAATCATGTACAACCTCTCAAGGAGGCACAAAATGTAAAAAAGTATATAAAAACATCTATACATAGTCACCTATAACAATAAGTAAATAAACAATATAAACCAATACTAATGTGATCCAAGTGGTATCCTTTAATGGACACAAAATGTTCCATATTTGATATATAAAACTACAATATACATTGTAATAAGTACTTTATCAGTAGGCTGCTAGGAATGCATCTTGTGGTAGATTTACACTATTAATGTCTATTACACTATGTACACTATTTTTGTCTACTAGCGGCTTGCCCGTCAAAAATAACCGGGCAATAAAATTTCAAGGCATGGGAATGCTGTTTGACACATAATGTAAACCGTTTTGTACTGTGAGGACCTTCGGCACTCATTGCGAGCCTCTCCTGTCATGTACTTTTTGTCCTCAGAGATATATATTTCTATGTATATGTACTTAAGTAATAATGAATGATTTCTTAAATTAATTAATATACTTTATTAATAATTGATATATGCAGCAAGCAATAGGCTGAAGAGCTAACAATCTGTTTGTATTTTGCATCTGCATAGAATATCCATTTTGAGTGTTAGTGCCCTGCTTATAAAGTGTCATGAATGTTTCAAGTGTGCATTGTAAATAGGCTGCGTGCGTGAGGTAAAGCCGTTGGTTTATTGTGTAAAGTGGCATTGTATAGTCGTAATGTTATTAATGTGGTACGCGTCTCGTGAGCATTTTACGGCTTTTGTAATAATGTATCTTGTAGGTTGTAGTGTGACGTGTAAAGTGCTACGCATTTTGCCGTGTTTTGCGCGGTCAGTGGTCATGTCGCCTCTTTTGTCGGCGGCCATTTTTTTCCTCGCTTAGGCGATTTGACTGGCGAAAATGGTCTAAATCAAGTTAAATTTGTGTTACACCTCACTCAGACGTCCTGGCTGTTGCCCAGTGCTGTCTGTGATGTTTTTGTCATTTTTTGGGGGTGTAATTAGTGTGTTTTTCTTGTTTTTTGCTTTTCGTCGTTTGGCCGCTAATCTCGAAATTGTTTGTGTCTCGTTTCTTTTTTTTTTTTTTTTTTTTTTTTTTTTTTAAGTCCTGCGGTTGCCAACCATTTGCACGCCAAGGCGAACCCTCGTTTATGAAGTGTTTTTCGTCTAAGTCCTGCGCATTGTAGTGGGTTAACGGCTCGCCTCGCTTCACGAGGCTCATAGCGAAGAGCGCCTTTGGCACTCATCAGCTAAGTGCTACGCGTTAATGGCTCAACTCGCAAGGCTCGAAAGTGATGAGCGCCTGTGGCGCTCATCGCCTAACTCGTACACACAACGTGACAATGTCTTGCAGTTTGACAACTATTATATGTGATTAATGATCCTGTCTGGGCTATACTCCTTACCTAATCATTGCAAATTACTGATGGGTGCATGCTTTCAGATAGATTTCCAATGTCCAGCATGTAAATTGCCATGTACTAGGCATGTGCAACTCCACCCCTAGAGATCAGAAGTTTAGCTAAGGGAGAGCACTAGAAAGGCTGACAAAATATAAACTTCTAACTTTACTGAGAAAACATAAAAAATAATAAAAAAAATAAAGATATCTTTTATCTCATTAAATACTTGTTACAAGCTATAATTTCAAATGATGTCTCCTTAAGTAGGAGATAATCTACACAGAAATCAACAAATCCCCATGCATGTTACCGCATTGTTAATTACATTAGATGACTCATGCATGAACACTAGTCACTATTATGCCTTGTAAACATATTATATGTAAACACAATGCAAAACAAAAAGCTAACGACAGAGTAATGAGAACAGCAGGAATACCAGGGACACATGAACAGGAAGATTTTTCTTATACTAGCTCCTAATTTTAGCTTATTGTAACATTTTTCTGTGTTCACAGTTTTTTTCTGTGTTAAAGTGCAGTGTTTCAAGGAAGCCAATCAGTGATCAGAGCATGTTGCTGTGAAATGGTCATGAATAGCCTACCATGAGACACTGCACAGATACTATTGTACTGTCTTCATGAGCTACAGAGGGCAGACCAACCAGATACTATTGTATGATTTTAGGCAGAAAAACAGAGCTTTGGTTCTGGATTTCACTAGGAATATAATACACCTAGTGATCTATGTTTATTATTTGTTTTTGTTTTTTGTTTTATTACAAAGTGCTTTTAAAGCTCTGTTTTTCTGCCTAAAATCATACAATAGTATCTGGTTGGTCTGCCCTCTGTAGCTCATGAAGACAGTACAATAGTATCTGTGCAGTGTCTCATGGTAGGCTATTCATGACCATTTCACAGCAACATGCTCTGATCACTGATTGGCTTCCTTGAAACACTGCACTTTAGAGTCTGTGTCTTCATGAGATGAAGAGGGCAGACACAAGCAGGTACTTGAATGGTTTTAAGCAGAAAAACTGAGCTTTTAAGCACTTCTTAATATAAAGTAATAGATACATAGTTATATACCTTGTGGAATTCAGAAACCTTCCATGTCCTTTTAACAGAGTCCATATATGAGCTGGTCTTGCTGCTATGTAACTAAAATGGTTATTGAAGCTTCTGGTGTATAAATAAACTCACTTTAACAGAGTCATGCAATGAGGTTGTATGTATAAGTCTGCCCTTCAATCGCTCCTCTTCGTAACGCTGTGCTGCAAGCTGAGCCTCCCTTCGGGTGTTTTCCAGATCTCTTCTACGTTGAAGCTCTGCATCTGCCGGAGACAGCTGGAGGAAGACACAGTGCTTTAATGGAACAAAATGGCAGGCTGGAAGTCATTGTGCATAAAAAAAAAAAATTAAAAAAAAAAAAAAAAAAAGTGCGCGCAGATCGATACATACAAACACTATATATATATATATATATATATATATATATATATATATATATATATATATATATATATATATAGATACACACACACACAAATACACACATATATATATACACACACACACACACACACACACACATATATAAGAGCACTTTTTCACTTCACAAAATAGTTGACCCTTGTATATTCAAAAATATTGTAAAGATACATGTTCACATGGAACTTTGATGCACATTAATATTGATTAAGGACTATTCAAAAGATGGATTTGTGCTTTTAATATAATTCCAATGGTCAACAGATCATGTTCTGGTAAGGGTCAATAAGCATTAAAAAATAAAAATAAAGAGGCACAGAAAATAGATTACACATTTTAGAGAGGAAAGGGAAGTTCGCTGTTGCAAATAACAATTCAGCATAGGTACCTTGAACATTAGAACTATGAACCAAGGTAAACTGGAGCTGATCAAGAATAAGATGACAAGTTTGTAATGGGATATTTTATATCTGACAACCACAAATTCAAAGCAAACCATTTAACATCACAGTGATCAATCTATACTGAAGAGGCTAAAGAGTGCACCAATTATTGACTAAATTTGCACTCATTTCACATGCCAGCAAGGTAATGCTTAAGATTCTACAATTTAACTACCAAGTTGTGTTTTGCAGAGGCAAGAGAGATCAAATTGCCAATGTCTGTTGGATAATAGGGAAAGTAAGAGAGTTCCAGAAGAAAACATTTACCTCTTCTTTATAGACTATTCTAAAGCCTTTGACTGTGTGAATGACATAAAAATGTGTCAAGTTCTTAAGGACATGGGGTTACCAGATCATCTCATCCGCTAGCTGAGGAATCTATATGTGGACCAAGAAGAAATGGTCAAAACTGAAAAAACTGAACTGAATGGATCAAGCATTGCAAATGAGTGTGACAAGTCTGTATGTTGTCACCTTATTTATTAAACATATGCAGAATACATCATGTGTAAGGCAGGGCTAACATGACACTCAAGCCAGAATTAATACTGCAGGGAGAATGATCAACATCATCAGAGACGAGGATGATGCTACTCTGGTGACTTAAAGCGAAGAGGAACTGAAGAGCCTATTAATGACGGTGAAAGGAGTGCAAAAGCTGGCCTGCTGCTCCACATTAAACAGATGAAAAATCACAGCAAAACAATCTCAGTTTCTGGCAAATAGATGGGGATGAAGTGGAGGCAGTTACAGATTTTACTTTCCATGGCTCCAAGATCTCTGCAAATGTTGAATGCAAGCCATGAAACTGAAAGACTTTTGCTTCTGGGGAGGAAAGCTATGTCAAGTCTGGACAAGCTGATAAAAAGTAAATATATGTGATGATTAACAAAGGTCTGCATAGTTAAAACTATGGTATTCCCAGTAGTAACATACAGATTTGAGAGCTGAACTATAAAGAAGGCTGAGCACAATAGAATGGACGCCTTTTAATTGTGGTACTGCTACTTAAAGTCCCTTGGACTGCAAGAAGATCCAATCAATACTACAGGAAATCAAGTCACACTGTTGAGACATGATTCCTTAGAAAAGATGGCAGAGATGGAGATGGGGGATAGATGAGGTCATTGAAGCAATGAGCTGTGTTTGAGGGAGCTCAGAGGTGCAGTAGATAATGTGCTTGGCTTGCTGCGGTCCATAGGGTCATGGAGTCAGACATGACTGAATAGATTGGCTGCAGCAGACATATCAAATTCTTAAGGTGTCATACAAGTTCTGCTCCTTCTGTAATTTTACAAAATAAAACCTTTTAGTAATGCTTAAAGCTTGCTCAGTAAATGTCTGCTTTACAAATATGTGAAGTCCCTGTACCTTTGGTAGTTATTAGCTAGACAGCAAAAAAAATTAAATAAAAATATTTATGAAAAAGCAAAAAGATGTATTAAAATGTACTTATATTAGGTACACATTGTCTTTAACATTAATACTATTACAAAAGGCAGAGACCTTACATGTTGAGTTCATTAATAAAACTAAGCTTATAGTTTATGGAGGCCACCCAGCCTATGAAAGTACTACTACAAGAGCAGTATGTAAAGCTCCAAAGAGTAACATTCACAGTACTAGTTTGATAAAGGATCTTGGTTGAATGTCCAGTAAATATAACATATGGTAGTGCATTTTTTTAATATATATATATATAGGTTTGTATTTAACAAAATTTCCTAATCTGGCCTACCCCTGGGTTTACACTACAATGGCTCCATTCCCTGCATGAACATTACCTGACTGCTCGTCACAGACAGCAAACAGGAAGCATCCAATGGTGCTCTAGAAATAAAGGAATAAGCATAAACACTTGGCTGCAACAGCATATTCACATCTAATAATACTCCTTTGCTACTCCCTCTTCATTTACCTGCGTGGAGATGTCTGCCGCTCTTTATCATGTGGTAAACTCAAAGATTCAGGTCGCCTTAATTCTTCTCTATGCCTATTTTAAAAGGAAGAGAGTCTAAACATGGTACGGCAAAATGTAGTGTATGGATCTGTAGGTATTCACAGCTTGTAACAACCATCCCTTTCTATACAGCTACCCGTGCTTACCGTGAGATCAAACACTAAGAAAATAGGTGTTTTTTTTCTTTTCTGCAAGTGTGTGTCAAGAAAGTGTGCAGATTAAAGGGCAACTGAAGAAAAAACTTCATATGCAGTTTTTAACAATTAACAACATTTGAAGCTATTTAAACTGTGTGTATAAATATATTTTTAGGAAAAATCTTTATTTTATCTGACATTGCTTGGGCTGAAGGATGCCATGACTGCCTTCCGCCCTTCAGGATGGCTTTGGAGACCGGGTGGGAGTGTGCTACTAATTTTTGTTATCTTCTCAAGAGTGGAAGGGAGCCGGATTTGTTGATTCATTGGTGGATTCAGATAAATATCTGCACAGGACACCTCATCCCCTTTACTATAGCCTCAGTAGAGGCAGCATGCAAGTCCATTATTTACAATGCTGCTAATGTTACTTTGTCACACGCCTCACAAATGTTTAGTTTTTGAAAATTTACAGTGGTCTTTTAAACAGGTCTTGGTGCCGGGCTAGTCAAAACATAACCAGAAGGAAATAACTGTCTAGACCACAAGCTGGTTTGTTCATGAGATTCACATACAGTTTTTCTTACTTGTGGATAATATGATGCTAAAATGGACTAACCTGGTGTGGTGCAAATGTTTCCTGTCGTCCTCTAATCTCTGATGTTCTCTTGTTGGAGCCGGCTTTGCAGGGGAATTCTATTGAGAAAAAATGACAAAATGAAAACAACATAAAGGATGAACAAATAACACCTGAAGCTATGATTTTTAGAAAGTTAAATGGACATTGAAAACAATTATTTTTTCATGCAGTTAGAAGGCGATGCTATAAACCTCACCAGAGTTATGTTCTGCATGATGAAAGTTTAAGGTTTTACTTAATATGTTAACAGAAGTGCAAAGTGCACAAGTACATCTGTAAATTTTACTGGTAGATATGTACGACTCGTACATCTACTGTATATACTCGAATATAAGCCGACCCGAGTATAAACCGAGGCACCTATTTTACCACAAAATACTGGGTAAAATGAGCGACTCTAGTATAAGCCGAGGGCGGGAAATGTGCTGCCCTCTGTGTCCCCCCTCTCTTTCCTGTGTCTCTCCCCGCCTCCCTCCTCAACCCCCCTAAATACCTCCCCCTCAACCCCCCTAAATACCTCCTCCCCCCTCTCTTTCCCCTCACTTACCTGCTTCTGCTCCGGGGGGGGGCTGAAAAACTCTGCTTATACTCGAGTATATACGGTATATAACATGGCCCTAGGTCAGTTAAACAGCATTATTTGAAATGATTTATCAAATACTATGTTTCAGAAGCAATTAAGAAAACATACTTTCAATGTTCCTTTTTCACAGAAAAACAGCATTTAAGTTATTAACAATTTACACATTCTGGCCATTATCAGGTCCTTTATTCAAAACAAAATAAAGGAAAATAGACTTCAATAGTTCCCACTCTGCCTTCTCATGCGTTATATATTTAAAAACAGATGATAAAGTAAATCACAACAATCATTTGCACAGGTAGATGATTATACCAAGTAGGGGACTCTTGGACCTCATGCAAGAAGTATGCCCTAAGAGCTGCTTATCACTGAAAACATTCTACTTAAATTTACAAGGTACTGATTAAGGTTTCCTTTAGGTCATTTCTGAGCTGTTTTACTGCGAAACAGTCAATGCACAAGTTCTCTCACCTCATTTGAAACCCGTCCTTCTATATAAGCCATGAACTGTGAACTCAGACTGTCCCCCCTGGAATGCCGTACATCATCCTCTTCCTCCTCTGTAGCATAGCTATCTATATAGTCAATCTGATCCAAGTCATGTTCCACTGCGATGGGAGAAGAATTATGTAAAAGTGATTCAACTGGAGATTGTGACATTAGAACTAGAGACAAATACAAATTTGTGAATGACAACAATTATTGTTTCAGAGATACAGTGGATTAGCCAAATTGTGCCATCACATACCTCCCCCATTTGTAATGAGTGAGCTGCCTCTATGTTCTTGTTGCTGTAGGTCTCTCCGAAGCCGTTGGTCTTTACTTGTGTCAGTACCTCTTAGTGGAAGATCTGAGAATTCATCTGTTGGCTTTAGAAAACATAGGAAGGAAAGTATGTTATTTAATATACTGATGGAGCAAATATCTTATTTTTTAACATTTTTTAAATGTCATTGTGAGGGGAGCTAAATCTTTGCACTACTGGTTGAATATAAAATCAATTGCAGTGAATTTATATTATAGCCTACTTAACAAAACTGACAAACAAGAAGGCACAAAGGTCTTACCTCATTCCCCGACCACCTCTTGTCTCCACTGTCCACACTGTTGAAACCAGAGTCCAGTGCACCATATGGCCGTACAGGATACACATCATCATTGCTGCAATGCAAAACACATGAAGCTGTCACATAGCACTCGAAAACTGGAAAATGTTGATCAAAAAAATGCATACTTTTCTCATTGAAAAATGCATGTTGGGGGCTTATTATATTTGTAACTGTTCAATGCAAATTATTATTATTACTAGCGACTTGCCCGTCAACAATGACAGGTTTACAATTGTAAAGCTAGCAATGCTGTTTGCCACGCAATGTGAGGCTTTTGCTCCTCTGAGAACCTTTGGCGCTCATTGCGAACCTCTCCCCCGGGTACTTGAACTTTCCTGCTTTGCACTGATCACCTTTGGCGCTCATCGCAAACCCCGCACTGCGCACCAGTTTTGTGCTTGGGAATGCTATGTGTCTCTTTCCATTATTTCCCCCTGTCCCTTCCCTGTGTGTTTCTCCTGTGTATGTCAGTGGAATGTTTGCATGTTACGTACTGAAGGCCGTTTGTTTTATTTTCAAAGGCCCGGATGCCTGGCGTTGTTGGTGTAAGTGTTACTGCCGTCGCGTGTTTTCAAAGTCCTGCGTGCCTGGCTTTGCTTAGCCTTGTTTTCCTCCAGTTTCAGAATTTAAGTTTTTCATCCCCCACTTTTTTCCTTGCTTAGTAGATTTTGGATTGCTGAAAACCCACAAATATGGCTCAAAATCGTTTCAACTTCACTCCCAGGCTTCCTGGCTCTCCCCCAGTGCTGTATGAGTGTGTTATTATATTTGTTAAATGTATTGTTTTGTTTTTAGACCCTCACAATGCAGCCTAAGTCCTGCGCTGTATACGGTTCGCCTCGCAAGGCTTCGCAGATGAGTGCCTTTGGCACTCCCCCAGCCTAAGTGGTTAGTCGTACACGGCTCGCCTTGCGAGGCTCAAAGGGGCGGCCCTATGGGCCGCTAACAGCTCGCCTCGCTCGTGCGCTTAGGATGTTGGTCACACTTTGCTACGCTCGCAAAGTGTGACCAACATCGTAAACGTTCCAAACACTGACAACTATATATGTGATGTTTTATTTTTAGAATGTTAGAGTCAGTGGCACTATGAGTACAATAGGCAATAGAAAGATTGTTACATACATTAGAAGGCAAATAATACAAGATAGCACATTTGTACACACACACGGAGAGCTTAGAAGAGGTGATAGGAAATATAAACATGAGGTAGATGGATAGTATAAAGTTGTGGATGATTTAGTTTTCAGAGAATATTTGAATATTTCAAGATTAGGGGAGAGTCTTACAGAGCAAGGTAGAAAATTCCATAAAATGGGGACTGATCTCAAGAAGCCTTGCAGGCAAGCATGTGAGGAGGTAATGGTAGAGGATGAGAGGCTCACATCTTCGGAAGAGCAGAGAGGGAGGTTTGCAGTTTATGTAGGTGTTAAAAGCTTTGTAAGTGAAGCTATGTATTTTGAAAATTATTCTTGAGGAATTCTTATTTTTATTTTTTTTAAATGTTAATATTTAAAATTGCCCAAGAAAAAAACACTATTATCAACATTAATATTATTCACAAAGTAGCTGAATGAATTATGGAAGATAAGCAAGGTATAGACTATAAAATAAAGTCACCCTACAAATAAAAAAAAGTTACCATCTGTACAGTATATTCTCAAAGAGGGCAAGATAACAAATCTCAGGTGTGCAAGCAACAGTCCCCAGTCCAACAGATGCCAGACGAAGAGGGGGAAATAGACTGGACTAAGCCGTGCCGATAGAAGTAGCTACAAAATGTACCTCCTGCTAACCTTGCCCCACTATCTAATAAGACAGATAATCTAAAAATAGTTTTACATTATCACTAATTCAGTGCCATCTGTTGCCCACCACTGTCCTATAGGATCTCTCACTCAGGACACTTACCAAGTACTAAAGCCCAAAGGTCTTCGCTCATAATCAGAAATGTCGGGGACAATCTTGCACGCTTCAATGTTCAGGTATTTAAATATGTGAATTTTACCTTTGATGCAGATCTGTAAGATAAGATATTAGTACTGAACTCAAATAACACATAATGTAAATATTATCTGTCACATTTCTATCCAGTTCCTCTCCAAAAGAGTATACTACAAATTATAATTCAGCTTTCTTTTAAATTTCCTGCCACGCACTATGATAAAAGTAGCATGTAAGGTGCATCAAATACTTACCTGAGCTGGGGGAGATTGAAGAGGGTTATTATCCAGGGTTATGGTCTGGAGGTGACGCAGATTTCGGTAACAAACTGGGATTCTGGTGATTTTATTACAAGAGAAATCCAAGCGAACTAGAGGCAGCTCTGCAAGTTCTAAATGACAAAAACAGAAGCGTTAATTATATGTACAGAGACATTAGCAATATGAATAGATCAACAGACATAAAATGCCTTTGGTAACACAGCAGCGATTCCAAATATGGTTATATAGGTAAACACGGTAATAACTACTTTCAGCAGAATGTTATTAAAATACATTTCCTTACAGTAAACCTACATTTGCACTTTTCACCTGTTAGCCTTTCTGATCCACCAACATTCTTACAATCTACAGCAGAAGTCATAAAAAAACAAAAGACTTGGGAGTCTTTTGCTTTACACTCAAATACAGGACAATAGATCTGGAGCTTCAATTAATCTGCAATTAGCTAGAGTTAGAGAGTTCTTGGTGGATCGGAAACGCTGACCAACAGTTAAAAACTGTAAGCTTTAATGTACGCGGATTGTAGGAAAATGCGTTTTTAAACATTGGTTGGATAAAATACTTGTTATTACCTACAATTTTAAATTATTACTATTTGGAAGCACCAGTGTGTCTGTTTAAGAAAGAATAATTTATGATCTGTAAAGTGTCTAGTACAGTGTTCCCTGAGACTGACAGGTTAGTCTTGAAATGTCAACTGTTGCCATTGCGCAGGAATTAAAAGGTTTACCTTAGTACTTTTATTTCATGCTGAAAACTTTCTACAGTACTTAAAAAATTAGCCAACATGGCTAAAAAAATAAAATATTGCTTAATATTTGAGAGAGCTTACTTGGTTCCTGTGTATGTAAGCCTACTCCCAAGTCTCTTTGTTATGTCTATTCTGAATTGTCTTTATATATACTAAAAGTACTTCGAAAGGGTCTTACAAACAACTGCAAAAGTGTACTGCAGTGTTATTAGCCTAAGGTCACAAAGGCTGAAAAAAAGCTACTATACAGGAGTTAGGTAAATCTAGATTGTATAATAAGGAATTTATATTTTTTTCTTCCAATTTTAAGACCGTGTATTCCACGTTAAAAGTTAAAGTTAGTCCTTAGGAAATAAATTTATGACAAATGTTTGGAACATCCCTTTAAACAGGCCAACTTTTTTAATGAGTCACATATGCAATGTTATAAACTGCAATTCCTTCCATGCCAACATATTTGAGGCATTGCTCACACAACTTTCAGCAGCAGTAATCCTGCCCTGTAGAACTCCTTGAACAACAATACTTCTGCTGATCTGTGAGTCATAAAACAAAGAGCACTTCCATACAGAAGCTTTTCAATATATCTAGCACAGGCAGTTTAATGTGACCTGAATCGTCAAAAAGGCAAATTTAAACATGGCAAAAAAGAAGGGATATGTAGTAGATATGTTCAATGCTTTATTTCAAACCACTAGCATTATCAAATGTCTTTAAGAACATTAAAGAGACCCGGTCACCCCAAAATCAAGAGCATGAAAAACTAGGTATACATGTTGTTAGCTGTTTGCTGCTAAAGTAACTAATTCTTGAGATAATCAGATTATTTTTCCTGCTGTATTCTGATGCAAGTTAGCACCTAACAAATATTGATTAGCTGCTTTCAAGTACTAATTAGGATTACAGTCTGCTTCTCTGTCTCTGTGGTGGCAAAATAATGCCCCTCTAAGTTGATCATGCTGTTAGTTCCCCTACCCCACTCCTCTCAAGCACTCAGCAAAAATGCAGAGTATGTCAGGAATGATTTACTGTAGTTGAAAGTGGCTTGCACAGTGTACAGATAGTTTTTAATGAAAAAAAGAAACTCCCCGTAGGGGTCACATTAAACAACCTGTAATTTACTATTATATGTAGTAATGCCTACCTACATTGCGGTCTTATACCTATGGTATGTACATTTCCTTCTTGGAAGGTAGATAAGCAAACTCAAATGTCTATGGTATGAAAGTGCAAACAGCAATTCACTCAGCCTCCAAGATTCCCAGCAAATTCATTAAAATAGATGAAGTCAGAGGTATTGGAAGACAACTAAAATGTTTAAGCACATGCTCAAAACTAATTTGTTAGAATAGCAAAATATTGGACTACAATTATATTTACGCACACACAAGCCGCAGGGAGCCCTCTCCTCCTCCACTCACCTTCAGGTAGTTGCAACAAGTGGTTCCGCCTGATGTTGAGGTCCCGTAAAGACTCCAACTTGCCAATATGTGTGGGGATTGTCTGGATTTCATTGCAGCTCACGTCCTGAAGGGTAAGACAGGAAGTTGGTATTTATGGAAATGACAAATACATTGCATACATACATGGAATGTCCTTAATAGAGACCTCCCAGCATTTCATATCACAAACTTAGACCACATAGAACTGAAAAAATATAAGACTTTCAGCCTAAAACATATGAACTTACTGCACATTTCCATAATTTCAACTAGTTTCCCAGGTCAGAGCCTATGCAGAATTGCTACAATATTTTAAAAGATGGCTGAAAGTACGATTTTCTCCCAAATTAAAAATATAAATAATCAAAAACTTACTGCTCATGCAATTTTTTCTTCAGGACTTGATAAATCCAGGGACCCAGGGGGCTGCCAATATTTTTTGAAATTCTACTGATACATACAACATTTTTTGCCTACCAATCTATAATAAGTTATCAAACTGCAGCCATAATCATAAGCCAAGGTTTATATTTTCATTTGTTGAGGTCTGGAGACACTACTACATGGTAAAACAAAAAGCAATATCAGCACTTACCAGTTCAGTGAGATATCTCAGACTGCCAATCTCCTCTGGCAAAGAGTCCAGCTTGTTATTACTTGCAATAAGAACTTTCAGAGGAAGGCTGCAGAGGTAACCAGGCAGCAAGGTCAACTGGTTACGACTTGTACAAAAAAAAAACAGAATATAAATAAAACAAGTTTAGTGACCAAAGCAATTTGAGGGGTGCAGAAATGACAAAATATACACACACATTTAAAAGCTAAATAAATGCAGTTAAAAGTCAAAAAGCTAACACAGACTGTGAGAATGGAGACTAAAATATACTCACAGGTAAATAGGTATGGATCACACCTGTTACATCAGCAGTTGACAATTTTACATAAAAAATGGGCTTAAAGATTATATAAAGATATATAAATAAAAAAAGGTGCTCTTCACGTGGCTCGAGATGAACAACGCGAGTGGGAGAGGTTGAAGGCGCTCACGGCGAGCCCTGCTTTAAGCCCCAAAGGCACTCAGCATGGGGCCTGCGATGTGTGCAGAAAGAGATCAGAGCAAAGCAGGAAAGTTGAAGTACACGGGGGAGATGTTCACAATGAGCAAAAGACTCACATTGTGTGGCAAACAGCATTGCCATCCTTACAATTTTATTCCCGTCATTTTTGACAGGCAAGTTCCCACTCCTCAAGTAGGCCATGATTTCGGTTCACTGTGTGAATACACAGGTGAATCAATTTGAGGATTGACAACCTTTCTGAATACTAGTTGCCTCACCTTTGTTCACACAGTGTTTGACCTAAATCATGTCCTTTCTGGTGGGTCTTGAGGTGGGGTTTGAGAACCACTGATCTATACAGCTACATCCTTCCCCAACTTAGAAGAATGGTGGTCTCTTTACTAATCTTGTTGGCTACTTGTTTATCAAGTCCTGTGTAACTCAGAACTCCACTGTCCATAATCAAACTGTCATATAAATAGTGGCATACCGTCACTTTTCACAAAACAAATGTTAAATATAAGTCTGTCTGACGGGACAATTTTGTTTTAAAAATGGTTTCCAAAAATTTAATTTGTTCTATTTAAAATACTTTGTCATGACTTTCTTCTGTGTTTGGTAGCAACACAGTAACAAGATAGTGATATACAGATGCATTTCTTATTACAGAAGCAGGAGTGGTGTATTTGCAATATCAATTACACTACAGTGGGATCAAAGCTACCTGATATTCAGAAAGGTTAACGCCTGTAGGTTCAGTGTGGCCTCTGGCACGTAGCGGATGCAGTTCTGGTAAAGGTTCAAGCTTTCCAAAGAGACGTAGAGACAGATCTCAGCTGGAATCTCAGACAGTCTATTTCGAGACAGGTCTAGGACAGAGAACAGAGCATTTATTACCAAATATTTGATATTCTTACAATAAATACAAATATAATTTACACAGTTGAATAATTTCTTACACTTCAGAAAACAGTGGATTCTATATCTACAGAATTTTGTAGTCTACAGCACGGCTTGGCAAATTCTGGGAGCGTGACAATGAGCTAACCTCAGCCTCCAGGGTCATAGAATTTTACTGCTGTCTCATAACGTTTTAATCATTATACATATATTTCTATATTGTTAAAAAAAAACACACACAAACTCTACCTTTGTAATCGCATTCTGACACTATCTAATGAACAACTAAATATTGGCACCGTACACTCCTTTCTTCACCTGCACAGCTCATTCTACAGGTGTACTCAAAAGTTTGCATACCCTGGCAGAAATTGTGAAATTTTGGCATTCATTTTGAAAATATGACTGATCATGCAAAAAAAAAAAAATTTATTGATGGATAGTGATCATATGAAGCCATATATTATGACAGTTGTTTGGCTCCTTTTTAAATCATAATAATAACAGAAATCACCCAAATGGCCCTGTTTAAAAGTTTACATACCCTTAGTTCTTAATACTGTGTATTGTCCCCTTTAGCATCAATGACAGCGTGCAGTCTTTTGTAATAGTTGTCCATGAGGCCCCTAATTCTTGCAGTTGGTATAGCTGCCCATTTGTCTTGGCATAATGCCTACAAGTCATGCAAAGTGTTTAGTCGTCTTGCACGAACCCCATGTTTAAGATCTCCACAGAGTGGCTCAATGATATTAAGGAGACCGTGATGGCCACTCCACAACCTTCACCTTTTTCTTGTGTTCAAAAGGTACAACCAGACTAATATCACTTATTATTGTTTCTCTAGAAATTGTTATCAATGATGGGCCATCTCTGCCATTTCTTTCCATATTTATTCAGTAATTGATCGACCCAGGGGTTGACAAATTTGTTTGAAATTTAGGAGCCAGTCAAAATACTTTTAGGAGCCAGAATATGGATTATATATAGCAGTGTGTGTATAAATTAAAATAAGTTAGGAGTTGGCTCCTGACAATATGATAGAAATGGAGAACCACAGTTTGGAGCCGATCTATAACATCTGTGGTCTATATTTAGCTACATAGAAGACGGAAACCAAGTCTGCCAAATACGCACATAGCTCCCCAGCATTGTGTGTTGAAAGCCTTAAAGGCATACATAAGTGTCATGGATTATGAACGTATCCGATAGAAGATAAATCAATAGTAAATGAAATTTTTGCATGAAAAAATACTTACTGTATTGGTCCGAATATAAGCCGCACTTTTTTCCGATTTTTGAGCTTGCGAGTTAAGGGTACGGTTTATATTCGCGACCGTCAAAAAATCATTGCCGATTTGCGAACTTTGCTTGTAACGCGTGCGACTTCTATTGGCGAACGCAAAATTACTGCCGAGTTGCGCGATTGCGAGTTAAGGGTGATGATTTTCGTGCTTGACTGCGGTATTGAAAAGCAATTTACGGTTTTAGTGATTCTAACATCCTGTAAAGCCTGTAACCTGCAAAAAAAAAAGCCTGTTTCTTGCAATGGCTGATCACTTTGAGAGTCTTTTTCTCTCCAATTTTACGGGTGCGGCTTATATTTGAGTACTATCTTTTTTCTATTTTTTCCCCTTGAACTTTATGGGTGCGGCTTATATTCGGACCAATACGGTATATATTTATTATACTTAGCCCAAAGTTTGCTAAAGCTCTTGGATTTGCAAATAGTTGGTTTTCAGAGTTAACACCCCTAGAAATTCCTAACAAAATTACCATGAAATTTATAGTTCATTTTGTCCAATCCCAGGCAGCTAATACATTGTATCCATTGGTGATACAGGAAGGAATCATGGCATGTGTAGTCCCCTCCACAAGGAAGCTAAATCCCAGACATTGCTCTGTAGATTGCTGCATTAAGCAGCTGCTGGCTTGGAGGTTAGTAAAGAGTTAAAATCCATACCCAAATTTGGTGTTTCTATTGGTAAGTACCAGGTGCCTATAAAACAAGTTTTATTTTTAAATAAATTAAATCTGTATGTGTATAGAATGACGTAATGTAATGTGTGTTTCTGATAGAAGTATGTGTTAGATTACAAAACGTATATACCTTTAAGAGAAGAGTGGCATCTCCAGACATTGCAAAAGTTTGTAGCTGCCGCTGATTGGCCAAATCAAATTATGAATTTTATGCTAATTTAGCTTGGATTTTCATTGGCATTCCTTCTCAAAATCAACTGCCAGAAAACTAAAGAAATGTGCAAACCTGATAAGTTTATTAATGTGGGATTTTTTTTCATGCAATTTTTTTTCCATACACTACTGATTCTCCTCCATCAGATGCATTCATAATCCAGGACATTTCTACATAGCTTTATTTCTAGAAAATCTTTGAAGTGACTATATATGTGAACACATTTGATCGCCGCCAGGTCAATTTTCTGGAAGCCAGACGGGATGTTTCTAGCATTAAATACTTTATTTTATGATCATGAAAGCTTTAAAATGAATACTTTTTTCCCTGGTTCTATTAAAATACCCTGGTTATGAGATGGATATTATAAAATATCCAGAGAATACTTTAGATTCACACAATTTACAGCCAAAGCCCATAACCCAAATGCTGAAGATGGGATTTCCTTTCAGCACATAGTTAAACGATAATCCAGTTTTTTTATTTCTTTGGTAACTTCACACAGATGACTTCGCCCCTCCCAGCATGTCTGTGAAAAGACAGGCCTATTTGGTCTAAATCTGTGGATGCTCCTCCAGCCTTGTTTGTGCAGCACAATAGTCTCTGTTTCAGATGAGGTCATGGTGTGGAGGAAGGCCTGGAGGAGTTATTAGAAGAACATAGGACTTTTCATGACTCTCCTTCCATTCTACAATAAACAGTGCTCTTCTGGAACGCAGGCCTGTGGGACAAACTGAAGGCAAGCTTTATGCGGCTGGAAGAGATAAATAGCTCTGAGGCACAATGTCACTGTTACAAGATATATGAATATGATGAGAAATCCTGCATCACTGTGCAATCGTGTGCTAGCCTGGCTCACAAATTAAACATATACAATTTAAAATGCTTATTTTATGCAACCAACTCCCCATTTGTTTATTTTGTCGAAGACTTATTAAATATATACTATTTTTACTAAGTGTCTCAGAACATATTTGCATATTTTAGATATATCTACAGATACACTTTTATGAAGTACCTAAAATATGTGTTTGTCTCTTAAGCTTGGTATAATTTTGTAACCTCCTGCTATTCCTGGTGCCTTAGATTAAAAAAATCTAACTCTCTTTAATACAACACATTTTAATACACCACTGCTTTAAAGCATAATCTTAGAAAACCGTTTACAGTGGTTTAATACATTTAAAAAAGAAGAAAAAAACTTGAGTTCAATGGGTCAACTAACACATAAGGAGCAAAGAGTCTGATTATTTAAATAAGCTAGTTTTAGCACACAACTGCTGTTTCACAACATAGAATTGTGTGTACCAGACAGGACATGGAAACATCATTTTGATGATATTAGCAGCATGGGCCAATGCACCTTATCACTGGGTATATCATGTTTGAGATTATTGCTTTACAAATTAACGATATGTTACACATTTTTCCAAAATCTAATTCTTCAGAAACAGAGACTTTTCAAGTTATAAAGGATGCAGTCCCATTGTACCTATTGCACTTAATACAATTATGTTTAGATAAGCAAAAACAGATTTTATTTTGTTGTATTGTAACGGACAAAGACTGGGAAAGGAACATATTATAAAAAAAAATAAACTTACTTATGCTCAGCTGTGATCAAGCACTGCTTTCCTCCTTTGCTACTCTAGGAGGATTCTACGTAAGTTATAGGGGTCTGTGCATGGTTGTGAACAGAGCGGCTTTTGGGCTCACTCAGACAGCCTGGAGGTACAGAGTTCACTAACAGCCCCTCCTATAATTTACATAGAAACCTCCCAGAGAGACTCTGCAGCTCTGATCAAGCACTACATTACTCATCTGAAGCTAACAGCAGGAGTAAACATTAAAGTTCTAAATATACATTATTTTATAAAACGCTCAACTTCCATTTTTTCGTATGCTGCCTATATGGAAAGAACGCCTTTAAAAAAAATAAAATCATCAGTGGAGGTATATTTAAGTTTCCCTTTACCCCTTTTCTAATATAACACATATGAAAACACACATTAAAATTGGGACATTCTATACAGATTTATTTTATTTAAAATTAAAACTTATTTTCTACACCCCAGAGCTGCTTACATAGACACAGTGAACCTCCCAATAGAAACACTGAATTTGGGTATGGAATTTAACCCCTTACTATCCTTCAAGTCAGTAGCAGCTCAATGCAGAGATCTACATATCAGTGTCTGGCTCCGCCTGCTTCCATCTGCAGGGGGACTAGACATCCCACGATTCCTTCCTGCACAAACTGCCATTACGGATTGTTACAATGTATTAAAATGTATTAGCTGCCTGTGATTGGGCGAAAAAAATATATTAATTTTATGCTAATTTTAGCAGAGATCTCAAGGGGTGTTAACTAAAAAAAAGTAACTGCTTGCACACCCAAGAGGTTTAGCAATCAGGGTAAGCTTGTTACTGTTTATTTTGGTATTTTTTCATGCAAAAAATGGTTTTCATACACTACTTACCGATTCTCCTCTATCAGATGGATTCATGATACATAAAAATTAAAAATAATTTAAGATGATATCAATTTGTTGGTCCCTTTAAATCAAATAAGCAAGTAACAAGAATAACTGCATTACCTCATTTATATGCTCTTGAATAACAAATCAGATATTTAACAGAAAAAAATCCATGGCAGTGCTCCAGAGAATGACATCAGCAGAAGCAGGCTACAAGCATGCAGCACATCCAGTTCTGGAAGTATGTCAGGCCTTATGTAAACTCAGACTAACACATTGATATTCAACATCCCTGAGCTTCTTTACCTCTCTAACAACCGAAAGTTCAGGCACAGTATTGTGCAGGGAGCAACTGCTCCTAAAATTTTACAGCTGGCTCCTAACTTTTTCATTATTATACATATATTTCTACATATAACCTATAATCTGGGACTTAAACAATGTTTAGCTGGCAAACCTGACTGGCTCCAAAGTTTCAATCAAATTTGTTAACCCCTGTAGCCCCCTGTTACATACAATAATATAAGCAAAACAAAAGCCATTAAGAAAATGGACTTAAATGCTGCTCAAAAACATGAAAATCATTTGAGAGGACGTTTAACCTATGGTTCACAGTAAGCCTCATATTTTTGTTTGCCTAGTTTTACAATCAAATGGAATGTAAGAAAAATACTTGTGGATGTGGAAATACTCTCAAGGCACTGTCATAAGTTAGCATGAAACATGTTGGTACAAGAGGAGAAAGCTTCACGCCCTCACTTCCATTTAATGTAACATTTTAGAACTCATGTTTCATTTAAAGTTAAAAAAAAAATGGATGTTTAAATGTACTGCAGAATTGTTTTGGACCGTGTCCAGACCATCAGTAGAAAAACATACTTTAGTATTTAAAAGGACATGGACGGCTCGCTATTTGTGCTTAAAAACTCAGATTTTACTCTGAAACCTCGGACACAGCATTTTGCTGAAATACGGCTGACATGCAGCCGGTCATTGGCTCGTACATTTAGTACTATAGAAACTGTGCAAATGTCCACCCCAGCAACTCATGCATACAGAGACTGTATGAAAGGTTTCAGTGTGTAAAAACAGAGCTTTTAAGCACTTGTTAATAAAATTATGTTTAGATATGCAAACAAATATTCCGGGAGTTTAATATTAAAAACAGGGATGGTTCCATGTCCCTTAAAGTGTGTAAAATGTTTTCACAACTATTCAGAATTCACATTCCAACAATACTTAAGTGACTAATCAACCAAAAGTAGTGATGACATTAACTAGTAGGACAAGTTAAAGCACAAAAAAAAAAAAAAATCACCATTATAAAACAAGCAACACGCAGATTAAACAATCCAAGTGATCGGGCCATTCTTATAACTGCAAACATTTCAGCCTCAGAGCTTAAATAATACCTCCAAGAAGAGCCGGGCTCTCGGTTTCTCCTCTTTATAGGAGGGCCTGACAAATCATTCAGACAAAGAGTCATGGCTGCTCCAAATCCGCTGTTGGTTAGTTATTTTTTAGTCATTATACACATATTTCTATATATAATCCATAACCTGCTGCATAGAACATGTTTAAATTGGCTCCTAACTAAACAGGCTGCCAACGCCTGGTTTATATATATGTGAATTATAAGCTTTAAAATAGATGCAGAGTGTGAAATCTTATTCAATGGTGCACTAAAACCTAAGTGAGAACTTGTATAACAGAGGTTTAAAACTTCTTAAACATGGAAGCTTTCTGAATTGCACTGGGAATAGAATATAACAATATCTAAAATTGTACGTCCTTTATTTTATTATAAGGTGTTTAAAAATGCTTTTTTCTGCTTAAAATCTTACAAGTTCCTAACAGATTCCTCCCGTTTGCAGCTCCTGAGGACAGTGTACTTCTAAGTGCTTGGTGGGCAATGTCTCATAGTAACCAAGCTGTGGCAACATTCAGAAACATGATATTTGAGAGAAGTCACTGACAAACCAATTTGAAACCCTGCACTTCACTGTGTATTCATGAGCTGCATAGGCATATTACATTCCTTGTGAAACCCAGGACCTTCCAGGTTTAAAAATTATGTGTTTTTTAAAATCAAAGAGCTTACCATTTCCAGCAAGATGCAACATGTGTGAGTTCAAAGTAAGTTAATATTTATAGTATTTTGCATTTGTATATCACTCTTCTGCCTATATTAGCTATATCACTCTGCAGAATAAAATTTTAAGTTACTGTCCTAATAAACAATGTCCTTAATACTATGGGCTTGAAAAATCACTGTAGCCAATGAGCTCCTAAAATTTACTGCAGACTCCAATCTTGAGTTATTATACATACTGCCTCAATACCCTACATCTAATGTCTCCATTCTCTAAACCATCCCATCTGTTCTACTAATTTTCTACATTATTTCTTATTATTTGTGGGACTTACAAAGCTTTCCCTATGCTCTTGCTATTTTATGGAAATCAAACCATGAATTCATAAAGAGAGAAAAATGTAATTATATTAAAAATCATAAAGCACTCTGAAAAATAAGGGTAGCTGTAATATGTATGTTACAAATCAATATTTTTATCCAGTTCGTACAATGTTAATAAATCGTTTTTATTTAGATATATATTCCACTTTCAACTTCCCATTTTGATTCTATTGGACAAAGTGAGGATCCATTTTTTTCCAGTAGTTAATACCTGAATGGCAAACTCTCTTTTCCATTTATATACACCCAATATATGTACACTAAATTTTGTCAATACAGAAAAAAGATGAAATTTAATTTTAGGAAACAGATTTAATCTGCACCACAAATAACATAGCTACTTTTTATATACAAATGTACAGTACTGATTTTTCAAGGCTTACCCTTTTTCGTATTGCTTCTGACTTAAAAAAATAAAAACAGAGAGGGTTAGTAAGCTTGTTTCATTTCATATGTTTGGCAATAAAAAGGTATCATCATATACTGCAAGACTCTGATTATTCATCTAGATTACTGGACACTCACGGCTAACACACACACACTTTTTTTCTCTCCCTTGGCATATCCATTGAACAAATGCTGTATCATTTCATTTTTGAGATACCACTGATACCCAAAGCAATAGCCTGATATATATTAGACAAGAGACAAATATATGTAAACTTTAGGAGACAGACAAGTTAGCTAGGAGTCCGATAAAACATTTAAGTAGCCAGGTTATGTATAATATATATAATAAATATAAAATATATAATAATATAAAAGTATATATATATATATATATATATATATATATATATATATATATATATATATATATATATATATATATATATATATATATATATATATATATATATACACACACACACAATAACCAAAACATTAAGAGCTAGAAGTAATATTTAGGAGTAAAGGCACCCTGGCTCTCTAGATTTCTGAAGCCCTCTTTTAGCAAACAAAATGAATAAACAAATACAAATGTGTGTATATATATATATATATATATATATAAAATAGAAGATAAATGTTTTTACCAAACTTAGGACCCAGCTAAGTTACCATGAAGCCAGACAAAATGGAAAATCTATAACCATGAAATCTTAGCCTTCCAAACAACCATTATTAGGCTACAAGTTTATTGGTCTATTCAAAGAACTGTTGACAGATGGATTTACAGTTGCCTTGCAACTCAGTGACCTTTTCCATGAAAGTTCAGCAGTTTGCCACAATGACTATAGAATTCATATAGGGGACTGTATCAAATCAGTTTTGCGGAAGTGTTCTGAAATCGCTCATTTTGGTTCAGTTCTTTATTTCACAAGAGCTGGTCAGTTATGTAAAGATAAACCATCCGTATAGAGGACAAATTCCAAGTAAACCAAAAACATAACTACTATATTCTGTATCACATCTACACTGACAAGCGTGACCACACATTCAGAGCCCACACACATAATACATCAGCTTTGGAATCCTAGTTGTAGCATAGAAGAACTTGTCAGTAAAAAGGAGTGTAAATAAACTCATATTTTAGTTAATATAATGCTGCACAAGGCAGCAGACATCCTAAATTTACAATAGTGCAAGCTGAACTAGGTTGCTTTTTGCCACCGTGTTCTCTCTAACAGGAGTTTCAATTTCTATTAGAGGACCATGGAGTGATATTTTGGTATGTGGTGCAACAAATTAATCTTGTTCTCAGTCTTTTCCGCCCTTTGTCATTACTTTGACACAGTGCATGCTCTGTTCTTTGCACTGTTAACAAGCCATATAGAAGAAGATGCTTCATTGAGATGATATTTTACTGGTGCAATACTGTAGCCCCATGATTGTTCTAATGGACAAGGGCACAAAGACTTCACAGATATTTTATACGTTTTAAAAATATTAAAGGTGGAAGAAGACATGTTGCTATTTATCCAGATCCTCAGAAACGTATTCATATTTTAACTTTAATCTTATTTTCTCATTTGCACTTATTCTACTTATAGAATCACTGAACTCTGCAAAACATCTTTAAAATTGAATAAAAAAAAAAAACCTCCTCTTTTTATATAGTTTTCTAATTAAATAAATTACATTTTTTGCTTACTTGCTTTTTTTGCCATTCATATTGCTCAGTATAGGGGCAGCCATTTTGTCATTATGTCACTATTGGAGGTGGAGCCATCCACAAAGCTCAAGAGAGGAGGAGCCCCTATAGCTGCTGATCTATCATCTATCAAGAAAGGAGTACTTTATTAAACAGATAATGTGTAATACTATTGTTGTACAGCACACACATCTCTTGCATTAATAAAATAAATATATACCTACATAATTAAAATGAATAAAATAAACTGGATAATATGTATACACACACACACACATTATGTAAGTACAATTCGTTTTTATTGATGGGAAAGTTTGATGTTCTGTACAATAATATATTTGTGTAATAATGTCCTCCTTTCAGCAGCTATAGCGGCTCCCCCTGTAATGTTATAAGTGAACCCTGTCATACTATGTGGATGACTCCACCCCCAACAGGGACAATGTATATGCTGTGTATAACATTAGTACACAAGATGGAGGATGTAAGTGAAGGAGGATGGGGGGGACATGACAGCCCCTATACTGAATGGAAAGTAACTGAACGTAAAGTAAATACAACCTATTTAATACATTTCACTAAAATGTTAATAAAAAAAGTATAGAAGAGATTGTGATTTAGTGTGTTTTTCCCCCCAAAATTCAATGGTTCTTTAAAGAACTGTCCACCTGCATGACCTTTCTACTTGTTAAAATTACCACTATAATTTAGGAAACATTTAAATGTGCGAGATGTATGCAACAACCAACATTAGTAGCTTTTTAAGCATAAATGCATTTTTAGAGAAGGTCTTTATTTTAGCAGACTCCATGTAAAAAAGCTGACATGTCTGTAGTCCTTCCTATTCAAGGCATGAGGGAAGGGTACACAGCAGGACATTTTCCATTTCAGTAAAAGGAAAATTATACAAAATATTTACGAATGACATGTGATTGGCAACAATTATATACAGGTAAACCACCCGATAACACTATTTCAAAACATTCAGAACATTTGAATCACATTTTATCATTTTAGACATGGACAATAAATACGTTTAAAATTAATGTTCTGCCAAGAATCCTTTATTTGTTTAGAATACTTCCAATAGCCATCTAACAGATATCAGAAATATGCAAATCAGCATTATTTTAGTTTATTTGGCATAAGAAAACGCTTGGACAAATAAATCAACAATGTTTAGCTGCAGAATATGTTGGCGCGTTACATATAAAAGGATAATAATCTAAAAGTGGGTTAGACTTCCCAAATGTATTACACCAGTACTATTCCACCCAAATAGATATTATTCCACAACTTCAGTCTCATGAATATGATCCAATATAGATGGACATAGAGAACTACCAGTTAGATATTACAGAATGACTTACAAAGTTAGATAAACAACAGGGAATGCAACTGAAAGTTTTCTTTACATACAACGCTCTTCAAATTTGGTTCCTTTTTACATAGAAATATATCATGTTTTATACCAATCTGAAATAATCCAGAGTCTGCACATGAACATGATTCTAGACAATTTCACTGGCTGGTCACAAATAGGCGCTCCAATTTAACAAGTTTTTGAAATTGGGATCACATTAAAAGTGTTGGGAAATAAAAGAAAAACATATTCCAAATTCAGAATTTTTCCAGTTAATCAAAATATCACACTTTTACATTTTTAAAGGCAAACAAAGCATTTTTTTTCTTTTTTGCATCTGAGGTATTTGATAATGTACCACAGTGAGTTTTCTTTTGTTCAAACAATACTCTAAAAGCAGGACAAACAGATTCAAATTTTAACTGATCTGGGGCATGCCTCTGTCAGCCAATAAGCAGTAATACAGCTGTACTACTCATAAGTGCTGGTCAATTAATTCTACATAAGTACATATACTCTGTTCACTTCCTGTTAGTTTAACTGAAGTAGAACACAAGTTATAATCTTAAATGCAAAAAAATAAACTGTTCCATGTCCCTTTAACAAATAAAGGGCTGGCTTTCTTTGTGTTTATGGCTGGATTTGTCTTAAATTGCCTAATAGCAAAGAAATGTAATGCTTTATTTAAAAAAAATAAAAGTAAATGAAGCCACAATTACAAAGCTTAGATAAAACAACACCACTAGTGAGCACAAGATTTAAGCTCACCATTAGATGATAAGGATGAATTATCATTAATCTGGGTTAACGCTCAACAAACTATATAGCATATGAAACTTGTGTTGGCCTCCCCTATGTGTTTGTGTGTGTTTTTATTTTAGTAGAGTGAATTTTAAGTTTTGGTTGTTCAAGTTAGGAGTTTTTAGTAGTTTCAAATGTGAAAAAGTCCTCAAATCAATAGTATTAATTCTATCAACTGAGTTACGTTTATCTTTGGGCAAAGTGAAAACAAGTATGAAAAGAGAGCCAATAGAAATATTTGATTCAATATTAACTAGAATTAGAGGTAAACGTTTAGGAATCAATATCTTTTAGACATGGATAACTAATATAGATGAATCCTTAATAAATTTGGACTTTAGGAAAGAGTGTAAGGTCGTTATGATAGAATCTGAATCAGTATGTACATTAAAGGACCACTAATGCATCACAAGTTAAAAACCATGTTTGTTGCTCAGAGATTATCAACACAGGTGATAATAATTAAAAAAAAATCTTAATTCTTAAATCGTCTCTTTCTTTCTCAAGCAGAGCTGCTCATCTCCTCCTCTGTGTGCCTTGTCTGGAGGTGTGGACAGTTATACCTGGGGGCTGAATCATCATGGAGCTTGGAAGAAGACTGGGTTAAGATGTCATGATAGCATTAGATACTCCACCACTCTCTACACAGAGGTAAGAGCTCTATCGTAACCTGCTTGAAGCTGCCCCATGGACCCCACCCAGTGATAGGGCATGAGCCATCATAACCCCACCCCCTATTATTGAGGGGAAACTGACACATTCAAGAGCAAAACAATTTACTTTAATTTTAAACTGCATACGGGTTTTAATAGTTTATTCCAAGAAACATATGAGCTTTACTTGTAAATGGGTTACAGTAGTCCTTTAAGAGTACGTACAATATTAGAACTGTTACAAATATATGTTGTCTTATTATAAAATTAAAATGTTGTGAAGATATTGATTTACACAATAAAAATGAATACAAAAAAAAAATAATACAATAAAAAAAGAATGGCTGTATACAATCTTAAGTGAATTATAGACCATGTACATTAAAGGAGCATAACATGAGTGCTTGCAGAAATCTATAATGCATCTTTATAAATGCACCCTCACTAGCCCCTATAAAATATATCCAGCCCCTGACCTTTAATCACGTGTGTCCACCTGTGAAGTACTTTATAAAAACACAAACATGTCTCATTTAAATGGAATTGTTTTTATTTCTCTGTTATCCTTATCTAAATTACACCTATAATAACTACACTAGTGGCAGGTTGCAGTATCTACTGGGTTTCTACTGTTTACCAAGCCCCAAAATAATAATAACTCAAAAAGAATTGCACTGCCATTACATTTAAATGTCCCTTTCTGTTTTGGACTCCTATTCGCTCCCCTTTTTTGAGGGGGGCAGAATGTTTACAAGTCAGGTGCCAACTACAAGCATATAGATTTTCAGGTACAATGATAAAGATTTCTTTTGGAGTCTCAAACTTGTATTGAAGAACAATTTGAACCAGGATTTTGTGTGCATCAGATTTGAATGCAAATTATCCTGTACATGAACACTGATAAAATTGTTTATATTGTAAAAATACAAGCAAAGTAGGACAGGTCACTTAAATATATCCAGTCAGTGCACAAGCTATTTGAATTATGTGAATGTGCAGCGTTCAGTTACACAACATGTTATTTATAAACCTTGAGTAATTTGTAGCATGTGTAAAACCAGACTGGGATTCTATGGAGCTCTAACCAATAAACAGCCAGTCTGTTTTAGTCATTGTTTCTACACCGTCGGTGGACAGTTTAGAAGGTTTATGAAACATTACACAATTTGCTGGATGGCTTGTACTATGCAAAAGGTCACTGTTAACCTGCTTGTATCAGACAAGTACATAGGCAGAAGTGTGCCATTATAAATAGTATATAAATACAAAACATACACTCCGTTTCACAAAGATCAGGCAATGGAAAGGGTCATCAAATTTAAAAAGTTAGAACAAAATAAGATCTGTGGAGCCATTATTGTGAAGACTATCTTATTTCCATGACGATCATCACTACATATCTAATCCAAACTAGTTTACCTTATAATAGGAATCAAACACAAATACTTCTGTTAGCAAGAACTTTTGTTTTCAGTATTTTAATTTTGACAAACTTATGACTAAGCAGCACATATCTTAAAATATGCCAAGGCATCTTCAAATATATAGTTGTCTCTGGACTTAAGTGACATAGTGGAGATTCACATACTTTATCAGCTGAATGTTATTTTCTGATCATGCATTCTTGTTCTGCAACTGGCTTATATTGAAATTAACAGGTACAGACCCCAAAAGGGATGTTTAGTCGTTCAGTCCGGTTCGACTGTGACCCCATGGACCACAGCACACCAGGCACATCTGTCAGCCACTGCCATCTGAGCTTCAACAAGCTCATGTTCATTGCTTCAATAATCTAATCTATCCATGTCCGCCTCTGCTGTCCGCTTCATCGTGTGCCTTCATTCTTTCCGATCATCTCTAGGGTATCCTACCTTCTCATGATATGATAAAAATATTTGAGCTCCAGCCTCACGATCATACCTTCTAGTGAACATTTTGTCTTGTTTTCATGTAGAATTGATTGAATCTTCTTGGAGACCAAGGGAGTTTTTCAACGTGGCAATTTGCCATTATTAGCTTTCCATTAACAAGAGATACCAGACTGCCCTCAGTGGCAGGATGAGAAAGGTCGATAGGTAAAAACTGCTGCACAATTCAGGACAAGTCTAGTCTAGGAAAATGCAACTCTTAATATAGATTTTAACTGACAAAAAAGAAAAATACTTATTACTACTACATTTACATTATACCATTATTTGAAACCTCCTCTTGGTCACTTTAAGAAATGATAAAATATGAAAACGGCAATAATGTTTTATAATACTATCCATATATCTAATCAACATTTTGCATTTCCAACATTTATTCAGCAAAATGTCAAATTCCATTATTTGCTCGTGTGATAAAAAGTGGCAAATGCTAAATGTGAAACGTAGTTACAGAATATAACTATGAAGAAGCGCTACAAACTTTAATCTGGGTGCAATATGCCTGTTCCAGTATTTTACCTGAAATGAGGAAGTTATGGCTTTAACATCCAACATGTTTGTTTCTAGGAACTAAAAAAGGAAGTATTTGTAAATGTGCACAGGAAAATTACACACGCTAATGGCCGGGCAAACAGCTGGCAGGATCCAATTGTGCTGATCACAAACTATTCTTTTTGCTTCAATTACACGGCCATTTGCCAAGGCAAAGTAGAGCTATTATGGACCAAATCCAGCATGAGAGTTTGAGACTGGTACACTGACCGGATACTGAAATTAGCTGAACATCTGTAACCTTCTGGCTAATTTACCACGAAGCTTTGGAAAGGAAGTGGTAGTACAGTACAAATATATTTCACACATGCAGGTCTTTTGATAAAGAGGAAATTATGTATCATTTTTTTGCACCTTTAAATACATTTTTCTGCCTTTTGACTAGGGTTTTAAGAGTGCCATTACAGATTATGTTAATGCTGCTGTGTAAATATATATGCAGCTCTGATGGGGCCTGGGCAGTTAAGGCCCAGCAAGTGGACACTGACCAATGAATGATAGTTTAAAAAATAGTGCAGATTAACATAACTTGCTACCGCAGGAACACATTTGTTTCCAACAGTCGCTTTTTATCAGAGAGACAGCTACATCAACATTTTAGGGTATTCTTAAAAAACCTAAAAACCCGGCTATACATAGTATTAGTAATTTTTTCTAAAGGAGATCATTCCTGAGAAAATCAGTATTTTTTGTGCCACAGTTGTAAGTAAAGGAATGGCTCCTGAACACGAATCAGCTGATTTGATGTTCAAGTTAGAACTAGTCTGCTTGTCTGCCCTGCAGTGGTAAAAGCAGTGATCCCCAGGAATGATTTACTGTAGAGAATAGTAAGAGTTTCATATGCTTTCATGCTCTTCTTGTTGCATTGTCTGTATCCTTTTAATAAGCACTCACAACTATTAGGTTGATACAGCATTTCATTTAATTCCATGAATTGTTCCTTCTGTGTAATTAGACAAGGAAATAGGACATTACATCTAAGGTTTCTGGCTGGAGAAAGTTAAATAATCAAATATTACAAATATGTAAAATTGTTCCTTTAAGGCGAGGCTTTATAAATCAAAAGCCCCTAATTTGTTTTGCCATTATATGATATATAGTTATAGGTCAGGGTTTTACAAACCTATGGGCTACCCAAGGCTTGCTATTAACAAGCTACTCATGCTATTTTAGGAGCCAGGGAAGACACTGTGTATTTAAATAGATGTTGAATAACCAAAAAGAGTTAGGCTCCAGAAGTATCCCCTGCTGAGAGAGTTTTTAATTAATCTCCTCAGATATCATAATCAGAAGAGAGGGAGGATCCTTTTGGTTTATTTATACTTACAATTCCTAACATTTCCACAACAGCCAACTGCAACAATATTTATTTATACCTATATTTTTCATTTCTGCAATACCTTTGATGTTTATTGTGTCCCTTTAAGAATTTGTCATCATCTACTATTGAGGCTGCAGAAGCTTTCTGGCTATGGTATCAAGGACAGGTGACATTGCAAGAGTGTATACAAATAATTATAGACTTTAATCAATTTAAAACATGATTCAGAATTTTATAAAGAAACATAGTTTGTTTGAATAACTACTGATTTAGTAGTTTATCATGGAAGTTCCTAAGTACCTTCTAAAAGACCTGAACAGTAAATGTTTCAAAGGATTAAAGCTATGATATCTATACTATTTGTATGTGGTCTTACATCATCTGTATATATACTGAATGACACACTCATTGTTACAAGTACTTCAGAAAGAGAAGTACAAATGTAGCAGTGCTTTATTTGAAACAAAATATTAAAAGCATTGCAATACGTAAATTCCCTTCACATTTTCTTGAGCATTAAGAAACTATAGAAACAGATGATTATTTTTAAAATATTGGTCACCAAGAAAAGTAATTAGAATATAACTGGGAAAAAACAAAACAAAATTGACAATGAAGGAGTTAATTGTCATGAAAGACTATACAGGGGTTAACAGACCCGGGAGCCAATGGCGATTAATATTTTACTTCTGTCTAACGATCTGTTACTTTTCATATGTCTATAGGTATACTCACTAGTCTGACTCCTAAAAAAATACCTTAGTAGTTCTGCTCTTGCCTGTATTCTATGCTCGATATAAATGTATCAGCGCCCACAATGGCACCCGATTTTCGCGCGCTGTATGACAGAGTACTGTCATCAGGGCGACGAGAACTGCGCCCTGATGATGCTCTGCGCTCCAGCCTGCATCCCATCTGCCAGAGGTTTCTCATGTGCAAGCACCGAAAATGCCGGTCAAAAAATTACGGGAATAAAATTGTAACCCTGGCAATGCCGTTTGCCACACAATGCGAGGCGATTTACTTTATAGGCCTCTCGCTTGAGCACCTTCGGCGCTAATCGCGAGGCTGTCCCTGCCGTGTACTTTAGGGGCCTCGGGTTGAGCGTTACTGGCTTGGGTTGAGCGTTACTGGCTTGGGGCTCGTTTTTACATCATTCGGCCTCGTTTTCGTCGTGTTTACATTTTTTGGGCAGCCATTTTCTCTCTCGCTCAGGCGATTTTCGATTGTGAAAAAAAACAAACAAATATGTCTCAAATTAATTTGCGACCACAATCACAGGCTCCCCCCTTGTGCTGTGTAAGTTAATTTGAGGCATATTTAAGGTTTTTGGGTGGTCTTGTCAGTTCGGTGGTTCGGCCGTTAAAGTTGTAATTTTGCGCTGCCCAGCAACTGCGTACCTCATTTTGCGAGGACCTCAGCTGAATCTACGTGCTTCTGCGCTGATCGGGGGCCCTGCAATGAGTGCCTTCGGCGCTCATTGCAGCCTTAGTCCCGCAGGCCTCACGATGAGCGCCTCACAGTTGCAGCCCTTGCTACACGAGGGCCGCAATTATTTAACAGTGCGTGACCAACATCGCAACGGGACCAACACTGACAACTATTACAGCGACTAGCGAATTACCCGTCAAAAAATGCCGGCAATGAAATTGTAAGGGAGCTAATGCTATTTGGTGTATAATAATAAAATAACTAATAGATTAATAAAGTAATATACTTTACCTATTTTGAAGTAATATATGCAGGAAGCATTGTGTTGAAGAGCTGGCAATCTGTTTTGATGTTGCTGCAGCATTAGTGGTGTGGAGATGCTGTGTAAGCGTGATGAATGTGTGCAGTGTAATAGTGTGCGTGCGCGATACAAAACCTTTAGCGTAGCGGTGTACTTCCGCATTGTATAAGTTATTGTTCTAAAATTGCGGCTAATGTGTGGTATGCGGCTGTGGCGGAATATCCGTAGCTGTTTTGAGGTGTTTTGCGTGTTTCTGGTGGTGTTTTGCATGTTTAGAGTCCTGTAGCCTCGTTTTCGTTTTGTTCGGCGGCTATTTTTCTCTCTCGCTTAGAGAATTTTTTAGTGTCTACACTCTTTTCTTTTGAGTTAAATTAAGGTGTAACTTAATTGTTTGAGGTCCTGGATGCCCCCTCTTGCTGTAGGTAAGCTTTTTATGTATGTGTTGTGTGCATTAAAAATATCAACCTGGCTGCTAGATTTGGTCTTCCTCAAATACACTTTCTAGTCACCTCCCACTATCATACTCCAAGTACAGTATACATGTTTAGTGAATATTCCCCTCTGGGTGGCTCCCACTCCAGAGACCATAAATCATTCAGGGGGTGTGAGATAAGCGGGCCATATTGCCTGTGGGCATGATTAAAAAAAATATATATATTATATAAAAATGCACAGTAAAAGTTTAATAAAAGTTGTTTTTTTCTCATCAGCCCCTACCTATTTTTTTTAGAAAGCCCTTTATAAAAACAATAAAGTGAACCCCTAACAGTCTGACAGTGTGGCCTGGCTGCTCACATTACAGAGTGCATGGGAGATAGCCTCGCCCCTACCTGCCAAGGAAGGGAGCGCCGTGCTGCAAGTCCTAAAAGCAAACAGCAGACTAGTCTACAAGGGAAGTCATTGCTATGCACAACTATTGTAGGGATTTCAGAGGCAGAAACTAAGTTTGTTTGATGTGATCACACAGGACAGTCATGAAGCCTTGAGGAATGAGATGAAGTGATGGAAGGTGAGAGGCTGTAAACACTTTAACAATATGCAGCTCTCTATAAAGTTTGTATTTAAAGCAACTGGAGTGATGATTTTTTTAGTATATGTATTTGACAGGTTTATAACATAGTATTATTTATTTTTTTGAGGGTCTATATTTAAGTTTCCTCTGTACACAAAGTAGTAGTAACATAAAAAAACATTAATGGCTATTCTCATTATACTTGAAATGTACCATCTGGTTTCAATAGATTTAGGTTAAAGGCAATACCTTTTGTTTGGTTACTTTTTTGCTACACGTGCTGCATACATGTTGAAAGAAATATATATATTGACATGTATAGGGGACACAGGACTATAGTTATATATAGGGATTAAAAAAATCCCAGGAGCCACAGTTCTTAAAGTGTCCTGTCCGCTCCAAACCTTTTAGCTATTATACGTATATTTCTATAAATAATTACACACAAACTCATCCACATTTAATCCGTGATCTACTAATAAACAGCACCCATACAACAGTGGTGTGACAGGCTAAGCTAGAAAAAGGCATGTAATCAGCACAAACAAATTATTTTTATGATAAAAGCAAGCCGATAGCACCTTCGGGTAGTTCACAAACTTGATATAGCTCATACTCAGCAAAAATTGTGGATAAGAAGCTTGATCATGTATACGCACTTTAATACAAAATCAGCATGTAAGGTCAGTCTCTCTTAGGTGCTAGTGACATGGTTATAATCGATGGCACACATATAATACATAAATAAAACTTGCAAGCACTGTCATTGCTACTTTATACTCCATATAAGCACCATTAGCAAAGAGCAGGTTCATAAGTCATGTAGGTCTGTATTATACCAGCAACAGATGGAGCAGGCACCATTGACTCTGGGGACAGTCCTATTAAGGTGGTGTATTAGGTTGCATGAAGGGTGTCAGTTTGAGGCCCCAATGTTCACATTGTATAGATGCATTTCACATTAATACCCTGCACTGCTGAAAAGGGGACAATTATCACACATCAGATCCATAATCTTGACAAATCCTTGAGGCTATGGCTCCTAACTTTTTTAGCTACCATTCACATATTTCTTTAAAGGCTCCTAAACAAATGTCTGTCCGGCTCCCAACTGACCTGGCTGGCTCCTAAGCTTCAGACACTGCCTTAATTATCTGTCACAGACAGACCAATTCCTAGAGCTGTGCCCAGGTAAATAAGTGGCAGCTGACACAATCCTAGGATCATGTTTACTAAGCTGTGCATAGTCATAATTAACTATTTCCCTTGTAATGAAAGTGTTAAAAGCACCAGATATTCAAGAAATAAACAGTATTGTAATTTGTAATAAATTCAAGCTTCACCTTTAACATGGTTACAGTGTTAAAATGATTGTATCTAAAATTACCTGGAAGAACCACTTTCTTTGCTAATGGTTTTATCAACAGCAATTAAAATGAGCAGTGTGGAAGGTAATAATGAAGATGAGCATTGCCGGCTGAAAAAAAATGAATGTTATAGATATGTTTAAAAATAATATAAAGCAATTAAAGGTAACTTAAGCATCTTGGTCACTATTATTTTGTCATGCTCTTCCTCATTACCCATTAATTGCTGTTGATAAAGGCCCATGTAAGTCCTATATTATCAGTGCTTAGTTCCATGGATATCCGTTCTCTGCATAGCTTTGTGTCCCAGTACACCCCGCACCGTTTAGTTGTCCAGGCCTGATAGCAGTATAGTGTATGACAGGATGCAGGCTGTGCCTCTCAGTATACCGGACATGCCCGGTGTGTACCCCCGGCTCACACTCACCGGCCTGCGTGGTGTCACTCAGGTCCTGCCGGGCCGCGCTCCTTGGGAAGTCTCGTAGTTTCCTTCCGCTCAGATTCAGGGCTCCGGTCACCGCCGCCTCCTCCAGAGCTCTCTCCAGAGATCGGTTCCATGCTGCGGGTCCCAGACCAGATCCTGACACAGAGGCCCCACCGTGTCCATTATGAATAACTCCAGAATAACCGCTTCCTACCGAGCCTTCGGCCAACACCGCGGCCGCCATCACACCGAGTCCTTACTGCGCATGCTCAGCCGGACTGACGGGAAGCTTGAGCCAGGGGCGGGAACGGGTCAAACTGCGCACGAGCGAGAGAGGAAGCCAGACACTGCCAGAGCGCACGCGCTAGAGCAGAAGGGAGCATGCGCGAGAGCAAAGCCAGACACTGCCAGAGCGCACGCGCTAGAGCAGAAGGGAGCATGCGCGAGAGCAAAGTTAGACATTGCCAGCGCGCATGCCCGAGAGTAGATAAGAGCATGCGCGAGAGTAGATAAAAAGAGCATGCGAGAGCTCATCGTAACTTTTATTTAGAGCGTATTCGGGAAATGATTTAAAGGCATCTAGGGTTCCTGCATTATGAATGCATCTGATAGAGAAGAGTTAATAGTGTTTGAAAATATTTTTTTTTACATGAAAAATACTGGTTCTATCCTGTTATATGTGTATCGTGGTGCGATCCACCGGGTGCAGTTGCGCCTGCCGAGTTGCGCCACGTCGGAGGAGAGAATAGTTATTTTGCTATACAGTGGTAGCACGCTTGAACAGTGGTGCACATAAAACTAGATAGATCCAAAATACCAAAATAAACATTATTATACTCTTTGCTAAATCTCTGCTTAAATCAGCATAAAATCCATAATTCGTTTCGGCAAGGCAGGTATAATATTGTTTCAATCTGTGAAGACAGTTTGTGCAGCAAGGTCTGTAGATCTCTCCATTGAGCTGCTGTTGGCTTGAAGGTATCTGATATAGGCATTAAAATCCGTACCCAAATGCAGTGTTTCTATTGGTAGGATCACTCTGTCTATATAACCAGCTCAGGGGCTGGGAAAATGTTATTTTGTAAGTGTATAGAATGACTCCATGTAATAGTGTGTGTGATATTAGCTGCATGTGTAGATATACCTTTAAAGGGATGCTTATGGGTGTGTTTTATTCTATGCCTAAGGCAGTACAATGAAACAATTACATTTAACTGTTAAACAGCTTGGTCCCTATTATTTTTTTTCAACTTCGTGCTCTTCTTTATTACTCCCACTGTAAATCTTAATTGCGGTTGATAATGCTATTAACTAAGAAGGTGGATCTTTCAGTTCATTTTCAGGTAACGGCACGCTGCTAGAAGTTGCTGGTGCCGTGCCATGGAATTGGCACAGAAATATCTGTATGCATGGAATATTCTGTCTGTTCTGACCTACTAAGAACTAAAAAAAGAAAGAGCAAAATAACCAAACATGTTGAAGTACATCCAGGAACCTTTCTTAAATACTACTAATGGTTGCACTTACAGGATTATGTTGGAATGTTCTCTATCAACATTGATGTCCGCAGATATGTTCCACAAAACATAAATAACTAGCTACTTGCCCATCAATAATGATGGGAATAAAATGTTAAGCCTGGCAATGCTGTTTGCCACCCAATGTGAGCGCCTTCGGCGCTCATCATTAACCCCACGCTGAGCGCCTTTGGTGCTCATTGCGAGTCTCTCCCCCTGTCTACTTCTAGTCTCTCCCCCTATTTATTTCCTCCATTGTGCCTCATTTACCCCCTCCTCTCCCTAATTTGAAGCCCCAACCTGCCTGCCTCGCTCTCATCGCTGGCCTCGCAATGAGCGCCTTTGGCCCTCATAGCGATCCTCTCCCCCCCCCCTCTACATTACTGGCCTCGTGAAAAGTGTCTTCGGCGCTCTTCACAAGCCTTACAATGAGAGCCTTTGGCGCTTATTGTGAGCCTCTCCTCCCCTCTACCTCTCCGGCCCTCTACTTGACGGCAGGCGCTCATTGGGAGCTTCTCCCCCTCTACTTCCTACCCTGTGTCTCTTTCCCCCGCCGTCCTTCCCCTGTGTATCTTCCCCCCTCTCCCCTGTGTCGCTTTCGCCCTCTCCCTCCACTGCGTCTCTTCCCCCTCTCCTTCCCCTGTGTCTCTTTGCCCCCTCTCCCTCCCTTGTGTCTCTTTGCCCTCTCCCTCCCCTGTGTCTACGGGTTTGTTGGTCACGTTTGCGATGTTGGTTAACATTGCGTGACCAACATTGCAAACGTGACTAACAAACTTGTAAGATCCACAACTATATATGTGATTATTTCCTTAGGGTAGCAACCTTGAGGAAGTTATTATTCTTTACAAATTATATATTTTGCCCTTTTAAGGGCACATTTTCAATATTTTATTATTTTATAATTAAAGTTGTCACTTATGGTATAACATCTATATATATATATTTTTATCTAAACACCTTTGATTGTTTTTTGGGACGTATATGTAGACATCAATGTTGATACAGATGTGAATTCCATCATAATCCTGTAAGTTTAACCATTAGTAGTATTTAAGGAAGGTTCCTGGATATACTTCACTATATTTGGTTCTTTTGCGATCTTATTTTAGTTCTTAGTGATTCGATTCAGACCAGTCCACACAGAGAGGTGATTGCAAAAAATAGCATTGCATCACCACTAGAAGAAGACTTCTCCATTTAGATCTGCAAGCAAGAACTATTGAACATAAAGACTATTTCCACCAAAGACTACTACAAGATCTACATTTTACGAGATCTGTGTTCCCTTCCAAAAGAGTGTGATTAAGTACTGTTTACCATACTCTTTATTACAAAAAGTTACCATATATTGTGCAGCTCTAAATAACCTTGTTGTTCTGACAAACTGTATACTTACATAGACACATATATACATGATTTTCTGTATAGGTATGTGATGAACTTATAAATAAGATATAGCAAGAGGAAAGCAGAAGTAGTAACTTCGGCCCCCATGCTAATCCGGTGGTGTAATTTAGGATATACTGTAAAATCGACCGCAGGAGCTTTTCTTTCCTTATATTACACGTTCATTTAATTTTTTGCACTCGCAATATTACCCCACTCAGGCCACATCCATAAACCATGCTTTCGTCAGTAGCAGGTAAAGGGTTGGATTATGGCACATACTATATATATTTGCGAGACTCACACCCCAGCATTGATTGTGTTATAGAGTTTTACAAATTAGCATACAGGTCCTAGTAGTTGGAGGGTTCCGGAGTTAGACTGAGATAGCGTACAGGAGATGTGACAGATTGGAGTGCAAGTTTCTATTCTTTTTCTTATACATAATAAATTCTAATGTACACTTAATTTCACAATACATTTAAATACTAATATCACATAATATACATACATATCATATATATAGTTCTCGTAATTGTGAGTGTGTCGGTAATGCTTGCAAAGATACGGGCTTGCGCATGCACAGAACGCATGCCACGGCCTGCAATGTAATGTCGGGAAACGATCGTTGGGACCTCCATTTTTTGTACAGGTACTTTGTCTCTCCTTACCTTATTAGGTTTCACCAAGTGGTGGATTGTATATATATATATATATTCTGCAGCCTTAGTATGTAGTATGCTAGCGACATTTACTTATGGCAATGCAATTTTGAATATTATTACTACCTGGCTTAAATTGTTCTGTTTTAGCTAGGTGGCTTCCCTAATAACCAGGGTACATCTTGAGCTGTTTCCTATGGTCAAAAGGGCATCTACCAAATAGCAACATCTATAGTGATTTGAGCTCTATCAAATGGGCTTCTTTCAGCTACAGTATATAGAGAGCTGGATAACATTAAAGTAGTCTGTGCTGCTGACTTTTTGCATGGAAAAGCCACAATTTTCTTGTGGGGAGACTTAAATTATAGTTCTGTACATATAATCTAACACATCCATATGATGCATTATTTTTATTTGTAGTTTAATTATTTATTTTCTGTAATATAGAATTTGTGACGTTATATTTTACTAGCGACTTGCCCGTCAAAAAATGACAGTCAATAAAATTTAAATGTTGTGAAATTTGTTTGCATCACAAAATGAGTCACCTACATTTGTCCCTTTTTTTTTTCTAAAAATAAAAACACATAATTATTTTTAACTTTTTATTTTTTTAACTTTCAACTTATATTTCCCAAACATTAAACTTTGTAACATGCAACTTGTATATGAAACATTCGTTCAACATTTTGTTAACAATACTAACACTTTTCAATACATATTTATCACTCAGTAACTGCGGATTATATTAATTTATAGTAAGTAAATTTTTTTAACAATAACATGCTTTTTATCATTTGTAACATATTTGTTAAACTCTTGTTAAACTAAATTAGCATTGAATCCAGAGGAAGGCAAACAATAAAAAACCCCTATTGAAACTTGTCCAATTGTATCAAAGAGGGAAAAAAATTAATTCCTTCCTGACCCCATTAACTGGCGATCGGATTTCTCCCTGAATCAATACTTTGTCTTTAAATAATACATTTCCAATTATTATTAAATACTTCAACTTTATACTAACAATACATATTTGACTATACCACAAATATATTTATCAAACTTTTTTAAACTTTCCAAAAACACATATTTAACATCTGAAATTGTAACAATAACATTTAACTCTTGTAAATTATGAAAAAATCAGTGAATTGTTTTGTGGGGCCAATCATGTAAATATAAAACTTTGAACCCATTCCAATCTGTTTCAGGATATTTTTTTTTTGTTTTGTTTTCATTTAGTCCATTCTCCAAATATCAGATATATTTTCATAAGTGAAATAGTGGTCCCCTATTTAAAGAGTCCCAGAGTACTTTAATTTAGTACTGGAAGTCAAACCACTGTTCTCTCTGTTTTTTTTGTCCATTCTTTAGATGTTTTTGTTGAAATATTGTTTTTGTGCAATCATATTGAGTCCCATAAAATGTTGGTATTAAAATAAAACCATTGTCCTCTATCTTTCCAACACCTCATAGTAGACAATGTTTTTGGTGTAAACACATCCATTGTCCAATAAATGACCTTGAGTTTCATTTTCTTCAACATGCACTTTAATTTCTTTTGTATTAGTGCACCTTGAAAAAGCCACATAGAGTTGTCCATATGCAAAAACTGGTTCCTTTAAAAGAATCCCAACTGACTTAAAAGTTTGTCCTTGGGATTTATTGATGGTCATAGCAAATGCCATGATAACTGGAAATTGTCTCCGTTGAAGGACAAAGGGCAAACCACTCTCACTTGGAGCTAAATCAATTCTTGGTATAAAAACTCGTTCACCTTTATGGGTACCAGTTATAATTTCTGCATGTATAAAATGATCTTTTAACTCATGCACAATTAATCGGGTCCCATTACAAAGTCCTTTTTTTGGATTCATATTTCGCAATAACATAACAATTGCACCTTTTTTCAATTGTAAAATATGTGGTGGCATTCCAGATGGTGTTAACGAATTAATAAATTTGATACTAAAATTCGATTCACTGTCTTTATCATCTGACAGAATAGAATCTGCACTGTAATAATTCTGTTGTGCTGCATTGATGTATTTTAAAATTTCGTTATTTACATTCAAGGCATCAATATTTTTTTATGTTAATATTACTTTGTTTGCAATGTCTGTGTAATCCTCATTATTAAGAGTGTTTAGAAATATGGCTGATATGAGTGATTCATTGCAAACCATTTCTGATGGAATTTCAATGGTATCATTTGGTAAATGCTGTATTTCTGGATGTTTTCCATCTCCGATTTTAATGAGCCAGTCATTGAATTCATTTTGGCCTTCAGATCTCATATTTAATTCTAATTTGAGATGTGTAAATATTTGCCACAGTTTACTGGTCTTGATACATGTTTCAATGATCTCTGTTCTATTTCCGTGTGGCACAACAGGCAATGTTTGCCTAAAATCGCCTCCTAACACCTTTCCACCAAAAGGCAACTTATTATCCATTACTTCTTTTAAGAATCTGTCAATACATTGCAGTGCATGACATGACATCATTGTTGCCTCATCTATGATAACTAGTTTAGTTAGTTTTAATTTTTTTGCTTGTATGGAATTGAGTCGAATATCTGACACTGATGTTTCCAAAATGGGAACTGGCAGCTTAAATCCACTATGCACATTTCTACCACCATCTAACAAAAGTGCAGCAATTCCAGTTGTTGCAAATGGCATAGCTATCTGACCCTGTGATCGAATATAACTCATCAAACAATTGTACAGATAAGTTTTTCCTGATCCACCTGGTCCGTCTAGATAGAAATACCGGTCTTTGACCATTTCATCATCTGTAGCATTTGTGATGGCATGAAATGCTTCTAACTGTAAAGTATTTAAAGTTGCCAGTTTTTCTTGGGTTTTTTGTTTTTTAAGCTCAGTGTCATAATCATCAAAATTGATGTCATCTATAAGTCCTGGATCAGGTAAATTAAAACTTGCACAATTTAATCCATGAGCCAACAATATTTCTTGGATTTCCATCAATGTTTTTAACAGAGCTATTGGTTCTCTGTAACGTTTCAAGAAATCTTCTGACATGTTTAATTTAAATGTTTCCCACAAAGTGAAAGCATCAGGCACATTGCAAAATATACAAATGAATGCAAATTGTTGTCTCATTTGCTTAGGCATTTGACATAGTGCTGCTTCTTCCAGACACCTCTCCCATTCTGTATCATCAGCTATGAAATTTTGATGTCTTGCAGCTAATAGGAATGTATCATAAACTATGTCATTCACTGTAATGTAAATGCTCAAAACTCTGTGCACCGGGAACATGTAGCAGAAGTAATCTTAAGCTGAAACGTTCAATATCCCTTGGACTGACGGTATAAATGTGTGGTATGATTTTATGAGTATCTCTTCTTCGTTGTCGCCATAGACCATTTACAAATACGTAGTGATATGGTATCTCTATGTATAAAAATTGTCTGGCCTCCGTATCCTGACAGTTTAATTTAAACCACGCAGTAAGCGTAGTATCTCTGTCTTCACTTTGATATAATGCAGATCTTTCATTTCCTTGAGTAAAGCAAACCATCTGACTTTGAGGCAAATGTACAGCTAAACGATAGATAGCATGTGATCGATCATGCATCTCAAATTTCAAAAGGCGCCACATTGCTTCAGGAGCACTCACATACCGAGCATCTAAATAATTTGATAGTTCATCATGTAAAATTGGATTTTCGTTTCCATTTCCAACACCTTGTACAACAACAGTAGCTGCATCATATCCTTTGTATATATATTTATACACATACTTAATTGATTTAATTGAAGTGCAAGCTTCCACATTGATGTGTGCATTGTACTTCATGAGCAAATGTGGATTGTATGGAACGACAAATCTATTATCAACCTTTTGGCCACGTATAATAGCTGTTTGTCCTTGTGTTCTTTTATACAAAGGATATCCATCACAATTTGCATAAGTTTCCATTTGAAATTGTTTTGGAAATTCTTTAGTACATTTTTTATTTTCCATACATGGTGAATTCGGATTCATTTCTCCACATGGGCCATGAATCATTCTATGTGTAACAATCTCCCAAAGTTTTTTATATTTTTCTTGGTCTGGCAATTGTGCACAAATTACTGAATCCACTCTCTCTGCAGTGTTCAACTTTTCCTTCAGTATTAAAAGTATGTGAGCATGTGGCAATCCCCTTTTTTGAAATTCAATGGTGTAAACATAAGCCACACATTGTCCAAATAAGTGTGCTTTAGTGATATCATGAATTCATGAATTGAGTTTGATTTTAAATACTCTTGCCACTAAATCTGGTTGGCCAGAAGTACTTTGTCCCAGATTCAAATTTTCCTTGATCTCTGGCCATTGTGGATTACACGTGAATGTAATAAATAAATCTGGTTTTCCAAATTTTGTAACAATAGCCATGGCATCATTATACCTTTCTCGCATATTGCGAGGAGATCCTTGGAAAGAGGATGGCAAAATAATTGCTCTTCCAGCTGGAATGTCTCTGTTGGAAGCTAAATCTGCCACATAATCCATTAATCCACAATACTGTTCTACTCGTAATTTATTTTGTTGATATTTAATAAAATTTAGATTATTGGTTTCAACTTGTAAATATGAATCAATAATCCATTGTTGAGTGAGTTTTCCTTCATGTAAAATTGGATTAAAACAATCACGGATAGCAGTTTGTGCCACTTTATATTCCAGCATGGAAATATTAGATCTAATACGAAGTTTAGTATTGGGATAACTTTCCAATTGTAATTTTGGTTCCCATCCTGGTTCCCCATTTGGAAAGAAAATGGGATATGTCATTGGATCTAAATTACAGCTTAATATATTAATGTTGATAAATGGTTGTTCTTCATTGCGTGGATATATTCTAATATCCCGCTGAAAAGGTGGTTCACATTCTTCATTTTTAAACACCATAGCAACCTTGTTTACAGTAGGTAAATTATATCTTCTTTGATCAGTGTTGCGATCTCTTTTTAACACCATATTGACTCTTGGTGTAGGCAATTGACGTCTTTGAGCATGTTCCTGTTGTTCTTTTTCAAGCTGTGCTAATTGTATGCTTGACTATATGGGTTTTTTTCCATATTTTTTTCAAGCTGTTCAAAGACTATGCGCAAACACTGTCTATTTTCTGGAAGTGTCATTCTTTGTTCTACAGCTTCCATCGTCTCTAAGACATATAACTGTGCAAATTTCCTTTGCTGTCCTACTTGTGGGTGTAAATGTGAAGTTCGGTGGTATATTTGACCTTGAACTCTGAAACAGTAAGGACCATGTCCTGGTACATTTTCTGCTAATGTTGCACCCATTGAAGCGAATGAAATTGCACTGTTATAAGACCTTATGTTTTGTTTGAAATTATTATAATTTGGAAATGTTGGATCACTCATAATGCATTCTAAATAATATGGAAATTGGTGTGTTACTGGAAGTTTCACCTTTCCTTTCTGACGGCAACTAATGAAATTTCCGTCAGTAGGTCTTTCCTTTATAAAATGATAGGCCCCACAAAACTGACAAACCACATTAAGTAACCCACAATAATGAGTATCTACTTCTACTGCAGTAGTAAACACATTATCATGCATTTCTTTAACATAAATATCAGACCCACTTTCTATATGTACATTTTTTTCTTGTGTTTCTACATTTAAGTCATTCTGCAAAATAGAGTCATTGGACAATGGTTCACAGAGATGTTTTTGTTTACTTTTACTTTTCTTTGAAGCCCCAACACACTCACTTGTGGCTTTTCTTACTCATCTTTCTTTTATTTAAAAGTCTCTGTCGATCTTCTTCTCGCAAGCGTTGTGAAGTTTCCGGTGTCTGAGCATCTCTCCCCCTTTGCTTCCTTTCCCTTGCCAATCTTCTTTTGCGTTCAATTTTGTCTTCTCCATTGTCCTCCATTTTAATCTGTAATTTTTAAATAGAGATGTAATTAATGTTTGTTCTTTGTTTTATATACATTTTTTTCCGATTTGTACTTTTAAATTAAAGTAGATGAATAAACTAATAAAACATTTTCAATTGTTGCACTTTAGTCTGAAAGAAATGAAACCATTTTTCAAAGTATTTTATTCACATATATGAAATCAGAAATAGCTGCACATATCCATCTTTATATTACTAATCTTTCAATGACATTCCTTCTTGATTGAATTCACAGCTTTTATTTTTTTGCAAGTGTTGAAAGCTTCTTCTTTTCTTTAAATATTATTATTACTTAGTATTGTCTTTTCAACTTTTTTAAAGTTTTAACTAAATATCATAAATTAATGACTCCATTTTCAATCCATGTAAATTTTTACCAAAAATATAAAACATAGGGCCTCATTCAATTGCGATTTTGCCAATTGAATAGGGCTCTATATAAGAACAGAGCATATTTTTTTTACATACATTTTTAGTTAGTGAAGACCTTGCTTTTGGATAGAAGTTCACTAACTAAAAACTTGTGTAAAAAAATATGCTATGTGCTTATATAGAGCCTTATTCAATTGGCCAAATCGCAATTGAATGAGGCCCATAGCCTTTTTCTATGCTTCACTACAAAATAACATTTTATACCTGTGAAGATGATGATGTTTATTCCCTTGCAGATCCGAATAACCTGTAAAATGAAATAGATAATATTTTTAAACTTTTGCTTCATCAATATCATTAAATGAACATCAACAGACATATATTTGTCTACATTAAAAACATCATCTTTTTTAATATTTTGCCATAGTAATCTAATTAAAATTCTATACCTGTCCAAATTATCTTTATGATGTTCAATTTGTGCAAACGTCACTATCTCTGGTCATTCACGTAGAATTCACTGCATTTATACAAAATAGTAAAATTAATGTATAATATGTTACTTCATCTATATTAATCATTGATGCTTAACATACCTATTTTTGCATAGATTAAAAACATGAAATAAATATATCAATAAATCAACATGAACACACATATGAAAGCATAGATTATAAACATACACTCAATATTACTGTTAGTCTTTAAATAAGATTCAATGAATGTGTATTAATATTAAATTAATGTCTGACTAAATATAACATCAACACATAACCATGTTCCCTTTTTTTTTTTAGAGTGGTATACAAAATATATAAGAACTGAATTATTTAAATAATGTACATACATTAATAATTAATTAATCAACGTGTTCCATTTTTTATGCACATTCTTAAACGTTAACCTTTTTTAATATTAATGATTAGTAATGAATGTTATTTACAATTCTTACCCACAGGTAATCACGACATATCCCAAAATAGTTCTTAAATTAATGTACATTAATAATTAATGAATCAATGTATTCCTAATTAATTAATGTACATTATGAATGTTATTAACAATAGTTTCACACAGGTAATCACGACATATAACAAAAGAATTGTTAAATTTATGTACATTAATAATTAATTAATAAATATGTTTTTTTATTGACATTTTTAATTTTGATATTAATATTTAATTAATTAATGTACATTATGAATGTTATTCACAATTGTTTCACACAGGTAAGCACAATATTATTTTTATATTAATTACATTTCTTATTTATTATTTATTAATTAAGTACCAATTTATTAATTAATAATTATAAATAATAGGCACAATATTACTTTTCTATTAATTAAATTTCTTATCTATTATTTATTAAGTAAGTACCAATTTATTAATTAATAATTATAAATAATAAGCACAATATTAATTTTCTATTAATTACATTTCTTATCTATTATTTATTAAGTACCAATTTATTAATTAATAATTATAAATAATAAGCACAATATTAATTTTCTATTAATTACATTTCTTATCTATTATTTATTAAGTAAGTACCAATTTATTAATTAATAATTATAAATAATAAGCACAATATTAATTTTCTATTAATTATATTTCTTATCTATTATTTATTAAGTAAGTACCAATTTAGTAATTAATAATTATAAATAATAAGCACAATATTAATTTTCTATTAATTAAATTTCTTATCTATTATTTAATAATTAAGTACCAATTTATTATTTAATAATTATAAATAATATATTTACCTTGTTTAATGTAATAATGCTGAAGCAGTATACTGAAGAGCTAACAATCTCTTGCGATTTGCCGGCATCAAAAAACATCCAGTCAGACTGTCATCACCTGAGGAGAAAGTGTCAGTCATGTGTGAAATGTGCCCTATATATAGGGTTTGTGCGCGAGACAAATTCATAGTTTTTTGGCGGGAAATCCGCAGTTGCGCGAGCCAAATGTGTTTTTTTTCGGTCGGGAAATCCTATGTGGCGCGAGCCAAAGGCGGGTAATCTGTGTTAATGTGTAAATCGGTAATATCATTTTGTAAAATGTACTCGCTACTGTCTTTTTACTCATAGCGCTGTTAATCCGCATCCTTTATCTCGTTGTTTTTCAAACACATACGTCTGTGGCTGTGTTTTACGCAGTTCGTAGTAGTATAGCCTCGTTTTCATTTTTTTCGGCGGCCATTTTTTTCTCGCTTAGCCGATTTTCGATCTTTGTAACTCGGCTAAATCGATCTAAATTACAGTTCCAACTCACATCCAGACGTCCTGCCTGGTTCCCCATGCTGTAAGTGACCTTTGTTTTATTTTTTAGTGTGTATTTAGTGTTTTTTTTACTGTTTTTGTTCCGCCGCTTATCTCGGTTTAACGCCTCGCTATGCGAGGCTCGCCTGCAATGAGCACCTGCGGCGCTCATTGCCAAAGTCCTACGATGTAACGCGCTCATTGCCAAAGTGGAACGATGTAACGGCTCGCCTCGCTACGCGAGGCTCGCCTGAAATGAGCGCCTGTGGCGCTCATTGCCAAAGTGTTACGATTTAACGGCTCGCCTCGCCAAGCGATGGCAAAGTCGTACGATCGACAAAGTGGTACGGTGTAGCCTGCGGCGCTCATCGCTAAGTCATACGCACTACGCAACACTACGGTTTAACGGCTCACCTCGCTACGCGAGGCTCGCCGGGCGATGAGCGCCTGCGGCGCTCATCGCTAAGTCGTACGTGTCATGAATCATCCAGGGGCCATATTGGATTTGGCGTGAACTATGCTGGGGCCATCTTGAGACTGGCAGCAGTGGCCTATATTGGGACTGGACTGTTATATACCAATCGCCACCATCTGTATATTGTGTTATGGGGGATAATATGTTAGTGTTATATTGTATATTGTATTGGGGAGTGATAGTTATGTTTTAATTAGTCAACCCTCCCCCATTGTATAAACTCTCAGTCAGGAGTTGGCCATATGGTCTTTAGAGTAAACAAGATAAACCTCACAGGGTGTCGCCAGAACCTAAACAAAGAGATTTGCCAGACAGCCAGGCACCTAGATAACAATGGGGGGGCCTAGGAGCAAACAGGAAGTTTCCCCTGGGACCGCCTGGGTCAGAATGAGCTTGGTTGCCACGCCTGGGGTTGGCCCAGGGGAGGGGTCTGGTGGTTGCCATAGCCTCCCTCTACTACATTGGACAGAGGTAATTAGGTTACTGTAGAGGTTATCCTGTTGGCCAGAGAGAGGGGGATGAGGGTTTGACTAAAGGTAGCCACTCCCTATAATGTGTTGTGCAAGGTTTTAAATATGCTGTTCTAAAATAAAACTTGGTTCATAATTTTCATCAAGACGTGGTGTGTAGATGTATTATTTACCCGGGGACATATGCTTGCAGTAAGATTCGTCAGACTTACTGTCAATATTGCTCAGTCTAAACCAAGGGCTGAGACATGATGCTCCTGTAATCAAAAAGGCTCCAAGGTCCAGAGTAACCCAAATCAAGTCAACAGAACCCAGTCAGAGAGTGGGTCGTGATAGTACGCACTACGCAACGCAGCGTGACGACGTTTCGTAGTTAGACAATTATAATATGTGATACTTCTATTGCACATAGTGTGTTTCAATAAAGTTTCGTTATTTATGTTGCAACAATTTCAAATAGAGTTGCTTTCTGCACTGAGAGAGTGTAAATTTCTTCTTTTTTCCAGCTCAGAGTTCTATTGTATAAATAGACAATAAATACTAATATACACTTAATTTCACAATACATTAAATACTGATGTCACATAATATACATACACATCATCCACTTGTTTGCAAGTGGATTTTCCTTTACAGGAAGGAGGAAAACGTTTTACAAATATATTATTTTATATTCTTTATTTTTCCCACTGAAATTTTGTAGAAAATAATAATTATGAGTCAGTCCAGTGGCAACCTCACTCAGTGTACATCCTGTCATATGTATGCAATACTGGAAGAGATGATCCACGGTCCATACCTCTTTGTGAGGTGTGAGCATGTTGCCTCTCTGGAAGCTCAAATTGGAGAACTGGAGAGGATAATTGCAGCACTTAGTGATATTGCTCCACTGGAAAGGGAGTTGGTGCTCACTGAGCACAGTTTAGCTGAGCCTAGCATGGAGGGTTGAGCTGGGGCTAGTGAGCATGTCCAGGGTGGTAGCTGGGTTACAGTTAGAAGGGGAAACACCAACAGATTTGCCAGACTGAGTGAAACTGTTGGGGATGTCCATTCAGGAATGGCAATGCCAGATTTAGCTGTGCCCTCTAACAGCCGGGAGAACATTTCTACTGGAGGAGTGGTAGGGCAGAATAGGCAGAGCAACAGACAGGTTTTGGTTGTAGTGGACTCTATTATAAGGAAGGTAGACAGGGTGATTTGTCACCCAGATCCCAGTAATCGAACAGTTTGCTGTTTCCCGGGTGCTCGGGTTCGTCATGTTGTGGATCGGGTAGACAAATTATTGGGAGGGGCTGGAAATTAACCGGCTGTCTTAGTACATATTGGTACCAATGACAAAGTTAGTGGAAGATGGAGTGTCCTAAAGAATGATTTTAGAGAACTAGGTAATAAGCTGAAGGCAAGGACCTCCAAGGTAGTATTTTCTGAGATACTACCAGTGCCACGTGCTATCCCAGGGAGGTTAATGTGTGGCTAAAGATGTGGTGCACTAAGGAGGGGGTTGGGTTCTTAGAGCACTGGGCTGACTTCTCACTTCAGTACAATCTCTACAGCAGGGATGGATTGCACCTTAATGATGAGGGAGCTTTTGTGCTAGGGGATAGGATGGTAGAAATTCTGGAGGAGTTTTTAAACTAGTAGGTGGGGGGAGGGACTAGATATAAGTAATGGGGTAGAAAGTGTAGAGAGTATAAGGGATGAATTAACAACTCATAGGGGAGGAGGGGTAGTATAGTCAATAGGGAGGTAGTACTAAGTAACTCAAGTACAGTGGCAGGCACTTCAGAACTACAGACTCATAACATAAGGTGTATGGTTGCTAATGCGAGAAGCTTGCCAGGAAAAATGGGAGAGTTAGAATTATTAGCAATTGATGAAAAATGGGATTTAATAGGCATTACTGAAATGTGGTGGGATGAATCTCATGACTGGACTGTTTATCTGGATGGTTATAACCTATTTAGGAAAGATAGAGGCAATGTTAAAAGAGGAGGAGGGATTTGTCTGTATGTTAAGCCTGAATTTAAGCCTATAGTCAGAGAAGATATTTATGGTGGATCTAGTGATAACGTTGAATGTTTGTGGGTAGAGTTAAATAGCGGAGCAGCAAATTCCAAAAGAATATTAGAAGGCGTATGCTATAAACCCCCAAATATAGCTGAAAGTGAGGAAATACAATTATTGTTACAGATTGAAAATGCAGCTAAGCATGGGCAAGTTCTAATAATGGGAGATTTTAATTACCCTGAAATAAACTGGATAAATGACACCAGCAGTTCATCTAAGGGGAGCAGGTTCTTGAGTACACTCAGGAATTGTTATCTGGCCCAGGTTATACAAGAGCCTACTAGAAATGAGGCTATCTTAGATTTAATCATCACAAATAATATTGATATAGTATCAAATGTTGGAATAGGGCAACCTTTGGGAAACAGTGATCACAACACAGTCTCATTTGAGATTGAATTAAAAAAACTAAATTTTAAGGGGCCAACAAAAACTCTTAATTTTAAAAGGGCAGATTTTAATGGTCTAAGGGCAGCAACACAAAGTATAGACTGGGACAGAGAACTGATAGGTAAAAACAATGAACATAAATGGACAACATTTAAATCTTTACTAAATATACATACACATCGTCATATACCATGTGGGAATAAAAGTAAAAGGAGTAAATCCCATCCAATGTGGCTTAACAATGATTTAAAGATCAAGATAAGGAGTAAAAAGAAGGCATTTAAATTATACAAACAAGAGGGGACAAAGACTGCTTTACGGGAGTACAAGGAAATCAACAAGGCTTGCAAAAACGCGATTAGACTGGCTAAAATAGAAAATGAAAAATTAATGGCAAAAGAGAGTAAGACTAACCCTAAAATATTTTTTAAGTATATTAATGGGAAGAAGGCAAGGAAGGAAGCTATAGGAACATTAGAATGTGAAACAGGCCATCTGAAAATTAGTGACCAGGAAAAGGCAGATGAGCTAAATAGGTTATTTTCTTCGGTATACACAAGGGAGGTACCAGTGATTGGGACACTGCAACATAATGGGGCTACACTACCTTTGCCAAATAATTGGTTAACACAGGAAGTAATCCAAAAGACGTTGAAAAAATAAATGTTAATAAAGCCCGGGTCCTGATGGAATACATCCACGGGTACTGAGGGAACTGGGTTCTGTAATAGCCAAACTATTATATTTAATTTTTCAAGATTCACTCAACACAGGGTCTCTACCAGATGACTGGAGAAAAGCAGATGTGATACCTATATTTAAAAGGGAGCAAGAGCAAATCCAGAGAATTATAGACCAGTGAGCCTCACTTCTGTAGTGGGGACGCTTTTAGAAGGGTTAATAAGGGATAATATACAAGAATATATCTATTTGAACAGGATTATAAGTAGGAGTCAACATGGATTTATGAGGGATAGGTCATGTCAAACAAATCTAATTAGTTTCTATGAGGAGGTTAGTAGGAACCTGGATCGAGGCAACTCAGTGGATTTTGCAAAGGCTTTTGATACAGTGCCACATGGGAGGCTATTGTGCAAACTAAGAGATACAGCAATTGCAGTAAATATCTGCTCATGGATTGAGAGCTAGCTAAAAGACAGGAAGCAAAGGGTTGTTGTAAATGGAACATACTCCGATTGGACTAATGTGGTAAGTGGGGTTCCTCAGGGTTCAGTATTAGGTCCTCTCCTTTTTAACATATTTATTAATTATTAATATAGTTTATTTATAACGCACTGACATATTCTGTAGCGCTGTACATAAATTAGGTTCAGACAATGATAAATACAGATTAACATTTAGCAAAGGAAGGACGGCCCTGTCCTTGAGCTAGGAATCCAATGTTTAGATGAATTCACAGAGACTTAAGAGGTAGGATTGGAGTGTGGTGTCTCCATTTTCGCTGATGACACAAAGTTGTGCATGGTAATTAAATCAGATAATGATGTGCTTTCCCTCCAAAGGGATTTACATAAAATGAGGAATGGGCATCTAAATGGCAGATGCGATTTAATACGAATAAATGTAAAGTTATGCATCTGGTAAGGAAAAATAGCCATGCAATAAATAATCTTAATGGAGCAAATCTAGGTGTATCAGATATTGAAAGGGATTTGGAAGTGCTTGTGGACAACCATCTAGGTAACAGTGCTCAAAGCCAAGCAGCAGCGGCAAAGGCAAATAAAATATTAGCATGTATTAAGAAGGGTATAGAAGCAAGGGAAGCAAATATAATTCTCCCACTAAACAAATCCCTACCACACCCTCATTTGGAACATGGAGTACAATTTTGAGCATCATTTCATAAAAAGGACATTTTAGAGCGGAAAAGGTACAGAGGAGGGCAACAAAACTAATAGGGGGAATAGAGGGGCTAAGTTATGAAGAAAGACTAACCAAATATAACTTATTTTCTCAAGAAAAAAAGGCATCTAAGAGGAGATATGATTACCTTATATAAATACCTCCAGGGTCAGTATAAAGATTTGTCAAGGGAGCTTTTTATGCCAAGAGGTTTTCAACTGACAAGAGGACATCCCTTGAGGTTAGAAGTAAAAAGATTCCACCTTAAAGAAAGAAAAGGGTTCTTCACAGTAACGGTGGTTAATCTGAGGAATTCTCTACCAGAGGAGGTGGTGACAGCGGATTCGATAGATAACTTTAAAAGGGGACTGGATTTATTTCTAATTAAAAAGGGAATTCCGGGTTATCATGTATAATTAGAGAGACAGTATTGATCCAGGGAGAAATCCGATCGCCAGTATCTGGGGTCAGGAAGGAATTAATTTTTTTTCTCCCTTTGAGACGATTGGCTAAGTCTCACTTGGGTTTTATTTTGTTTGCCTTCCTCTGGATTAATTAATAATAAAAAATAATAATAAAAAATAAATTAAATAATTGATTAATATATTAATTAACAACTAATTAATTAATATTGAATCTGCATATTGCAGATCAGAGGAGATCTTAAAAGGTTGAACTTGATGGACTGAAAGTCTTTTTTGAATTATGTAACTGTGTAACTATGTAATATATATAGTTGTCGTAATTGTGAATTTGTTGGTAACGCTCGCAAAGATACGGGTCGCTCATTGCAAGGCTCATCGCGATGCCCGTAAAGTAGAGGGGGCAGATGCTTGCAAATAAGCGACAAAGCCACTCATTTTGAGGGCCGCGATGAGCGCTAAAGAAGCTCATCCCGAGGCCTGCAAGTTGGGGGGAGCGGGGGGGAGGCTCGCAATGAGCGCCCTTCACCGGGCTAACCCAGAAGGTAAGCATTCATTGTAGGAAAGTGTATCTGGTATAACAATTGCATTGTTAAGAAAGGTTATCAGCTCTCATCGGACTTTAATTAAGTGTTATGCACTATATTAATTACTATTTTTTAAAAGTTTAGCCTTCCCAATGAGTAAGGTTGCCTTAGAATCATTTGCTATTTGTGTTCATATCAGTGTGCACCACGTACGGCCCAAATTCAAATTAAATATATCATTATGAGATCCACTGTAATAATTGACAACGCCTCACACTCACACATTGTCTGTAAATATGTTGTCAGTAATGTGCAGATGCTCTTCCTGGCCAGAGTGTGCACATAGAGTGCACAGATAACGAGAGAGAGCACAGAGAGAGCAAACAAATAGAGAGAGAGAGGGCAGAGGGCACAGAGAGAGACAGAGGGCATAGAGAAAGGGGAGAGACGGCACAGAGAGAGGGCACGGAGAAAGACAGAGGGCACACAGAGAAAGAGAGGGCAGAGACAGAGGACACAGAGAGATAAATATTAATATCTGGCTCTGCTACATTGATGATATTTTCATGTTGTGGCGAGACTCTTAATCTAAGTTACAGGAATTCTTAGAAATTCTCAATCAAAATGCTTTTGGTTTAAGACTGACATTTACTTATACTATTTCCCAAAAAGAGGAACAATAACACATATATCCAAACAGTGGCACATAATATGTCAATATAATGTACTATCCCTTGTAATCACATATAATAGTTGTGGATATATGGGCCGTTGGTCACTTTGCTAACACTCTATATATACTGCAGACTTTCCAGAAGCTTCTCAGTTTCTCCTCAGATGATCAACTGTGTGCATGCACATTCTCTGTGGACAGATTTTATGAAGAGATTGCTATCTCTTTATGATTTTTAACAAATACTTTAACAACGAGTAGGTAAAGTATTATTAAAATATATTGAACATTTCAATCTGTTCTTACACTTTATAGGTCTCTCTAACATTGACAGTGACAGAAAATTGCCTTGACTGACTGAGATTTAAATTCATTACTTATATGAAATAGTAATTTAATAATGTTACTGTGCCTAAATATAAAAATGCATTCTAAACTGTCTCTATTTGTGCTGTGTAGTAAATGTAAAGGTTAAATAAAAATGTTCAAAAAAACAATTATATACTACAAGTGAAAATATTATTTTACACTTTGCAGGTGTTTGCCAGTGACACTTTGGGTACACAGACTTGCTGCACTGGATCAATTAGAGCATATTCAGTTCAACAGAACAGGTAACTACTGACATTATGATTTACAAAAATGACAAAAATGTGGTTGACTGTGTGCCTGAAATAATTATTACAGGGAACATGCTGCACATTTCTATCATTACAGATTGCAGCAATGAGAAAAATAATAATGCTAAATTAACCTATCTTAAAAAAAAAAAAATATATATATATATATATATATTTATGGAGGCTACTGTTGTTCTCAATAAACTACGATTATGAATTACATATATTACAATTACATGGAATACAATGTTATTTATTTATTAATTTAAAATTATTGTACACATTAGATTCAGTAGCAATTGATATATTAAAAAAATGAGGTGGAAACATTTTTCACAGAGACATCTGAAGATCATGGTTGACTGACAAAGAGAGCTGCAGAGTGTTGGTTACCTGGCAAAGTGATTTGCAGTGTGTCGGTCCCACTAAAATGATCTGAAGTTCATCCATCTGATGAAGTGTGATGTCCCAGCAACAAAAGAACTGACCAGGAGAAAAATTCCCACCATCTAGTGGGAAAGGTAAGTCGCCATATGTACTCTGCACAATCAGTTAGGAGGGTGGAAAACCATGTGGAAAATATTTTTTATTTTTAAATTAGATCCAGAATTGATATTGTCATTTTAGCTGGAGCCGGCCCACAAGAATCCACATAAAAGTCTGCAGTTTGTGAATGTTACACAATGACTTTAAAAGCAGAGTAAATCTATAATACAGATTCATGGGACAGAAAGCTGTAGGTGGTAACCTAAAGGACATATTACAAGTAAAAAAAATGTATAGTCAATGTAAAAAACAGCATTGAATATAAAATTTACTTTTAATCATCAGTGCTCCCTACTCACTATAGGGTAAATGGGGGGAGATAGTTTAACCTAACGAATGGTGGTGAATCTTCAGGGTCAAAATTATACCAACTAATTGCTTCCTAGTGTCTGGAGACTTCTGGGTTAAAATATTTTTTTCTTTGCAAAAAATAAATACATTTTAAAGGCTTATAATTGATTGTTCTTAAAACCCATTTAGACTAAGTCTTTCAAACAAACTCCCCTCCCCCTATATATATATATATATATATATATATATATATACACACACACACATACATATATACACACACATACATATACTATTTCCACATAACAGCCAGTACCTCTTAACATCCACCCCCACACAGCACCCATCCCTCTTAGCATCCATCCATACATAGCACTGAGTTTCTCAGCACCCATCCTCTCTCAGCTTCCATCCCCACACAGTACCCAACCTCTCTCAGCACCCAACCTCTCTCAGCACCCAACCTCTCTCAGCACCCAACCTCTCTCAGCACCCAACCTCTCTCAGCACCCATCCTCTCTCAGCACCCAACCTCTCTCCGCACCCAACCTCTCTCTATACCCAACCTCTCTCTATACCCAACCTCTCTCAGCACTCATCTGCACACAGCACCGATCCCCACACATCATCCAACTGCTCTCAGTACTGTCCACATTGAGTGGGATTAGTCATCTTTAAGTAATATAGTGATTCCAGTCTTATCTCGTATCTTTGATTCACATGGATTCAATGTTTTGGTTTATTACATGAAAAGTTTTCTAAGCAAAGTGACCCTTATACATCAGTTCAGCAACATAATAATACACTTTATGTTGAATTGGCATATTCAGAATAGAAGCTCAAAATGCTATTAATGCTACTTACCTTTTTTTGCTTATACATGCATCTACATAATTTTTTAGAACAAGAAATACATAGACCTTTATAAGTTTCCGTATATACTCGAGTATAAGCCGACCCGAGTATAAGCCGAGGCACCTATTTTACCACAAAATACTGGGTAAAATGAGTGACTCGAGTATAAGCAGAGGCACCCTTTTTACCACAAAATACTGGGTAAAATGAGTGACTCGAGTACAAGCCGAGGGTGGGAAATGTGCTGCCCCCTGTGTCCCTCTTGTGCCCTCTGTGTCCCCCTCTTGTGTCCCCCTCTCTTTCCCATGTCTCTTCTCCCCTCTCCCTTCCCTGTGTCTCTTCTCCCCTCTCCCTCCCCTGTGTCTCTTCTCCCCTCTCCCTTCCCTGTGTCTCTTCTCCCCTCTCCCTTCCCTGTGTCTCTTCCAACCTCTCCCTTCCCTGTGTCTCTTCCCCCTCCCTTATCACCCTCCTCAACCCCACTCCTCAACCTCCCTTCTCATCCTCAACCTCCCTCCTCATCCTCAACCTCCCTCCTCATCCTCAACCTCTCTCCTCATCCTCAACCCCCTCCTCAACCTCCCTCCTCATCCTCAACCCCCTCCTCAACCCCCTCCTCAACCTCCCTCCTCATCCTCAACCCCCTCCTCAACCCCCCATCCTCATCCTCTCTCCTCAACCCCCTATCCTCAACCCCCTCCTCAACCCCCCTCCTCAACCTCAACCCCTCCTCCTCATCCTCAACCTCCCTCCTCATCCTCAACCTCCCTCCTCAACCTCCCTCCTCAACCCCCCATCCTCAACCCCCCATCCTCATCCTCAACCTCCCTCCTCAACCCCACTCCTCATCCTCAACCCCACTCCTCATCCTCAACCTCCCTCCTCAACCCCACTCCTCATCCTCAACCCCACTCCTCATCCTCAACCCCACTCCTCATCCCCCCTCCTCATCCTCAACCCCCCTCATCACCCCCCTCCTCATCCTCAACCTCCCTCCTCATCCTCAACCTCCCTCCTCAACCTCAACCCCCCTCCTCAACCTCAACCCCCCTCAACCTCCCCCCTCAACCTCAACCCCCCTCCTCAACCCCCTCCTCAACCTAAACCCCCTAAACCTAAACCCCGCTCAACCTAAACCCCCTCCACCCCCCTCCTCAACCTAAACCCCCCTAAATACCTCCCCCTCTCCCCTCACTTACCTGCTTCTGCCCTGGCCTCTGCTCCTTGACCCGGCGCGCATGTGACGTCACATGCGCGCCGCTTCATTAGCATATTGTTTTTTATGTTTGTGAATAGATTTCAAATGTTATATAAGAAAAAAACTGCTCAAAATAGGGGGAAACCCCCTGACTGCACTTCTTAAGCTATATGTATAGGCTGTGTAACTACTGGCATCCTAGTCAAATACCATGGATTAGTAGCCCTCAGTCAATACCATGGATGAGTGGCCCTAAAGGACATATTTCTGATATTTAAACAATATATAAAAAATTGCAAAACTTTATTTGCACACTCATCTTACCTGGAAGGTTCAAACCTTAGGGATTAAGTTGATACCCTAAATCTAGCTAAACGTCCCTAATGTATCAGACCGAAAACAAAGGTTTGACATCTTAAACTCTCCAAATAAGGAAACTCATGCAGTAGTATCGTGCTCAATCTGAATCATAATTGCTTGTGTATAGCAATGAAGCAAAAGTATGCTGGATTAAATAAATATTTCAAAATTGACAAGTGACATAATTCAAAGCATAGAAACAAATTATTTGAAATCAAAGGTATATTACAAAATATGTTTTTGAATGGATTTTAAAGCACTACTTAATCTATATAGGCTGTGTAATTACTGGCATCCTAGTCAAATACTATGGATGAGTCACCCACAATAGGAATCTCACAGCAAAATGTGTGCAATTAAATAAAAAGGTAACAGCCCTAAATAGAAGCCTGATGGCTGTTTCTTTTAGACAATAAAGAATAAAATAGTAAGCACAATGATTACCTACAATGCTATCACTTCCGTTGCTAAACTAACTGCTAGAATATAATCACATAGTTACAAATCACGTAAGATAACCCAAATTCTATTGTTCATTATGAATTCAGCATCAATTTTAAAGAAGAAAAACACCCATTTCACCCTCTATTTAATGGTGTGCAGATCACATATGGTGACATTTTTGTAATATTTTAAGAGGTAATGAGGGGGTCAATGAAGTCTCATATATTTAGTATGCAATATTCATGCACTCATGCATTCATGATGGGTAAAAGGATAGACTATATATCAAATATGAGACTTGAATGGTTCCTTAACATTGTTTTGCAGAGGCTCAATGGTTATTAGCTATATAAATTAGAACATATATTGAGTAATTAGGAAACACAGCATCAAAATAATTGCAGATTTATATTCTATTGCCTTATTCCAATCACTTGACAAATTAAAAAAGTATTTTGAAATTATGGAAAATTAATGGTTGGAATATTTCTCTCTGCAACCAATGGTAGTTAATTCAGATTTTCTTTTGAAAGAGAAAAGAAATCGAACTGAATTTGAAAAACTCTGCTTAGAAGGTGAAGAGAAACACATAATTTCTAAATGTTTTATTTATAACATAAAATATTAGAGAATGGGAGAATGATTTGGGAGGAAAGTAGACTGGAATAAGGCATTTAAAATCATAATGAAGGCAACAAAATGTACCACTTTTAGAGAAGTGTTATTTTAAAGAAATTCAAAGGTATTATAGCATAGTTATAAGCAAAAGGTAGGTATTATAGCATAGTTATAAGCAAAAGGTAGGTATTATAGCATAGTTATAAGCAAAAGGTAGGTATTATAGCATAGTTATAAGCAAAAGGTAGGTATTATAGCATAGTTATAAGCAAACGTTCTGATTTAAAAAAAAAAAAAAGATGAAAATGAAGCTGAAGAGGACCAAATGCTGATCCCACATCTTCTCTTTCAATATGGATTTTTCTGTAATATTGGTTGATTTAAAAAAAAAAATGATTTCTATCAATTTATTCCTTTCAACTATTTTTTGTACCATATTCCTTTTAGTTTGAAGGAGAACAGAAATCTAATAGTATCACAAAGAATGCTATTTTCCAAGGTGTTTAACAGCTAACATAGATAAATCTTATAACAAATGTGGGATTAAATCATATATAAAATCAATTAATGGCGAACTTAAAACAATAAAAAATTCCAGATTGGAGTGGGGGCTACTTGTAAGAAATATTTGTTGCCACAATGATATTTACCAAGAATATCTTAAACTCAGTTTGGAGGGGCAACAAAAATTCAGGCTTATAGTGGTGTGTGTCTGTTTTAAAGTGAGACTATGCAGGCCTTAGTTTTCTGCGTCCTCTCTTCCTGTGGTCCAGTCCATCCGAACAGATCCTAATTACAGTTCTCTCTTTTAGAATATTTCAAAGTTATATATTTGAGGGCTTGAGCGGGTATACAGTAATAATGGTCTGACTAGTTGGAGCGTATTAGCCAATCAGCAAGGCTCCCTTTGCTATAATGGTGGTCCTGTCAGCTATACACTAGTGTCCATAAGCAAAACTCTGTTTGCTGGTCTCATGCTGTAGTACAACTAACCTGGTGATGTATAATCACCTTCATACCTTTAGTACTCTGGTCTAGATCGTCCGAACAGACATTAATTATAGTCCTCTCCTTTAGAGTATTTCAGAGTTATATGTGTGAGTGCTTTTGCGGGCAATTCCTGTATCCTTTAGTTTGCTCAATAGCCTCTCATGTGGCATTGTATCAAAAGCCTTTGCAAAATCCAAAAAGACTACATCCACTGAGTTGCCCTGATCCAGGTTCCTACTAACCTCCTCATAGAAACTAGATTGGTCTGACATGACCATCTATGTTGACTGCTACTTATCTTCTTGTTCAAATAGACATATTCTTGTATACTGTCCCTTATTAACCCTTCTAAAAGCTTTCCAACTACAGATGTGAGGCTCACTGGTCTATAATTAACCGGATTTGCTCTTGCTCCCTTCTTAAATATAGGTATCACCTCTGCTTTTCTCTGCAGTCTTCTGGTAGCGAGTGAGTCCTGAAAAATTAGATATAATGGTTTGGCTATTACAATTCCCTCAGTACCCTTGGTTGTATTCCATCAGGACCTGGGCCTTTATTAACAATTATTTTCTCCAATTCCTTTTGAATTTCTTCCTGCGTTAACCAATTATTTAGTGATGGTAGTGTAGCCTCATTAAGTTGCAGTGTCCCAACCACTGGTACCTCCCTTGTATATACAAAAAAAAAAAGAACCTATTTAGCTCATCTGCCTTTTCATGATCATTTAAGTCATTGTTAAGCAACTTGGGATGTGATTTAATAATATTCATTTTATTTCCACATCATACATGCCGATGTGTATGTATATTTAGTAAGGATTTGAATGGTCTCCATTTATTTTCAGCATTTTCCCATGTAAGTTCTTTATCCCAGTCTATATGCTGTATTGCTGTCCTTAGCCCATTAAAGTTGGCCCTTTTAAAATTTAGAGTTTTTGTTGGCCCCTTACAACTGTTTTTTTTGTATTCAATCTCAAATAAGACTGTGTTGTGATCACTGTTCCCCAAGGGTTCCCCTATTTTAACATTTGATATTATATCAATATTAGTTGTGATGACTAAATCCAAGATGGCCCCATTTCTAGTAGGTTGTTGTATTACCTGGGCCAGATAATGATCCCTGATTGTACTCAAGAACCTGCACCCTTTAGCTGAACTGCTGGTTTCATTTATTTATCCAGTTTATTTCAGGGTAATTAAAGTTTCCCATTATTAGAACTTGCCCATGCTTAGCTGCATTTCCAATCTGTAACAATAATTGCAGTTCCTCACTTTGAATTATATTTGGGGGGTTTATCGCATGTGTTTAGAATTAGCTCCTCCACTATTTAACTCAACCCACAAAGATTCAATGTTGCCTTCTCACCAAGCTGCTTGGCGATGGTCTTGTAGCCCATTTCAGCCTTGTGTAGGTCTACAATCTTGTCCCTGACAGCTCTTTGGTCTTGGACATGGTGGGGAGATTGGAATCTGATTGATTGATTGCTTTTGCGGATAGGTGTCTTTTATACAGGTAACGAGCTGAGATTAGGAGGGTGCTCCTAATCTCTGCTTGTTACTTGTATAAGACACCCGGGAGCAAAAAATCTAGCTGATTGATAGGGGATCAAATACTTATTTCCCTCACTACCCTGCAAATCAATTTATAACTTTTTTGACATGTGTTTTTCTTTTCTTTTTTTTTTTAATTCTATCTCTTAAAATACCCCTACCATTAAAATTATAGACTGGTCATTTCTTTGTCAGTGGACAAACGTTCAAAATCAGTAGTGGATTAAATATTTTTTACCCCCACTGTATATACCATTCTTATTTTTAAGATTAGTTATAAAACCACCAATATAGTCATCTATGAGACTGGTTGCTCATCCATAAACAACAGTATCTCCATCAAGAGCAGCAGTTACTGATGAACGACAAGACACCATATAGATCTTGTAATTAAATACCTCATAAACACTGAGGTAAACCGAAGTGAGCCTATTAGCATTACAAGTCTGTTCATCTATCCAGCACTAATTGATAATCTACACTAGAAGAGCCTGCACTTTCTCTCTACCCCCCCCCCCCCCCTAGACTTCTTTGTTTCCCTATGGATTATATATTCAACTATAGGTTATAACAGAATGGCACATGCATGAAACAAAACATGGCAACAAAGAAAAAAAATGAATTGACCGTGTTTAAAAGTGTGCATACCCTTAGTGTACTGTGTATTGCCCCATTTATTATCAATGACAGTGTGCAGTCTTTTGTAATATTTGTTTCGGAGGCCCCTAATTCTTGCAGGTACCGCTGCCAATTCGTCTTGTCAAAATGCCTCCAGGTCATGAAAAGTCTTTGGTCGTCTTGCATGAACCGCACGTTTGAGATTTCCCCAGAGTTGCTAGATGATATTAAGGTCAGGAGACTGTGATGGCCACTCCACAACCTTCACCTTTTTCTGCTGTAACCACTGGAGGGTCAACTTGGCCTTGTGTTTAAGGTCATTGTCATGCTGGAAAGTTCAAGAGCGTCCCATGCACAGCCTTCGTGCAGAAGAATGCAAATTGTCTGCCGCTATTTTCTGATAACATGATGCTTCATCTTGCCATCAATTTTCACAAGATTCCCAATGCCTTTAGAGCTCACCCCCCAAAACATCATTGAGCAACCACCATGCTACACAGTGGGGATGGTATTCTTTTCACTATAGGCCTTGTTCACCCCTCTCCAAACATAGCGTTTATGGTTGTGACCATAAAGCTCTATTTTGGTCCCATCACTCCAAGTTAACAGTGTGCCAGATGCTGTGAGGCGTGTCAAGGTGTTGTCGGGCATATTGTAACAAGGCTTCCCTGTACCTTCTACCATTTCCGCTGGAAGTAAATAAAAGGATGTTTTGTCAGTATATATACATTTTCTTTTAGTTATTAAACAATCATCCTTTGCTCTGTTCAAAATGTATTTTATCTCCTTCAGATATTTGTCAGATATGTATGTCTTTCATCCAAAATCTTTTTACACCTTTGTACATAATCTGTATCCTCTAAAATAACTACCGTATATACTCGAGTATAAGCCAAGTTTTTCAGCCCTTTTTTTTAAGGCTAAAAAGGGCCCCTCGGCTTATACTCGAGTAACTCTAACACCCCCCCCCCCCCGTGTCTCTTTCCCTCCCCCCTCCTCATTCTAAACCCCCTCATGACCTCCCCCTCTCCCCTCACTTACCTGCTTCTGCTCCAGCCTCCGCTCCTTCTTGACCCGGCGCCCATGTGACGTCACATGCGCGCCACGTCATTAGCATATACCTAGTGCCGGCACCCGGTATATGCTAATGACGTTGCGCGCATGTGACGTCACATGCACCCCGGGTCAAATAGGAGTGGAGGCCGGAGCAGAAGCAGGTAAGTGAGGGGAGAGAGAGAGGTATTTAGGGGGGTTTAGAATGAGGAGGGGGGTTTAGAATGAGGAGGGAGGTTGAGGAGGAAGGATGAGGAGGAAGGTTGAGGAGGAAGGTTGAGGATGAGGGGGGTTGAGGATGTGGGGGTTGAGGGAGGATGAGGAGGGAGGTTGAGGATGGGGGGGGGTTAAGGAGGGAGGTCGAGGTTGAGGAGGGGGGTCGAGGTTGAGGAGGGGGGTCGAGGATGAGGAGGGGGGTCGAGGATGAGGAGGGAGGATGAGGATGGGGTGGTTGAGCAGGGAGGTTGAGGATGAGGAGGGAGGTTGAGCAGGGAGGTTGAGGATGAGGAGGGAGGATGAGGATGGGGTGGTTGAGCAGGGAGGTTGAGGATGAGGGAGGTTGAGGATGACACAGGGAAGGGAGAGGGGAGAAGAGACACGGGGAGAAAGAGGGGGGACACAGAGGGCAGCACATTTCTCACCCTCGGCTTATACTCGAGTCACTCATTTTACCCAGAAATTGTGGTAAAATAGGTGCGTCGGCTTATACGGTACATTGCCTCCTTTGTCTTCTTCTCTATCTCAATAGTAATTTACTGCAGAAAAAAAATGTAAAGGATAGCATTGACACAAAGTTCTGGTGTAAACTGATTCCATTCTGAAATCAGTGTACAGTTTTGATGAGGCCTTATTGGTCTCAAATAGACCCACCAAGTCCTGTAGGACATTTAAGTCTTTTTTTTTAATTTATTTTTTAAGGATTCTAAAGCTCATCATTTGCCTTTCCTTTTTCAGTGTATGCAGTTCATTGGCAAAATAAATTAGACCCTTAACCAAGAAAAAGATCCATTTTAGTGCATGGTGCAAAGTACAGTACATTCGCCAGAAAACGAATATGCTTCCAAAAGAAAAATTTATAAATTAAGCACCTGCAAATCACCCAATGTTTGTATATCTATATGCGCACAAACACAGTTTTTATATCTGAAAATATATGTGATTGAATCAAGACAACACTATTCTGCAGACACTTCCTCCACAAGTTATACCCCTTATGCTTCAGCTCTCATGAAGAGATGCAACAAGGATGGAATCCTCTATACATAAACAATCTCTTCAAAATTTTAATTTTATGATTATTTATATTTGAACTACAGAGGTTCCCCTCCAAGTGTCAGGCTGAATGTACTCAATATAACTGACCTTATATTGTTTATCAAAATGCCAAACTTAATCTATTCGTACTTCATATATATCTGCCTTGGTTAAAAGGGTAAAACTTTCATGAGCTGAAACACAAGTTTTAATGTATATTTGACCAATAATTGAAAATGAGTTTTCTCTCAGAAGAATAAAAAACAGTGACTACAGATGAATTCAATAATTCAGTAATTTATATTTTACCTACCCATTGCATAGAACCCTTGAGAACTGAACGATATTGCAAGTTGATGATTGTTTCAAAGGAAGTTAGGAGGGTTAAAATGTCATAATATTCAAAATAGGTTTTATATTTTATCTAAACAGACTGCTTACCTAAGGATGTCATGTTTTTCATTGAGACATTAGTGAATTAATGATGTTTATACTTTGTGAGTTTTCAAAATATTGATCGCTCCATGTTCCCTACAGTCTATAAAGAACAATTATGTATATTTAATAATAGTATAACTAACTACAATCATCTAGCTTTTCTTCAGGTCCAGTATAGCAAGTGGAACTTTGTTTTGAGATTGTTAATTTCTGGAAGATAGCAAAGTCTTTCATTCCAATATGAATTTAGATTTTCTTGCATTGTAAAGAAAGGAAACTAGATGGGGAAAAAAGTACAACCTTGAAGTACTGCTACAAGTAGACTTCAAAAAGGCATTCAGTTGATGTGATAATTTTGCTATAAAGTTGCACCACATGATCACAATACCCATCAATTTAGGGCCGAAAACCAGATTCTGTAAAATTTCTAAAGCTGTAAAGATGGAATGTTGGACCTGATGAAGGAAATGTCACAGAAGAATCAGACAAAAAAAGGAAGACACAAAGAGTGCAGAACCGTTTATTATGAAATAGAAAGGTAAGATGTACAACATTGTTTTATCAACAGCATTAAACAGATTCGTAGCAAAAAGATCGCCCAGCGAGACAAATGTGTTGACAATGTCCTGTATCCAGGAGATTGCATCAGGGCTGAGCCAGTACCAAGTTTGAATGGATACAGGTGGATATTTGACTTCTTACACTCACAAAAACACAGTCTTAGCATTTTTCTTTCCAGGAGCGGCTTTGATATGAAAGCATTGCACTGCAGAGGTGGCTGCACAAGGTTGCATACACACCATCTCCTTGATTCTGACCACACGGATTGTAAACTCTAAAACTTCAAACAAATGGGATAGTTTTCTTGGTACTCCTCACCACCTGAACTCCTTGAATAAAAAGAAGATGCACTTCTCTCAAAAATTAAATAAAAATGTAAGGGTATCTGAACCAGTGGCAAAAAGTAGATATTCAGGATTCACCCGAGAGGAAGAAGAACAGCATCTAAAACTGGGGGTAAACCAAGGGCCAAACCAAAATTGGTAAGCAGATACTGCAGCTGATGTAATGAATGCAAACATTTCTTGCATTTATTTCACACAAGTCCCAGATGTTCCTATTTGACAAGGGATATGCACAACCACAGCATTCTCACCTACAATTTGAATTGGTTGTAGGAAAGTAAACTATAAATAAAATTGTACAATAAAACTGTACAAGAATGGAAAATAAACCTTACTCTTGTTATTTTTCAATACTATGGATAATATTATTTCCAACAAAATAAAAATATTGTAACTTTGTACGTGTATAAAGATATCTTGGCTCTTTAGAAGACCTTATACAGAACGTGCCCGGTACAACACCACCATATCACTTTCCCGAAGATTAAATGTTCTTTTATGTATATTTCACAGTAAAAACAATACAAAAAGGTTTTTCACTTCAGATCTCAAAAGAAATCGGGGGTTAGAGGAGCCAAAGCCTCAGCGCACGAGACACTACCTTTTGGTCTCTGCAATTGGTAAAAAGTCTAAGTGAAAAACAAAAGGGAACAGAAACAAACAACTGAAGGCAGTGTAGATCTCATCCAACTGTCACAAATCTGCTGCCTTTGTTGATAGCCTGAGACGACCTTTGTTCTTTAAGTATCTTGAAGCGTTCATTCAAAGTGATTCCAGTCTAAAAGCAAAAAAAAAAAAGGGGGTCACTCACTACTTTTAAGACTTAATCTATTAAAGCAATATGGTATATGGGGTTTTAGAAAACCAAACTGACAATTACCTGTTTTCCGACACTGTTTATATCAAATTCTAGAGGAACACCTTTTGGAATCTTCGGTTCTGCACCCTCTTTTTTCAATAGGAAAGGGAGAGTGGGGCGAGGCAGGCTTACTCCCAAGGAGCTAGAAGAATAGAGCAGAGGTATAAAATAGAAAGATAAATAAATAAATAAAAAGATCACTGTAGCCCCCCCTTTTATATATGGTCTTCTGAATAACTAGAATTGAGACTGGACAAAATAATAATAAAAATAATAATAATAATAATAATAAATACAGCTTTTAACGTTTTTTATTATTTTTTTTTAATTTATGTTTTATATGCACTTATTCTTAACTCTGGGGACCATTTCTTTTCAGAGCTGCTTCTTTTAGATGCCTTCTCAGAGGCATGTCCTTGCAAAATTCTAATCATTAGTTCTATTGTAAGCACCAGTATGTTTAGTTGTATCATTTTCCATTGCATTCAAGGTCCTTTCCCACCCCTGAAAATAGATCAGCGGAAGTCAAAATTATTCTACAGCATAATTGTAAGTAACAAATATTAAATTAAATCGCTGCATTTATTGTTTTACATTCTAAAAACATGTTGCCAATTGTCAAGTGTATGTGTTCAAAATAGATTTTAAATATAGGACTAAACTGGTTGTTTAGAGCAGTGGATCCCAAACCTCACCTCAGGACCGCTGTACTCAGACAATGTTAAATACAAATCATGGCCTGTCTGGTGGATCCTGAGGAGAGGTTTGAGAACCACTGGTTTAGAGGATGTATGGTAGTAAGTGATAACGAATGCCATACCTTGGTAATGTTACAGCAGAAGGGTTGTCAATAGAAACAGTCAGAGTCCCTCCATTACTCATAGAAGTCCTCCAGCTTAAAATGAAACAGAGGAAGGGGGAAAATAAGCACAACCAGTACTGACAACAATGACAAAACTCCAGCAGTCAACCTTGTCGCTCAATCATGCCCTTAAAACTAACCACATTAAAAGCACAGCTTTACCGCAATTTACCGATTTATTATGTAAAAGTCAGATCCATTCACATATTTCACTTACAATTTAGTGGAGTAAACATCTACATTCAGTGGCCACTTTATTAGGAACACCTTTCAAGTTCTAGCTAGGACAACCCTCCCCTTTACCTCAGAACAGCATGAATTCATCATAGCATTAATTCAACAAGGTGCTAGAACATTCATTATAGATTTTGGACCATGTCGATAAGAAAGCATCATGCAATTGCTGCAGATTTGTTAGCTGCATATGCATGCTGTGAATCTCCCATTCCATTGCAGGCTATTGTAGTACACTGAACTCATTGTCATGTTCTTGGTACCAGCTTGACCTTTGTGACATGGCACAATATCCTGCTTAAGAACTAAAACCATTAGAAGAAGGGTACACTGTGGTCATAAAGGTATGGATGTGGCCAGCAACAATACTCAGGTAAACTGTTGCATTTAAACAAAGCAATTAGGATTAAGGGACTTATGGGTGTACCAAGAAAACATTCCCCACATAATTATACCACTATTGACAAAAGGCAGAATAGATCCATGTTTTTTATGCCAAATTCTGACCCTATCATCTACATGTTGACACAGAAATAGAGATTCGTCAGAACAATGTTTTTCCATTCTTCAATTGTCCACTATTGAGGAGCCTGTGCCCACTGTAGCCTCAGTTTCCGGTGGTCTTCTGCTGCTGTTAAACACCCTGTTCCAGGTTCAATATGTGTTGTGCATTTAGATGCTCTTCTGTATATCACTGTTGTAACGTGTGTATTTGAGTTAATGCCACCTTCCTAAGTTACCGAGATCACCCTGTCTAGCAACAACAATCATTCCACAGAAAAAGTACATCTCATTTCTCCACATTCTGATGTTTAGCCTGCACAACAACTGAACCTCTTGAACATGTCTATAGGCTTTTGTGCATTCAGTTGCTGTCATATATGTTTGACTGATAGGATATTTGCAATACCAAGCAGGTGTACCCTAATAAAAATGGCCACTGAGTATAAGTCTGGGTCAATCATTGCAGTTTGTTTCAGAACATAAGACTTCTGCCTTCTGAAGTTGTGATATAGATCTGTACACTCACGGGAGAGTTCTATTGAGTTCCATCAAATCTAAGTGCTGATCTCTGTCTAACAGGGTCTGGACCTGAAAAAAAAAAGACACAATCATGAATAACCACAGACTACAAGTAGGGACACTAAAGTCTCATATTTATAAAATGCTGTTTTGAAGTGTTCGACTCTGCAACGGACAAAATATCTTTAGAAAAGTAAAACATAAAACCTTTTATTTTTATTATTTTCAAAATTTGTATTACTGTAGGCAGACATTATTACCAACACTATTATTTATCTGGGTAGGACACTGGATGCAACCAACATATCCATTCAGTTATATTGAATGGCTGCCACTATGTTGTGGAATGTACAATAATATAAGCTCTACACATTAAAAATGTCCGTTTCATTTGTCCTTCATGTTTTACCCTCCACTGCCTGCAGACTCCCTGAAGGAAACTTATAAATGTAAAGCTTAAAAAAATGGATCACTTATGGCACAAAATAATGACACAAATATTCTGAATGCTTGACTGGACGGTATTTTATATTATTCAGAATTACAATATCAGGACATTTAAAATTACACTTTATTTTTAAAACATGGAGTGTGCAAACCAAGCATTCACTTGCACATTATCTTACTGGATTACCTTAAGGCCCCGCCTGAAGAGGAATGTTGCTTGCCGTGTTTCTCTTTGTTGGTTCATTCTGAATCCACTTCTAAAAGCGTTTGTTTGTGGATAGTTACTGCAACAAACAAATTCATTGTCATTATCAAAAAGACTTGCTCATCTCCTGAGAGGACAAAAAAAAATATATATCTAAACTTCTTCACAAAGCAATGCACTACAGCTACAATGTACTTACAAACTACAGTACAAGGAACACTGAAACAATTTTGTAAGCTCATGTATAAGTTGTGTCACTAATAACTTCCTTCAAAAATATACTGCAGATCTAAACTTCAAAAATGAAATGAATTCTGAGACAGGGCAATTGCTGTACTGCTTTATGGTCACTCAAGTTTAGAGGTAGGTAGAGTTTTCTGCACTGTAAATAAAGAACAACAACAAAAAGAGCCAAGATGAGAGATGGTGATATGTATGGAGTTTGACCATCTATGTAAACCACAATTGCCACCCTGTGTATCCACTTCTTGCAAATGTTACAACAGAAAAATAAATAAAATAAAAATAATATTTTAGTATAGCTACAATTTAAAAACGTATGTGAATGTGCTTGCCGACATTTCACATCAACTTATGGCACCACTCACAGCTTTCTAATTATGTTTACCATGTTTCCTACCTGCAGTAAGTTTCATTCCCGGTCCATAGTCCATGACAGCATTCACAAAATGACATAGCATAGCTCCACATGTGGAGGGACAATAAAGAATACCTACCTTACAGTTTAAAGGTCTCTGCATCCTCCTAACTCCAGTCTTGTTACTTGTGGTCAGAATGAAAGAGTAAAATGGAGATGGTATTTGTGAATGTTGCCACAGAATAAAGACAAGAAAAAGAAAATTACCACAGATAGTGAATCATTATACATTCTTCTAGTTCACCATGGAAGCCAGATCACCAAATGTAAATGACAATAGGATTGAAACTCAGGGTGGCTATGATAAATTAAGTATATAAAACATTTATTGAGAACAGAAAACGTAATCTATATTCCTGGGAAACTTCATTCCATTAGTGCTTAACACTACTAATTATATCAACAAACATGAATAGGGATTCTTCATTTCATTTAAGACCGCGACGGAATCTAAAACCACTAAAATACTTAATATAATCTAAAAACAATATATAATTATTCCTTTGAACTTGATGTATAGTGGTCCATTATTCCACTGTAAATGTAATGTTATCTCAGAGTGGATCACTATACCAATATCAACAGAGCAGTGTGGGTAGTAAAATTTACCAATACTGATAAAATATCTATAAGGCTGTTTGGCACATGGGGCTATGTGCTTATTCAGGAAACCTTTCTTTTAACCTCTCATGTAGCCAATTTGTAAGCTTCGTCAAAAACGTTGATAGGATGTAGAAACGCGTTAGGAGGGTGTGGCGTTTGTGCACGCTGCGCTGACGTGACTCCGATGCAGAGGTAGTGTTTGTGTTCCAAATAGGGACACAGCTAAAGCACAACAGGCAGTGGGACGCTTGATAATGTAAGACATCAATTTTCCATATTATTCCTATATGAATATTCCCTTAATTTAAATAGATATTGGCCTTAGGATATAGGGATAACTTATTTCAATAGAAAAGTGGACATTAACGATACTTCCTAATAGAACTCCATGATCAGATTTTAGCATATACACCAGAGCCCATACATAGAAGAAGTTGGCTATATTAGTATATCTGAAGCATAGGAGGGATTTCTAAGACAAATCCAAATAAGTATCATAGGCCAGAAATTAATTTATGTCAGTTGTGAACAATGATAAAACTAAAAATTATTTCTAACTCTAATAGTGATTTATTTCCTTCTCCTTAATAAGGATTTTCACAAACAACTGTGGACTATAGAATTACTGAATCTGACATTGTAAATTCCCAAAAAAGCAAAAGTAAACAGTCTTTATGTGATCACTCTGCTAATAAAAGTTTACCAATTGGCAACATGAGAGGTTAAAAGAAAGGGTGTCTGAATAAGCACATAGCCCCATATGCAAAACAGCCCTATAGATATTTAATCTGTATTAGTAAATTTTACAACCCACACTGCTCTGTTGATATTGGCATAGTGATCCACTCTGAGACAACATTACATTTACAGTGGAATAATGGACCACTATACATCAAGTTTAAAGGAATAATTATATATTGTTTTTAGATTAGATTAAGTATTTTAGTGGTTTTAGGTTTTCGTCTCTGTCAGAAAACTGCAGATAAAGTAAGAGATAGGCATATATCAAGTTGAAGGCTTAACATGCACATGTGAGAATGTGGAAACCAACACTGAAGCCTTGAGGTTATGTAGACGTTGATAAGTTTCAATGATGCACTGTATATATCATTTAAATTTATGGTAATGTATTCATTTTTGCACCTTTAAGGCATTCTCTGTGGCATTTTTTCCCTACCACTTCGGTCGGAAAAATCAAGATTAACAAGAGTTGAAAGCAGTTCTAAACTGTTTCACTGTATCAGTTGTAGGATTAAAGTCAAAGAAAGAAGAAATCAAATGCCTTGTTACACATGAAATTTAAAACTGCTACTTTCAAAACAAACCCTAATAAAAAAAATGTATATGGAAACCCCAGAGACAGAGTATAAAGGGATATAATTGGTAAAAGTAAAAAAAAAAAAGAAATCTTCAAGATTAGAGGAGACAAAGCATATCCTCCACTCTGAGTACAATAATATTTCTAAAAACCAAAAAAGAGGTTTTCACCATCTTCATACAACTATAAAAATTAAAGTGTTCCTAAGGTTTCAGGCACATCTGGATGTCTTTCCAGCTTAAAAAATGGTACTAGCAAGCAGACTGTTTTGCTTTTCTAATATTTCCTCCTCAAAATCTATAGTTCAATACACTAATCTTTTGGGCCATTGTGATGCATGGGATCATCACTTTGAGGAAGATGTCATGGAGTGTTGTGTTGAAGACTTTGAGAAAAGGTAAAAAATCTTCTGTCACCCTTGAAAGGCTGTATGAGCTTGTATTATAGGCTAGAATACTTGAAGATCAAAAGTAAGTAATGGAACACAAAAAGGAAAACACATGATACTTTACTAGCAAAGGGAATATAGATTCCTCATAGTAAACAAAAATACAAAAATGTCTCGTCTGCACGGATTTATGTGTTCCAATTACAAAAGCTGGTAACATTCCCCAGCTGAAATTATTTTGCCTCTCTGGGTGGACAGAAAGACACACCCACCAAACTGAAGTTCCTTCCCAACCATACTTTCGTAGGCTTTTTAAACTAAAATAAAAACACTGTACAAAACAAGACTGAATACTTGGTAAGAATTGGAATTTTGTGGATTAGGAGTTGCCCACTAGACCGATTACAGGAAGTAAGAAAAAATATTTACTTCCTTAAAATCAACAAGCAAAGCATTCACAATACACCAGAGTATTTGAAGGAAAAAAGTGAGAACTCATGAACAATTACCCATAAAAAATACATTAACATACATTCTAAAATGAATATAAAATTATATGGCCAAAACTAGTCAGTGATTTTGGCTTCTACTTTTGGTAGGCATTAAATTAAACTGCTTAAAGTCAGTTAGACTGAAAAGGGAGAAATTGTCTCCGCTATAGTCTTTAGTATCAATAACATAATACAGTATATTCTTTGCTTGATGTCTACTGGAGAAGTGATACAAAGTGACATTAAATTTAATTTTGAACATAACATTTTAACACAAACTTATGAACTCATGATAGTGTTTATGAGTATCTGGTTACATGGTTTTCTTGATTTGTTTAGTTAATTAGTTTTGATTGTCTACTGCACGGTATTGGTGCTTAGTAGGGAGGGACATTAGTTGGACCTTAAAAAAGGTATATGCAAGTGAGCTGGGTTATGAATGCATCTGATAGAGGAGAATTTGTAGTCTATGAAAAAAAATGTTTGCATGAAAAAAATACCTATTTTCCATCAATGTTGACACTCCCTGAAAATCACAGCGAAAAGTAGCATACATATTGTTTTATCTACATCCAAGGTGAAACTTCCCCCAGTTTCCAGTGATTTGCCCCTGTAAACCCCCCCCACCCAGCGTTTTCCCTTATCCCCTCCCCCAGCCTCAGTGAATTGCCCCTGAGATCTCTCCCAGCCACAGTGAATTGCATGAACTCACTCACACAACTATACATGCACTCACACAGAAAACTTTGCAGGTCATTGCAGGACCAAATCAAGCATAAATGCTCATTCGCCTAAAAGACAGATTAGATTAGGAAGAAGAAGCTGAAATGTTTGTTTTCAGTACAATTATAATTTATCAGAGTTTATCCAGGAGAGGATGTATGTCTGAAGAACAACCGTGTAACCACTCAAGCATTTTTACTTAAATGTCAATTTATGGTCCTTTAAGGACCCAGTGTAGCAGCCTCATCTAGCGGTCTTCATACAGCATTGCCGATTGGCTGCAAAGCTGGGCATGCTCACAAAGACAGGGTACATTTTTACAAAAATGAACCCTCTCAGGAGCCTAGCTCAATCCTGGGGGTGTATAAATCACCTGAAAGTTATTTTTTTTAATGCAAAGCTAAAAAAAACATTGTGTATGCAAATAAATGTATCATACACTACTAATTCCCCTCTATCAGATGCATTCATAACCCAGCTCACTTGCATATACCTTTAAAGAATCACTGTAGTCCTGTTTAAAGTGTACTCTTATGAAGATCTACAGATAGGCAACCAATTTTTATAAAATCACATATAATAGTTGTCAAACTATGAGACGTCGTCACACTTTGTGTGGTGCGTACGACTTAGGCTTGCGAGACTCGGCAAGGCAAGCTGTTAAGCCATTAAAACTTGCAGCACAAAGGCAATGAGCGCCGAAGGTGCTCATTGCCTGCGAGGCGAGCAGTGAAGGCAATGAAACACACGGGACTTGGCCACAAAGGAGCGCCGATCACACATTGAAACACGTGGGACTTAGCCACCAAACACTTGGTCAACTGCTTGCAGCGTAAGGCGATCCAGCGTTGACTAACGCGGGACTTAGAAAAATACAAGACGCAACATACGAACTTAACGGTCTAACCGTGCAAACCAAAGAAAAAAAAAAAACACACAAAAAAAATCCCATCACACACAGCACAGGGGAACAGCCAGGACATCTGGGAGTGAGGTGGAACGCAAATTTAAGTCAATTTAGCAGAGTTTCGTCACTCGCAAAACGACCAAGCGAGAAAAAAAATGGCCACCAAAAAAAAAAAAAAAAAAAATGAGGCTACACGACCCCGGACCACGCAAAACACCGCCAATGGAATAGCACTTTCACACAGGAACGTACGAGGTACAAAATACACTATTGCAAAGGATGGAACATGCTCGCGAGCCGCGTAACACATACACAAATGACGCCAGTGATTTTGGCTTCCACTAACAACACTAACTTGCAACTAACTACATTACGAATCTAAAAGAGCGCTTTACACAACTAAACCAATAAATTGCCCTAGCGCACTTTTTCCTCAGGGCAGCAACACTCCACCTGTACATTGTATGCTGCCGGAAAATAAAAAACAGATTGTTAGCTTTTCATGGTATTGATTGCTGGATATATTAATTAGAAATAGGTAAAATATATTAATTTATTAAGTGACTAATAATTAACTATATCTATCTATCTATATATATATATCTGATGAGCAACAAAAGGTGCTCAGAGGAGCAAAAGTACACAAGAGGAGAGGCTCGCAATGAGCGCCAAAGGTCCTCAGCGTAGAAAAACCTTTACATTGTGTGGCAAACAGCATTGCCATGACTGCACATTTTATTGCCCGTCATTTTTGACGGGCAAATCGCTAGTAGAAATATAATCTTTAATTCATTACCATTTACATGATATTAAATAGCTGTGTAGCCACAATGCTGAAAATCACCCCAACAGCACTAAAAAAAAAAAACTACAAAAAAAAAACCTGTATTTTGTGACTGAATAATAAACACCCTTTTTATTTATTTTTAATGATGTGAATAAATGGATTAAACCATTAAGCAGGATCTCCTAAGTCACCCTTATGACCTATGCAACATTACCATAAATGTATCTCAACTTTCTGTGCATACAAAAAAAAAAAAAGACACATCAGCATTGTGTGTACATAAACTACAAGTTACTAAGATATCTTACACTGACTAAAAAAGTTGAATTTTCTCAATTACCATGTAAAACATATATTTTCTATTGCAATATTAATTAACATTAAAAATACACGTGCAAACAGCAGCAAATATTAGTTGACATAACATTGATTAGTTTTCGTAAGGCTTGAATAGTTTTATCGCAAGTGAAATCTTCCACTTCCTTTCAGTAATTAAAAAAAAGAGAGAGGTGGGTAGGGCAGCAATGGTCATTAATGAAATAAACTGTTTAAAATTATGGTTTCTGGCTAAGGCTTTCATTTACTGCTGTCTGCACATGTATTTTTTATGTAATTAACGGTGAACTAATAAACAGGTTTAACATGAAAACCGCTTGAACTTAAAAACGGCTATTTACGATAAAACCAGTTTACTATAGCCTTCAAGTTAAACATAGGTGTGTGCTCCTCACTACAGAGAACGTTGACAGTGAACGTTAATGGTAATCTCCTCTTGTTAAAAGAAAAAGTTTGTTACTTCCAGGTAAAAATCCAGTTTATGATATTGCAAGAAGAGCTCAATCCATTGACTTTTGTGGGCTTATGTCCAAATATCACAAAATGTAATTTACAGAAATAAGAATTTGTAGATACCAAAACATTAAATCTTATCTTATAATTAACAGTCCGCATATATTTATCCATAGAACATATTTTTTTTTTCAATGAAAAGAAGTCTCAGCCCACAGTATCCATTGCCAATGCCCAATTTCCTGTCATCTATGGTAAGCTGAATTTTGATTAACGTAAAAAGGAATTTACTTTTAATTGTTTTGTGGCTATTTAGAACTACATTTTTATGAGGTATAATCTGTTTCTACGCATCTACTAATTTTGTCACAAGAATGTTTGAAATACAGAAAAATATTTTCGCATCGACTAACAATGTAAAAAGACCCATTCTTAGAACATGGGCATCATTTCCCACATACTTTCATTCTTTTCAAAGTCTTATGACTACCAGACAATGGTTGGTGGGTGGAAAAACAGGATAATTGACATGTAAAAAAATAAAATAAATAAAAATAACTTCCAATGAACAATGAAAGTTTAATGTATAAAAATATATATTTTAGTAACAATTGATAAAATACCTATTATTACCTGTAGCATTAAAATTATACCACATCTGTAACCTCAACAGTGTCCCTTAGAGAAGTGAATTTGAGCACCCAAAAACTTATCTATGCCATCATGTCCCTAAAGACGACACTAGTATTTAAATAAAAAAAATTAATATAATAAAACTTACAAACAGTAAAACAGTTTTTTTTTTGTTTTTGTTTTTTAAACATATGGCAGTTATGTCTAGCTTTTTTTCAATAAATGATGAGGCAGTGAAATAAATGCCCCGAAACAGATTGTTTTACAAGCACCCTTAGAAAAAGCATAACATTATTAAAAATAAAACAGGAAGGAGGGGAGAAAAAAAAATCACCTCTGCTCAAGGACATCACTATCTATTTCATTTTCTAAAATATATGTTTTATGTATCAAGAATACTTACTTTTTGAAGTAATATCTCTGCATAGAAGGTACACCAGGTTTACTCTCCAAATCCTGAGACCTTGGACCATTCACCCGGTTTCTGAATGACGGCCGCTGAGCTGGGGAATTCTGGGGGGAAAAGAAAAAAAAATAGTGAACACTGTAGTATAACATTTTTTACCATGCATTTAAAAGAACTGTAACTGGCTATAGCAAGGGAACACACACACACATATATATACATATATGTTATTAATATATTTTGATATTAAAAAGATGTGACAGTTGTATTTATAGGTACAATAAATAAATAAAGATTTGTTTTTGTGTCAAAATATCATATGTTTATAAACAATGCATTAGAGTGTTTGTTCCTAGACAATGTGGTTTTGTGACATGTATTAACCCCTTGAGTACTGGGTTGTTTGTTACCCTGTATTTTTGAATACCAACATATCATACTTTTTTAAATTACATAAATGTTGATATCGGATTCTTAAGTGTCAAACATGTGTCAAATCATGTTAACAGTCCGTCATTTTATAGTGCTTTTTGTGCTATACTGTTACTTTAAATGCTTCCGGGAGACTCGGCAAAGGTTTTAAAAACGGATTCCGGGTGGTGTTTGGTACACGTAAATCTTTCTTCTGCTTTTTCAATAACAGCAGTGCCTTTATTTACAAGGTAAATCGCAAAATCTTATTAGCATAGGGTTTGGGTGTGCAAGTGTCAGAGTAACTCGTAATTTATGCCTTGTTTTTCGTCTGTGTCGTGAAGTTCAGTGGCAGCAGTGACCCGTAGCAGTTTGCTCGCAATTTTAGGGATGGGCGATTAGCATAGCTAGGTTAGGTTTACTCTTCAGTTAGGGCATTCATAAATCGCTTTTTCAGGGATTAGTATATGGCCCTATACTTTTCTCATTCAGAACCATATGCTCTATACCTTCTATAGGCCATAAGCTTATAGAGAAACACTTGAAGTAAACAAGTGCCGTATTTTTCCAGTGTATAAGACATCCTTTTCCCCAAAAAAATGTTGACCTTTAAAGTGGGGGGTCTTATACACGGAATACAGCTGTTTGGGTAGGAGGAGGCGGAGGAACAGCACAGACAGGAAGAGGAGAGCAGTGACTAGAGTGAGAGCAGAGAATAGGAGCCGTTTAAAAACCTCCTTAACGGTAACCAAGCCACGCTCAGGGTTACTGCAGGATGGATCTGGAGGGGGCCCAGTGCTGCCTGGGCCCCTTCAGCACACAATTCCTCCTCATCCTCCTTAACCCCTCCTTCTCCCCCGAATTCTCTTACTTCCCCCATAACCTCCTAATTTCCCTCCTGCTTACTTGCTATTATGCTCCGATGAGATCCTGCTGCCGACGCCGCAGCACGTCTTCCGGTTATGAACGTACTGGTATATGGGAATGACGTGACGTCAAGTCATTACAATATGCCGGTACATTCATAACTTGAAGACGTGCTACGGGGGTCAGCATTATCAGCAGGAGCTCATCGGAGCATAACAACAAGGTAGCAGAGAGGGGGATAGGTATTGGAGAAGGGGGAAAATTAGGAGAATGATAAGGGGTTAAGGTGGAGGATAAGGGGTTAAGGTGGAGGATAAGGGGTTAAGGTGGAGGATAAGGGGTTAAGGTGGAGGATAAGGGGTTAAGGTAGAGGTGGGGAGGCAGCAAGAGGAGAGCAGTGACAAGGGGGCAGGACAGAGCTGCGGCAGCCCCGGGGAGAGGAGAAGCAGGAACAGGGAGAGCTGCATGGTGTGAGGGTGCATAGACCAGGATTGGTGCAGGTATGTACTCAGTGGCACATTCTCTCATCTGGCTGGATTAGATAGCTTTTTTTGGGGGGGGGGCACAAATACATAGGGGTTGGCTTATACATGGGGCCGTCATACACAGAAAAATTTGGTAATTGTTTTCAGAGTAATCACAACAGAACTACAAAAACAAATACAGATATTTAAAATAAAAGAACCTGGTAGCTGCAAAATTAACATTGTATTGAATAAAGATATTTACTTTATAACCGCACTGTCATCTTACCCGAACACTGAGGGGAGGGCGATTCAAGGGGCTTATGCCCTTCCAAGTTCCCGTTTTTCTCACTGCCAGACCCGTTTTTACCCCATATGGACGTATCTTCATCCTCATTGGTCGCCCATTACTGCCAGCCCCTTTAAAGAAAAGCAGAAATGGTGGAGTTGTAGTAAGAAAAATGAAGAATTAAGGTTATATTTGTTTGCCGAATATATTACACCAGGCATTTGCCAAACCTGGCACCGATGTACCTGTGTGACTAAATAAAATAAAAAAAATACAAGGCACTTGAAAATACAGACCAATTAGAGTATACTATAACCGTTATTCTACACAAAAATTAAAAGCTTCTTTGCAGTTTTTTTTTTTTTTACACTCGCAAAAATGAATTTGATTATGAAAAAGTGCCTGTATTTTAATGTAAATAAACAAAGAACAATTCTTTACTTGGTATATCTTTAATGAAGGTAAGGGGATGCAGAGAAGATTTTCTCATAGTCCTTCACAAGGGAATTTAAATATAGTAGATGTGTGGCTGGACCATGAATAATATACACATAGCCTGAAGAATGAATTAAAAATGTAAAGCAATAAGGAATCATGAGGACACTTGCAGATTACTTGAATGTATTAGAAATATTTTTCTTTCTAATGAATGTGTACATCAAATTCATGAAGAGGTAACAGTTTAGCCTTAATTTTCAGAACAGTAACACGGTTACCTCTTTGTGTATTGCAGTTTAAATGTCACATTTCCTGTTAAGTGCAGAGTAACCAGATATAAGGAAATACAATTGTATTCCTGAGTTTGTCAAGGCCTGAATAAATGCTGTACATTTATGTGTAAGTGTGGTATTTACATTTGAATTCTACCTATGCTGGTTTCCTGAGCCATGGCTAGTACTATGGAGCACATTATTTATAATTTCCCTTTATTAACATTCATTTTGTTTGCTTTTGATCACTCTCAATATTGCTACTTTACCAGCAGAAGGTGCTAGTTGTCCGCATTTCCCAAGCTTTTTGTTTTGAAAATGATATTTCTGTAACTGTTCGAATATGGTAATGACCACAATCAATTTTAGTTTTACATTACACAGTTCTATCAAAAGCTAAAACTGGGTAATTGTTTTTGCTTTCCTTGAAATTAAGGCTAAAGCATCCCATCCTGACCTACTGTCTGTGCCCTTGACCGAAATGTGCAATGTAAAAACTGCAATAGGTAGTTTACTGATGATTGCAGAAATATAAGGCACAAGGACATGCAAACAAAAAAACTGGAAAAAACATACCTCTCACACCTTCGGCTGGAAAATTAATAAAGCCGAAACTGGTTTAGGTATAGAAAAAAAATAATGAAAATATAGAAAGAGAATAAAATCATGGATTCTATATACTGTGAAGGCTCTGGAAAAAAATACATAGAGTAAGCAAAGAAAAAAAAACACCAATCAATCACAATTCTTCACAACCAAGGAATATGACATTTAACAGCTCCTAAAACTTTATCCACTTGAGTGGTTATTCTACAGTTACCAATATTCTTTTGTGGTTCCAAACCATAAATACTGTATCAGTTTGTGTAATATCCAAGGTTGCCATCTGCTAAATGCACAATCTCATAACTAAATTAAATATTTGGGTTATTATAATATTATTGACTGAACAAACTAATAAATTGCAAATACAAAACCATGCTTCATCCCTTGTTTTTACATTACATAAAAGCTTCACTTCTGAATCATCCATACAGACAACATTTTGCAGTGTACACACAAATCAATACACACACACACACAATGTTATATAGAGAAACTGTAGTCGGACCCAGTCTCAGGTTCAATTTTAGATAGAGTCTGACAGAAACAAACATTAGTGTTATTAGTGTATTGCCTATTGGGTTCCTGAAATACCTGGCTGCCTCTGAGCTCCGTGTCTACCCCAGGTGCTTCTGAATTGCTGGGATGAACTTGATGGTGGTCTTCCATTGAAGAGTAATTTGTTTTTTTCTTTTTTGTTTAGTTTTATGATGTCATCTGCAGAGAGAGCAATAGTTAAACGCATATTTAAGTTTCCTGGATTATGAATGCATCTGAGAGTGGAGAATCAGTAGTATACGCAAACATTTTGTGCATTAAAAGAATCTCCAAATAAACATTAACAAACTTACTTTGATGTTTGCAAATTTCTTCAGTTTCCTGCCACTTGATTTTGAAAGGGAATGCCCCTTAAAAAACTTAGCTAAATTAGCATAAAACTCATACATTTGTTTTGGCCAATCACACGCAGCTAGAACATAATTTCAATTACAGTCTCTGTAGCAAAACATCATGCAATGTGCAAGTCTTATTTTTCCCCTCCACAAGGAAGCAAGGATTTCTGAATTTCTGAATTGTGCTGCTGTTGGTTTGAAGGTCAGTAGAGACATAACTGAATGCAGTGTTTCTATTGGTAGATACACTGTACCTATGTAGGCACCTCTGGGGGTGTGGAAAACATTTTTTTTTAATAATAAAATATATATGTACTGTATTGGTCCGAATATAAGCCGCACCCGCATATAAGCCGCACCTGTAAAATTCATGGGGAAAAAAATGAAAAAAAATAGTACTCAAATATATTAAAATTGGAGCGAAAAAGACTCTCTCCAAGGCCCTCATTCAATTGCGATTTGGCCAATTGAATAGGGCTCTAAATAAGCACATAGCATATATTTTTTAAAGAAGTTTTTAGTTAGAGGTTATCTTGCTTTTGGATAGATGTTTACCAACTAAAATCGTCTTTAAAAAAATAAAAAATAAATGTTATGTGCTTATTTAGACCCCTATTCAATTGGCCAAATTGCAATTGAATGAGGGCCCAAGTGATCAGCCATTGCAATAAACAGGCTTTCTAATTAGTACTGTAACTTTTTTTGCAGGTTACAGGCCTTACAAGATGTTAGAATCACTAAAACCGTAAATCTCTATTCAATTGCTACAATACCGCAGTCTCAAGCACGCAAATTGGCACCCTTAACTCGCAATCGCGCAAATTGGCAGTAATTTTACATTTGCGAATATAAGCCGCACATGTAACTTGCAAATCGGCAGTGATTTTATTTAAGGTTGAGAATGTAAGCTGCACCTGTAACTCGCAAACTCAAAAAAAAAAAAAAAATTGGAAAAAAGGTGCGGCTTATATTTGTACCAATACGGTATGTGTATAGAATGACTCCATGTAATGTGCGTTTCTGATATAAGTAGTATATGTTAAATTAGAAATGCCCATATATCTTTAACACCATAGTCCGTGAAATCTTAAATTTAAATGCACATCCTTTACTAACCCCTTAGTTCTATTTTTTACTTAAGGATCAGAAACAATATAGAGAAATAAAGTTGGATACATCCCTATATTCCGAGATTTCTAACCACAAGTATTATATCAAACAAAATAAACATTAGGAGGGGGGGGGGGGGCATGTTCATCCAAACTTTGTGGAGATGAAACAAACCAACAATGTTAAAGCTAATAAAATATTTGGAAGAACTCCATAGTAGCACCTAAAATTAATAAAGCAACCTTTCAAAAAACAATCCCGCCATAACACATACAGAGCAAATGCAGAGATATAAAACCATTACATGACGATGTGTGATTTTGTACGTGCTTGAAACATCACGTTTCTGTTGGTGGACATAGATGTAACAGATGCAATTATGTAGGCAAGGGGTGTCCAAGTTTGGTCCTGAAGGGCCGCACACAGGCCTGGATTTGAGGACAGCCCTGCTGCATCCAGGTGAGACTATCGTTTCTTCAGTCATCCTAATTGACCCATCTGTGCACATAACGGAAATCCACAAATCCAGGCCTGTGTGCGGCCCAGCAGGACCGAACGTGGACACCCCTGGTGTAGGCAATACTACCTAGCAGAGGAGATAAAGTCAAGATCAATTATTTTAGAAGTAAACTACCACTGAGTTAATAAGTTTTAGCAGGCATGTAATAATACTTTGACTTATGAAAATGAGATAATACATTGAAAGATGCACCCACTGATAGTGATGCACTGGATTACATTCAGCTTGACTTCAACATAGCAGTAATATATTAGGGATATTTATTATTATCTTTACAAAGAATGGAGGCCCTGTTTTTGAGCTTAAAATCGAATATACATAGTGCTTGTTTCCAAAGCACGACAACAAGCATATTTTTATTTTTATAGGAAGACTGAAACCTTTAAACTATCTTACACCATATGGATTACTCAAACTTAGAAAAAGTTACCCTGAATAGCTACATTATATTTGCTCTTATGGTCAATCAACTATCCCCATATTTCATTATGAAGAATGCTGATCAGATGATAGTGAATAAAGTGATTCAGATGAGAGTTCCCTTGCATGGAAGATGTTATAGGTTAAAGTTGCAAACCACATGACCTTCTTAAAGAAAGCCAAGTTTTCCCTGTATTTGTCAGATAGAGCAAGCATAACTCCAATTAGAAAGACATAAAAATTTATTAATGTTAACTGGGGAAACAGACAGAGATTATGCAGGTCAGAATAGAATCACTAAAATAGTTGTGCATCTTGCGATGTTGCTCACGCATTTGCATTCCTCACAAAATCGAGGCGAGCAGTTGACTGCGAACCTTGCGGGACTTCAGCTGCAATGAGAACTGCAGGCGCTCATTGCAGGGCTCGTGATGAGAACTGCACCTGCAGTTCTCATTGCGATGCACGCAGGACTTTAAAACACCATAAACATGAGCACAGAAGGCGCTCATGTCGATGGACGTGATAGCCACCGAAAAACGTAGCACTTTGCAGCTGATCGCGAGGAACACAATTTGCCAATTTAACGGTCAAGATTGTACCTAGCGCGTAACAATGTGAACATTCTGAAACAGGATGAAAACGAGGCTGAACAACACCAGGAACGCGGGACTTAGAAAATACACAACGGCTAAGACAGTAAGTAACAATGCCAGGCACGAGGGAATTTGAAAATAAAAACAACGCCAGTCAGCGCCCCCCCACACAAACATTCAGCAGACACACAGAGGACAAACACACAGGGAAGGGACGGGGGGAGATGCTGGAAAGAGACACATGGCATTCCCAAGCACACAACTTGCATGTTAACGAACCCTGCAATAAGCGGCCCGTACAGTAGGCAGGAGGAAAGGCTTGCAACGAAAGTGATCAGTGCAAAGCAGGAAAGTTGAAGTGCATGAGAAGGGGGGGGGGGGGGGGGGGGGGGGGGGGGTCGCAATGAGCGCCAGAGGCGCTCAGCGCGGGGCTCGCTGAGGGGTGTCAAAAGGTGCGCAGAGGAACAAAAGCCTCACATTGTGTGGCAAACAGCATTGCCGGCCTTACAATTTTATTCCCGGGCAATTTCCTAGTAATATATAGTAATTAACTTAAATATTACATTTACATTCTTTACTAGCCTCTTACTTTTACTTAAACATCTAATAAGATATATATAACATTAGGTACATACTTTTAATCGAAGATTTCCAACCACAAAAACAAATTGAAAATTCATTCTGAAAATTAGGAGTAGTGACTGTCCAATAATACAGATGAAAAATAAAGCCTATTGCAGTATACACTGATGCGATTTATATTGGACATTTTTATTTAGGTATACACTGCTCTATTCTTAAGTCTAAAGCATCACTTGTGGCATCTTACAAGTTACCAGGCGCATATACGCCACAGCCAGGGCAGCTCTATACGCCACAGCCAGGACCAGGGCAGGCGCATACGCCACAGCCAGGGCCAGGGCAGGCGCATACGCCACAGCCAGGGCCAGGGCAGGCGCATACGCCACAGCCAGGGCCAGGGCAGGCGCATACGCCACAGCCAGGGCAGGCGCATACGCCACAGCCAGGGCAGGCGCATACGCCACAGCCAGGGCAGGCGCATACGCCACAGCCAGGGCAGGCGCATACGCCACAGCCAGGGCAGGCGCATACGCCACAGCCAGGGCAGGCGCATACGCCACAGCCAGGGCAGGCGCATACGCCACAGCCAGGGCAGGCGCATACGCCACAGCCAGGGCATGCTCTATGCCACAGCCAGGGCATGCTCTATGCCACAACCAGGGCATGCTCTATGCCACAACCAGGGCATGCTCTATGCCACAGCCAGGGCATGCTCTATACCACAGCCAGGGCGTGCTCTATGCCACAGCCAGGGCGTGCTCATGCCACAGCCAGGGCGTGCTCATGCCACAGCCAGGGCGTGCTCATGCCACAGTCAGGGCATGCTCTATGCCACAGCCAGGACATGCTCTATGCCACAGCCAGGGCAGCTCTATGCCAGGGCATGCTCTATGCCACAGCCAGGGCATGCTCTATGCCACAGCCAGGGCAGCTCTATGCCACAGTCAGGGCAAGTTAAAACACGCTGGCTGCCATTTCCTGCTCATCCATCCGCAGAACCGATCACCCCCGATGTTTGTACATCCCAGCCTTCTCACCTAGACTCATATCAATCTTGTCTGTATTATCGGCCATGTTGTTCCTATGCGGCACCATCTCCGCCGCCTCTTCCCGGTAACGATGCCTATTGTCCCAAGCCGATACCAGTCACCCCAATACCGGCCCTCTCCGATCTCCAACAAACCGCTTCTAGGCCTAACAACCCGCTGCCTGGGGACAGCCTACGTCACAAAAACGTTTTTACGTCTGTCAATGAAACGGCTGGGTCGCCATCTTGGAGGAGGCAATAAGATCAGCTCACACGCGAAGGGGCGGGTATAGGATAAGATGTGAGTGTTATTCACGGGCATGGTACTGGGTGAAGAGTTGGGTTCAAGGTTCACCTTATGATTATTATTATCTGATAACAGGTCCTGCACAGTTCTTCATGTAGGGAATGATAATTACAAGCACACAGCCTACAATGTGGCGCAGGAATGTAAGGAATGGTGATAGCGCTGTAGCTTATTTCTGACTATTAATATCATTTCCACGGAAAGGTGTCATCAAGTACATTACCTCCAAGCTGAACAAGTGGTTTTACATACATCACTACATAGTAGTAGAGATTTTAAAAAAAGACAGTCCATGAAGTTCAACCTTTTTAGATCTCCTCTGATCCTTGTAATATGTGGATTAAATGTTAATTGTTAATAGTTTTGTATATTCCAGTTTGAGTACTTTTCTGCAGTTACACAAACAAATGTCCACAGAAAACGTAACTGTAGTTTGTTATAAACTAGGATCTATCCTGTTATAGATATGGCACAGGTCTGCCGCTGCAGTGCGCCGACCAGCCGATAGATGGCGCTGCCGATAGTTTGCAGAGCTGGCGATATGTTAGAGAAATTGTAAGCTTAGAATTGTAGCCTCACCCTTAAACTAACACTAACAGTTTACCTAAGCATTGACTCTATGACATGGCACTAGAATATTGGCAGCTCCATCTAGAGGTTGGTCATTGCACTGCAGCGGTGGACTGGTGCTGTGACCATAACCGGAAGCTATACCACAGTGGTATTTGTATACAATCATAGAGCCCGATTCAATTGAGCTTTCGCATGTTACTGAAGCCCGTAAGTGAGGTCGCAAGTTAACTTGCTATTCAATTGGCGACTTTTTGCGGGCTCCAAATGGGTTACAAGTTACGGCCTTGAAAACTTTTCGATGGTTAAACCAGTAACTTACAGCCTCCCGAAGCCTTTGATAATTCACTTTCGCAAGAGTTATGATGGCTAAAATTGCAAATCGCTATTCAATTGCTCAATTTCCCCAAGCCCGCAAATGTTTTCACAGCCGTAAATGGCAAAAGGAGGAGAAAATCCTATTAGTGCTAGAGAGGACCCACTAGGGGGTTAAACACCCATTCGTGCACTGTAAATGCAAATAAAAAATCAATACTGCACTGTAAATAACGGGGAAAGCGATGATAGACATTAGAATTAATTGTACAACAGTCTCAAGCTCGCAAATCGGCAGTATATAAGATTTATTTTGATGTTTCATTTCAGGGTTAATTCGATCTTGGGTATCAATGAGTTAATACATATCAGGCCACCCATATGGACTAGAACAGTATTGGCATTCATTTTCATTATTCTTTATTTTGCGGTTTTGCAAGTCTGATCGCATATCGAACCCCGGAACCTAATTGATTGACACGTAACCTCCATGTTTTACTGCCGTAATAATGACAAATGCTCAAAAAAGTGATCTAAATTTATTTGTGATTAGCCCGGGTGTGAGTAATCATTTTCCAAAATTAAATTCTCTTATGGGCCCAAGAGTTAGAACCAATGGACAACCAACAAAGTTGTACAAGAACACCCTTTATGCGGCTAAAATATTATGTCAATTGCCACATACTAATTGTTTTAAAAAAGCATAATTTTATTGTAATTCTTGTTAAAAAAAATGTAAGTTAACAAGAATTACAATAAACATTATGCTTTTTTAAAACAATCAGTATGTGGCAATTGACATAATATTTTAGCCGCATAAAGGGTGTTCTTGTACAACTTTGTTTTTTGTCCATTCATATAATGACAGTATCGTTTTCTATTGACTGATTCGAAATGGGAGGTTACGGTCTTGCTTAATTGATCATGTTCCCGCCCTGAACTGCTATGAACCAGTGCATGGTTTACGAAGTCGGCTTTGGGCCAGCAACTTTAGCAATTGAATAGCTCTGGATTCTGAGACGAACGGGAGCAACACACCCGCAGACATACAGCCTACAACAATCGAGTTGCGGGCTTGCAATTGAATCGGGCCCATAGTGTCTAGATTCAAAAACAGTTGTGAATGGCAAAACCCCTCCAATTTCTAAATGACAGAAGTCATAGTACGATTAACGGTCTTCGTGAAAAATTCAAGTTATGAAAGATCCCAAGCTGCACACAACTGGCAGAGATTGACTAAATAAATCTAGCTTCAGGGAACGTACCCACAATCTTTGGTAAGTCACCCTGAATCAATTTCAAAATAATTTTCATCAGTATGAGACTAAAATAATTTGCTCTAGCAGCCCTTACTTCATGATGAAATATTTAGTGACATCTCCCTAGAGAAAGTCCAAAGCCAACATATGTTTGGCTGTTGTAGACCTGGATACCTGTTCAACAGAATGCTCCTTCCAAGACCACTGATAAGCAGTACAGGATGACGGTGCCAGAGATCTATTGATGAGTCAAACTGTCTCTAGCTCCCACAAGTGATCTGGCATTCTCTGTGCCCTTTCAATGCGCTTCAGATTCCAGCATCCTGAAATTGACCCGCTTTAATCAAGATGGGCTACAAAACCATTGACAACGCCAGTAACATGTTTAGCCATACATTGTAAATTTAGTTACAGACATCCTCAACATGGTGTCTCAACAATCTGACAGCATATAAGATTCTGTCTACAAGTTAATAACCTGTACTACTTTCATGTTGTCATAGTGAAAATCAACAGATCTAATTTTGAATTAATGTTCCCACAAAAAACAATACTGTACCAAGAGGAAAAAGCTCAGGAAAGACAATGTTTTTTGTAATCCCTTCATCTATCTCTGCAGTTGGCCAAGTGGCCGCACATCAATGGCCATAAAAATATAGGCCTTGCAGCTGCATCAGTGAACATATCAAGTGGTGGTTGGATATACATGCCTTCCTAAAGTAAGCCTTGCCATTGAAAGATGCTAAAAAGCAGATCCACATTGTAAGATCATCCTTAAAAACCTGATACAGCCTATTGTGGTAGAATGGTTGTTTTTCTCCCACTGTGGCTAAAGATAGTCTTCTGCAAAAAATACCAAAATAATTTTACAAGCAAACTGCAATTTACTCAAAGCAACTTGAAGGTTTTTAAGAATGGTGCTCTTGGCTTGTAAAAGTTCAGTTCTTTCTGCATATCTTGCACCTTCTTGTGTGGCACCCTGTACATAGTGATCCCCAAAAACTGAATCTTGGTGCATGGACCTTTAGATTTTCCTGCTGCTAGTGGCTGTGAAAGATCCATCTGTATAGTATAAGTATTAAATGTGTATGTACCCCTAGACATGGATATATCCCTTACAATGTCCCCCCATGCATGATGTTTATACTCATTTTAATGAGAATCAGGTGATAGAGTCAATGTGATGTGTGAGTGGCATGACCGGTGAGTTATGGGGACAAATATGAAAATGTGTTACAGATTAGTACCAGCCCCATCTATGAGCGGGGAGTCACTGGTGCCAGATGGTTGGAGGGCAAAGGTCATCTAACATGCACAGCAGAAGGTCAGACATACAGGCACCAACTATATGGCCTGTCTACAGGGTTTATCTGCCCCAGAACCAGGGGCAGAGAGAGAGAAGAGAGACATGTTCTTCCTTCCCTACCTGTGCAAGAATGAATTAGGTTGACGCCCCTAAAGGCGGCCCCGGGGGCGGAGACTAAAAGTTCCCACGGATTAGCCCTGTCTGATTAGACTGAGGTAATTAACTGATTCTAAGAGTTACTCCATTGGCCCAAGGGGGATGGGGGTTTGGCTAAAGGTAGCCATGTGTTATGCAAGTTTTAAATAAGCTGAACCAATTCAATAAAGTGTTCTTAATTTTCATCACAACTTGAATAAAGATGTATTATTGACCAAAGGACACATGCTGGTAGTAAAGATCGTCAGACTTACTATCCAGGCTGCCCAGCGCGCACCAATTGCAATATTAGACATATATCACTTGAGTCCACATGACTTTAGGCCTTACTCGCTTTGAATACACTTATCCCACTTTATACACTTAGGCCCTCATTCAATTGCGATTTGGCCAATTGAATAAGGCTCTAAATAAGCACATAGCATATTTTTTTTAAAGAAGTTTTTAGTTAGTGAAAACCTTGCTTTTGGATAGATGCTTACTAACTAACAACTTCTTTAAAAAAAATATGTTATGTGCTTATTTAGACCCTTATTCAATTGGCCAAATCGCAATTGAATGAGGACCTTAGGCATTACATACCTGTATTAAATCTTCTACTATGCATTCTTTAGTTACTTTATTTTTTATGCTGTCACCTAGATCATAGACAGATTGTTTTGCACACTTTATACACTTCATTGTTTTTTTCCTATTACATTGTTTATTAGTTATTACCAAATCCCATCTTGATAGATTAGTTTACTTCGGATTTTATGGCATCTGTTGCCTGTACTATATTTTATTTAGTCAATGGTAAAGTCTCTTCATTTTACACAGATTTATAGCACAATTTTTTCTCTTTATGAGACCTTATCTTGGTGGAGACTTTTACGTGATAGGGGAATATTAATGTATCTTTCATATTTGTATATCTGAGTTCGAGTCTGAAACCAGGGTATGAATGTTGTGGTATATATGACATTAAATGGAGCAATCTATTTGACCTAATATAAAGCCAAGGTGGAAAAGTTTTGCTGCAGTATACACTGTATAAACAAACACTCTGTCTCTAAAGATGCTTATTTAGTTATCGTTTTAAGACATCCTTGCCCTTATAGTTATATACTCTATGCATTATCATTCTTAATTACTGAAAGGCTATTCTGTAATAGCCATTATATATCTGACAAATTATATACAGATGTATATGACATAGTTTTAGTATATGGGACCTTAGATCCTCTGTATGTTCAACTTATTTACTCTTTCTAATTTAGAAACTGACAATATACCATTATATCTCATTGAGAGCATGGTTTTCCTTTATATACCTTATCTAGTTATAACATCAAATATATCTTCCTCATTGTATTGATATATATCACTAATATGTCCTCATCCAATATAACAAATTATATTGGCTTCTTAAATCTGTGTGCCAGCAAAGGTTTGCCTCAGATTGAGTCGTTTATGTCATCTCATTTACATTACTTGGTGTACAGTGTACACACATCTATAGGAGTCCTGTATGTCCATATAACATGGCTCCCATGTAACTACGTTTCCAGTACTGGTTTCCAAGGCAACGAAACCACTATATAAGACTAGCGACGACATCTCCGCCTCCCCCTTTGAGAAAGACGTCACAGCACGTTGAAACGCATCAGGCATAGGCGTATACACGCACACATGCGTCATCACGCACGACGCTGTCCACGCAAAACTAGGAAGTGAAGCCATGCAGCATTAGCGTTCTGAGCAAGAAGCATGGCACTAGTTAGATAACTCTTATATTACAGAGTATGGTTCTCTTAGAAGTATCTAAGACCAATTTTTAGGCCTCCAGAAGCAATAGGGAGTCAGCACAAGTTATGTGATCCATGACTGGATATCTTCACAGTAAAATAGAGGAACAATACGGACACAACAGCCCAAAATAGGGTCTATTCCACTAACAAAACAATAGTACTGTATATACCTTACACTGACCAGTATGTGGGTAGTAGATGTTCTGAATTAGGATTGTGATATTACAATCCCATAGTTGACAAATAGGAGTTATTTCAAAATTAAACCTCCTATAGCCCCAAGCTTTCTTTTGACTTCCTAAATAGGGCCTTTTCTATGCCCTACTATTTCTTATAATTCCACCATAGAAAGTCTGTATAAAATTTCCTATTGTAAGGAGAGTATAATAGACGTTGGATATTTTGGAATAGAGTTATTTTCAGTGGAATATTATAATTCTCCTTGATGAAAAAAAGAGTAAAGAGAAAGCATATATCTCTATAGATTGTTTATAAGTGAAGTATATCACTACTTCTCAGAGGAGTTTTTTCTTTTTTCCATTGTTTTTAAAGTGTTTTTACTCTTTCTTTTTTAATCTCGTCGTTATTTTGAAATTAATAAAATGTTATAAACTTGTTGGCCAAACTGTAAATATACCCAGATTATTTTCCAATTTAAATTAGTGGAAAACACTACAAGGGAATCACCTCCCTAGGACCTGATATACCAGCGCACACTACCCAAATGCTGGGACATATAGGTCTTTGTACCGTAACACTGGCTAATTCAGACATTTTTCTCTGGGACCTCCTAAAAACACTAAATTCGAAGGACCATCTAAGTAATGTTTGACTGGATGACAGCCAGTCAGATCTACCAGGCAACACTCCAAGACAGTGCTGAAAGTTTCAAACATGGAAAAGGAGATAGAACAACCAATGGGCAAGCAGAAATCAACATAACTTGAACCATTGAAATGACCGACCAACAGCCGCTGGCTGTCTCTGTGTACTGGAAGCAGCCTTAAGACAGACTCTGTCCTCTTTTGCCATTAAAACTCCCTTACCGGCCCGCTGCACCATTTAAATCACTGAATCAATGATGATTCAGTGATTTAAATATGATAAATTGAATACATAAATATCAATATGAATATTGATATATGTCACTGTGTCTGTGTATTTTACTGTAGATTGTGTGTGTGTGTAATTTTGTAGGAAGTTGTGCATATTAAGGCTGAAAGTGATAAACCTCTTTAAATAGATGTGTTTTTAGTGTGATTTTGAAGGTTTTGAGGCAGGAAGATAGTCTGGTGGCGCAAGGCAAGGAGTTCCATAGGGGCAACTCGAGAAAAGTCCTGAAGGCGGGTGTGGCAGTAGGTGATGAGATGAAGAAAAATGAATGTTGTTAGCGAAGAGGGTGGTTGGGGGAGTATTTCAGATGAGTGCCGAGGTAGAAGCAGGTATGTTGCTAAGGGCTTTATATGTTAGGGTTATTATTTTAAATTTTATTCTGGAGACTATGGAAAGCCAGTGCTGTGATTGACAGAGAGGTGCTGAAGACACTGAGTTTTTAGTATGGTAGATGAGTCTGGCAGAGGTGTTTATAATGGATTGGAGTACATTCCTTTTTTTGTACTAGGCCCAAAGGGGAAATTACAAGATGAAGAAGAGGCAAAAAATGATCAGCCATGTATCCTAGTGACACATTTTTTCTTAATTGGGCCCTAACAACCTCTGAAGAACCCAAACCTGAATGCAAATTTTAAGGCATCAAACCTCCCAGATCCCCTACTGCAGGAATGATGAACACCTGACAGAAGCATTGTTGCAGATGCTAATGTGTGAACATTCCTGGCATACCTGCTTAGCCACGGCAGGATTATGTCTACTGTACTGTTGTCAGTGGCCTTGGCAGGGGCCATATCACTGGAGCTAGTGATTGCTCTTTTTTTGGAAATATTTGATGGTGGTTAGAGGAACACAAAGAGCAAATGTGCTTGAATTTACAGCCTTTTCCTAATGTGCCTGTACAGGGTACAAAAAAAAAAAAGGAGGCGAGGCTAGCACCATAGGAGTGCAGCCATTAAGGTATATAAGTCATATAAGGGGAGAGGATTTGCAATAGAGAATTCAGAGATTGTTTTCTCTGTTACCAGCATCTTGTTTTTCCAAAAATAAAAAGAACCCTCTTGTTGGTGATCCAGATAAATTTGAGGAACTGTAACGCACCTTTCAAGTAGGGCCAACCAACCCACACAAAGTATGGTACTTCCTCAACAATGACTAGCGTAAGTAGGGGGCAGGCAAAACCTGTGAAGTTGCCAGCAATTCAGAACTATCTAAACCACTGACTCCAGGCGCTAAAACTTTACTAGCCTGCTGAGGAACTTAAACACCAACTGGGGACATTCCACTGATAGCTGTAGAGAACTTCCATGCGGACACTTCAATGCTAGCCAATTGATTTTTTAGCTAACCTGTGACCCTAGCCTGTAGTGAAGCAGCTGACCCACTATATGACATCTCCAGCATCCCACTAGGTCTTGATGGAGACTCCCCAGTCACTGGCCTCTGCTGTCTGACACCTGTGATGTACTAGGTATGACGGGTTGTGGTAGCGTTGTTTCAGTTTGGACACCCGTCCCACCTGCAGAAGATGCATTATGTGCTGGCTGTCGATGAGTCACAGGTAAAAGCAACAAGTAAAATAAATTGACAGTAAATACCATGTCCAGAATAATGGGTCCTATGTTTGCTACTTGATGAGGACCTATGTGTATGTGACCCATGATGCCTAGAACTAAATTTGTGTCTATAAATTGGAGGAACTACCTATAGTGGCTCTAGATCTCCTGCTATGACCTCTATGCAGCTATGATGAAAGTGAGACCTGGACCTAGAATACTTATATTTCCGATCCCGAGCCATGGGAGTGAGTGAGGAGGTATACTTATCATATCCCTAAACTGATCAGAAATAGCACCTTTCTTCACAATAACACTTTGACCTGGGGTCACCAAACTATGCAACGTTTGGGATTGGAGAATAAATAGATCCTGCCAACAAAATGGAGGCCAGTGAGGTATTAGCTTCCAATCCCATTCTAAGAGAACCAGACCTCCTTTCATAAACCCTAATTTTTGCAGTCCGATTAACCAGGTGGCACAAAATATAGACCTGTATTCGCTGGAAATAAGACCACCATCTTGACGCTATGCTGCTGGAATGACGACATCACGCACAACACCATCCTTATTTTCCCTTGTAGCTGTGATATTGGCATTGAGCTTGCCACAAATTTTAGTTTCCTCTAGATTTCACAGTTGATCTGATGCTATCTCATTCCTGAACCTGGAGCCACTTCTCTATGCCTCTTTGACTTCTAGAGAAAGGCAGGTAGGTACGCTGCACTGTCCGTGGAAGGTCCTGCCAACGGGCTGAGGTATTAAAGAGGACAGAAAGGTTGTTTTTGGAGGTAGACTGGCCGGGCTTAACTAGGCCCTGACCCACTCATGTCCCTTTTCAGCAGCCTGCCTCTGGAATAATTCCAGCAGGCTCGCCATTTTATTTACTAATATGTCTATAAATAAGAGGCGGCTAAAATACAAACAAGGACGGTACACAAACAAATAAAAAGAATAAATAAACGCTGGACAAAAGGATGGGGGGAATGACCTGGATGGGACTGAGGGATGAACACTGCCCCAACACTTAATTCTTCCTCCAGGTGCTACTCCCATATCCCTCCAGTCATTCCACTTCAGGTCATGCCCTCCTTATGTCCTTGCTGCACCACCAGGGGTCACTGTAGTGATGCTTAATTAAATAGGAATGTATACATTTGTTCATGTGCTGGACCAAAATCAATCTGCTCTGCTCTGGGATTTACTTCTTGCAAGTAAAGTGTGAATATTTGCTGTGTGCATGAATTTTGTCCAGGTGAGAGGGGAGTGGTTTGCCTGTGTTATACTTGCATAAAGGTTTGTGAGTTGTCTAGAGATGTTTGCAACTCAGATTTACATCTTCCAAGTCGAGTGTGAATATTTGCTGTGTGCACTAATTTTGTCCAGGTGAGAGGGGAGTGGTTTGCCTGTGTTAAACTTGCATAAAGGTTTGTGAGTTGTCTAGTGCTGTTTGCAACTGGGATTTACTTCTTGCAAGTAAAGTGTGATTATTTGCTGTGTGCACTTATTTTGTCCAGGTGAGTAGGCGGAAGTTAATATAAACAGGGGCAGGGGCGAACTTGTGAGCTTGAGAACAGTTCTAGTGTCAAGTGTAGTTCTAGTAAAAGTGTAGGAGTTTAAATAAAAGGAGGGAGTGCAGTTCTAGTTAAAGTGTGGGAGTTTAGATAAAAGGAGGGAGTGTAGTTCTAGTAAAAGTGTAGGAGTTTAAATACAAGGAGAGAGTTGCAGTTCTAGTAAAAGTGTAGGAGCTTAAATAAAAGGAGGGAGTTGCAGTTCTAGTAAAAGTGGAGGAGTTTAAATAAAAGGAAGACATTGCAGTTCTAGTAAAAGTGTAGCAGTTTAAATAAAATGAGGGAGTACAGTTCTAGTTAAAGTGTAGGAGTTTAAATTAAAGGAGAGAGTTCAAAGAAGAGGGGGGCAGGAATATAGTGCAAAAAAGAGGGGGCGGGTATATATATATATATATATATATATATATATATATATATATATATTTTTTTTTTTTTTCTTTTTTATAAAGCTTTCTACAAATAAATTATTTTTTATTGTTGTTTGTTTATATTTCCCACCAAAATTTTGTACACAATGATTATGAGTCAGTCCAGTTGCAACCTCACTCAGTATAGATCCTGTCATATGTATGCACTACTAGAACAGATGATCCAGGGTCCATACATCTGTGACATATTTGAGCATGTTGCCTCTCTGGAAGCTCAAATTGGAGAACTGGAGAGGAGATTTGCAGCACTTACTGATATTCCACTGGAAAGGGAGTTGGTGCTCACTGAGCACAGTTTAGCTGGGCCTAGCATGGAGGGCGGAGATGGGGCTAGTGAGGATGTCCAGGAAGGAAGCTGGGTTACAGTTACAAGGGGAAGCAGGGGGATCAGGAGGAGGAGGCAGGCCAGTTCTGAGTTGTCAAAGACCAACGGATTTGCCAGATTGAGTGAAACTGTTGGAGATGTCCATTCAGGAATGGCAATGCCTGATAGAGCTATTCCCTCCAACAGCCAGGAGAACAGCTCTACTGGAGGAGTGGGAGGGCATAATAGGCAGAGCAACAGACAGGTTTTGGTGGTTCGGGACTCTATTATTAGGTAGATTTGTCACCCAGATCCCAGCAATCAAACAGTTTGCTGTCTCACGGGTGCTGGAGTTCGGCATGTTGTGGATCGGGTAGATAAATTATTGGAAGGAGCTGGAAATTAACCCGCGGTCTTGGTACATATTGGTACCAATGACAAAGTTAGTGGAAGATGGAGTGTCCTAAATAATGATTTTAGAGATCTAAGGAATAAGCTTAAAGCAAGGACCTCCAAGGTAGTATTGTCTGAGATACTAGCTGTGCCACGTGCTAGCCCAGGAAGATAGAAGGAGCTTAGGGAGGTTAATTAGTGGGTTTTTAGAGCACTGGGCTGACTTCTCACTTGAGTACAATCTCTATAGCAGGGATGGATTGCACCTTAATAAAGAGCTTTTGTGCTAGGGGTGTCAGGGTTTTTACCTATTAAATATATAAATGAGTATACTCCTTATATACATATACCATTTTAATTATATATTTCTGATTAAATATATCCTCTTAATATTTTAATTAATACACATATAGAAATTCCTCAAACATAACAGTGTTTGATATCATCGGATAGGAAATATCTTAAACTTTTCATATCTATGTGTAATGTTATACCTGTATTGCACATCATCCTTTTATTTTGACTTTTTAAATTTATACACATATACCATTTTTCTGAGCTTCACTAAATGTCTACATTGTAACGAGAATGTAAACAGTGAAACTACCAAAAGGCCAGTCATTAGTATTCATACTAGATTCGTTTGATCCTCCAAATGCCTTGAAATAGTAACACCTCAATTGGAGACGAGAATTCACCATTTGGGCTCTTGTACTGTCAATATTTGTTTGATTGTGCATTTGATATTCATGTATCCCCACTTAACACAATAGTGAAATAAATAATTCCAGGATGTGATAAACGTGAAATCTAGATAAGAATGGCTATTTAAAATAGGCCTAGGCCAAGACAGAAGGAAGAAGGAAGAAAGAAAAGATAGGAACACACACAAAGAGGAGAGAGGCTGACTGACACACATGCAAGATTTTAAGAAAGAAAGAAGGACATATTTTTGATTCCTGATATATTTCATTTTCATATAATAATCGATTTGGGATTATCCAGGCTGGCTCTACGTTGAGGGGGGACTTGATGAATGTAATGGGGTAGAAAGTGTAGAGGGGATAAGGGATGCATTAACTACTCATGGGGGAGAGTTAGCATAGTCAATAGGGAAGTATTACTAAGTAACTCAAGTACAGAGACAGGCACCTCAAGCTACAAACTCATAACAACAGATGTATGCTTACTAATGCCAGAAGCTTCACAGGAAAAATGGGAGTTAGAATTATTAGCAATTAACGAAAAATGTGATTTAATAGGCATTACCCAAACATGGTGGTATGAATCTCATGACTGGACTATTAATGTGGATGGTTATAACCTATCTAGGAAAGATAGGGGCAATGGGTAAAGAGGATGAGGGATTTGTCTGTATGTTAAGCCTGAATTTAAGCCTATAGTCAGAGAAGATATTTATGCTGGAACTAGCGGTAATACTGAATGTTTGTGGGTAGGTAGAGTTAAATAGCGGAGCAGCAAATTCCAAAACAATATTAGTTGGAGTATGCTACAAACCCCAAAATATAACTGAAAGCGAGGAAATACAATTATTGTTACTGATTGGAAATGCAGCTAAGCATGGAAAAGTTCTAATAATAAGAGATTCTACTACCCTGAAATAAACTGGATAAATGAGACCAGCAGTTCAGCTAAGAAGAGCAGGTTCTTGAGTACAATTAGGGATCATTATGTTGCCCAGGTTATACAAGAGCCAACTAGAAATGAAGTCATCTTGGATTTAGTCATCACAAATAATATTGATATGTTATCAAATGTTGAAATAGGGCAACCTTTGGGAAACAGTGATCACAACACAATCTCAACTGTAAGGGGCCAACAAAAACTATTAATTTTAAAAAGGGCAGCAATACAAAGTATAGACTGGGACAGAGAACTGATAGGTAAAAATGCTGAACATAAATGGACAACATTTAAATCCTTACTAAATATACATACACATCGGCATATACCATGTGTGAATAAAAGTAAAAGTAGTCAATTACATCCAATGTGGCTTAATAATAATTTAAAGATCAAGATACGAAGTAAAAAAACGGCATTTAAATTATACAAACAGGAGGGGACAGAGACTACGTAAGTACAAGGAAATCAACATGGCTTGCAAAAAAGCTATTAGACTGGGTAAAATCGAAAATGAAAACTTAGTTGCTAAAGAGAGTAAGACTAACCCTAAAATATTTTTTAAACATGTCAATGGGAAGAAGGCCAGGAAGGAAGCTATCGGAACATTACAATGTGACTCAGGCCATCTGTTAATTAGTGACCAGGAAAAGGCAGATGAGCTAAATAGGTTCTTTTCTTCGGTATACACAAGGAAGGTACCAGTGATTGGGACACCGCAACACAATGGGGCTACACTACCTTTGCAGAATAATTGGTTACCTCAGGAAGAAATCCAAAACAGGTTGGAAAAAGTAAATGTTATTAAAGCCCCAGGTCCTGATGGAATACATCCAAGTTACTGAGAGAACTGGGTTCTGTAATAGCCAAACCATTATATTTAATTTTTCAAGATTCACTCAACACTGGGTCGCTACCAGATGAATGGAGAAAAGCAGAGGTGATTCCTATATTTAAGAAAGGAGCAAGAGCAAATCTTGGGAATTATAAACCAGTGAGCCTCACTTCTGTAGTGGGAAAGCTTTTAGAAGGGTTAATAAAGGGATAATATACAAGAATATGTCTATTTGAACAGGATTATAAGTAGGAGTCAACATGGATTTATGAGGTATAGGTCATGCCAAAAAAATCTAATTAGTTTCTATAAGGAGGTTAGTAGGAACCTGGATCAAGGCAACTCAGTGCATGAAGTATTTTTGGATTTTGCAAAGGCTTTTGATACAGTGCCACATGGAAGACAATTGTGCAAACTAAGAGATACAGAAATTGCAGTAAATATCTGCTCATGGATCGAGAGCTGGCTAAAGGACAGGAAGAAAAGGGTTATGGTAAATGGAACATACTACGATTGGACTAATGTGGTAAGTGGGGTTCCTCAATGTTCAGTATTAGGTCCTCTCCGTTTTAACATATTTATTAATGACTTAGTGGTTGGACTGGAAAGTAGTGTCTCCATTTTTGCTGATGACACAAATTTGTGCAAGGTAATTAAATCAGATAATGATGTACTTTCCCTCCACAGGCATTTACATAAAATAGAGGAATGGGCATCTAAATGGCAGATGAAATTTAATACAAATAAATGTAAAGCTATGCATCTGGGAAGGAAAAATGCAATTTATAATCTTAATGGAGCAAATATAGGGGTATCAGTTATTGAAATGGATTTGGGAGTACTTGTGAACAACCACCTAGGTAACAGCGCTCAATGCCAAGCAGCAGCTGCAAAGGCAAATAAAATATTAGCATGTATTAAGAAGGGTATAGAAGCAAGGGAAGCAAATATAATTCTCCCACTATACAAATCCCTACCACACCCTCATTTGGAATATGGAGTACAATTTTGGGCACCACTTCATAAAAAGGACATTTTACATCTGGAAAAAGTACAGAGAAGGACTACAAAATTAATAAAGGGAATGGAGGGGCTAAGTTATGAAGAAAGACTAACCAAATAAGGCTTATTTTCTCTAGAAAAAGTGTGTCTAAGAGGAGATATGATTATATTATATAAATACATCCAGGGTCAATATGAAGATTTGTCAAGGGAGCTCAACTGAGGACATCCCTTGAGGTTAGAAGTAAAAAGATTCAACCTTAAAGAAAGAAAAGGATTCTTCACAGTAAGGGTGGTTAATCTGTGGAATTCTCTTACAAAGGAGGAGGTGACAGCAGATTCAATAGATAACTTTAAAAGAGGACTGGATTTATTAGTAATCAAAAAGGGGATTCCGGGTTATCCTGGATAATTAGAGAGGGAGTATTGATCCAGGGAGGAATCTGATCCCCAGTATCCGGGGCACGGAAGGAATTATTTTTTTTCCCTTTGAGACAATTGGCTAAGTATCACTTGTTTTTTTTTCTGTTTGCCTTCCTCTGTATCAATTACTTAACAACTATTCCGCATATTGCAGATCAGAGGAGATCTTAAAAGGTTGAACTTGATTGACTGATAGTCTTTTTTCAACCTCAATTACTATGTAACTATGAGCCAAAGGAGACTTGGAATTAGGCAGATGGCTACATTTGGTCTTAAGGGCTGCAGATCACCTGCCCTTATCTTATGTATAGATACTTTTCTGGGTGGTACCATATGATAATCAATGATATAATATCGTAGTTAGTGAAAAGAAGTACATGGGTATTGTTTAGGAGTGCATTGCTGAAGCGTACATTTAAATATACTAAATTGTGTAATTGACCTATAAAATTACACTCAGAATTTCAATAAGTTCAGTCAATTATGCGCAAATATTGATCTAAACTTACACTATGTTCATTATATGAAAAATATGTATCTGATGCTGTTTATTAGTATCCAAGTAATTTTATAGTTAAAAAAACACATTAACTTAGAAATAGTTTATTCAGGTAAATTACATTTCAGTAAAACCAATAGATATATTTCTTAAGCGAGAACTCAATAGGGAATTCACTAAATGAGATCAGTGTATAATGGATGGACAGTAACAGCCTTATTAAATTGTGATTCAGCTAATTTAAAAGGGCTCTATATAAGCACATTGCATATTTTTTTTACATAAGTTTTTAGTTAGTGAACTTCTATCCAAAAGCAAGGTCTTCACTAACTAAAAAATTCTGGAAAAAAAATAGGCTATGTGCTTAAATAGAACCCTTTTAAAATTGCCGAATCGCAATTTAATTAGGCTGTTAATATTTGCAAGGGTATTATAATGAGGAATCTTAGTAAATCCTGCAAACCTTCAGCCTTATTAAATTGCGATTCAGTAAATTTAAAAGGGCTCTATTTAAGCACACAGCATATTTTATTTACAGAAGTTGTTAGTTAGTGAAGACCTTGCTTTTGGATAGAAGTTCACTAACCAAAAACTTCTGTAAACAAAATATGCTGTGTGCAATTTAATAAGGCTGCTTATTAGGCAAATTGTTGCAGACCACCATTTTGTTGCAAGCAAAAAAAAAAAAAAATAGACTAGTTTCAGTAAACTTGAGATCACTTGCCATGTTTGTAAATTTTTTAAATTACCAAAGAGGGACACATGTTCTTGAGAAAATACACATTAATAGGTTTAACACAACTTTGAGATCCAAACAGTGAAGATTGGGGACTTTCCCCAGCCACAAAGTATTTGTTCTCCTTGGCTATTCTAACCGCCATCTAAGCTATCTTAATAGACTGATAATCACTGGTTCTATACACAGGCAACATAATAAAGATGTATGGGTAGAACCACTTTAAGACAGACTAGTAGACAATTCCAGTAGCTAACTGCAATACCCAGTTCATTTCCAGTACAGAGATCTGGCTTGTCTTTGAGCATGCGCAAACTGTTGACATGCCTGGTTTAGGCAACATAGACTTCGACTGGGCTGCCTGTGGAGCTAATTGAGATGTCAAGTACAGTTAAATAGATTGTTAGACAACAATTAAAATACCTTATTTCAACAGACAGAGGTCAAGAGATGTCAATTATTCTGTAAATGATACCCCTTTGAACCACTGTCTTGCACTTAACTACCACTTGGTATGTACGTGAACCTGTCAATCAGCCTATGCCCCCCATACACTCTATGGGAAGCCAAAACTGTTAGAAAATATCCTGGAAACCCTGCCCGGCTAAAGGAAACCCTTACCCTAGGACTCTCCCCAGCCGATCCCTCCCAGACCTAATATGTCTGCCATATGAGAGACGGTTTAAGGGTCAGCTCAATACCATAGCATTGCAGCCTTATACTCAAAGGGCACATTGGGTACCCTAACCTCAACAGGAAGCTCTAAAGGTTGTCTAACTTCTGCATCACCCTCCCCACTGTATCCCACTGCCCCTTCCTGAGCAGCCTGGGAAAACTTTCCACTTCAACATGAGCCCCATAGCCCCTTCCTTTCCTCTGTACTTAGGTTTTCCACCAATCAGCATTCACCTCCGCTTGCTGGCCAAAACAACCATTCCAATCTCTGCACAGGTGACTGAAGAGGCGATTGACTCATCTGTGCGCAGCAACAAGTTAAGGGTTTGGCTCTGTCTAAGCAGTAAGTTACGGGTCTTACTTAATTGATCATGATCAGGGCCTGAAATGCTACATATAGAAGCATGATTTACACTTTTGTCTTTCTACTATGTACTTGCAGGCTTGATTCATTTTAATCGCTCTTTAACTGTTGCAATTTTCAAGCCCACAGACTTACAGCCCAAAGAAGCATGATTTACCAATTTGCGATTCAACTTTCAATTTGTGCACATGCGTAACTCACAACTCGCAGTATGAGAACTATATTAGTGATTGCTTTAAAATTGTGAAAACTGTCCTGAGAGAAAAGATTTCAAAGAGCCATCTGGACCTGCGGGTAGGATTGGGTGTCAATGGTTTTTTCAAGCCCACTGAAGAGCAGATTCTTGTAAATGGACTCTGTAGTCCCAGACTTTCAGTTGTGCTTTAAAAGAGCTTTTTTGTATACATTACAAAAGGTATTGTCCCATAGATAATACATTATATTAATTGCAGAAATTTTACTGTAAAACTTGCAATGCGTTTGAATCACCTTTTACCGGTGAGTTTAGAGGAAGTGTAAACAAGGACTCATGGATAACCTGTTAATGGTGATTTCTTATCAAAGTTACATTTAAGCCAATGAGAAGCACAATATGTTGCAGTTCAGACATTTATAAGGTACACCGCTCCTCTGTTTCATGTAACTTATCAGGACAGGTGTAGAAAACAACCCTACCCTGCCTAAATGTAATGTAATTTATCTACACTATGAATTAGTTAAAACTTTTGCTTTTACTTTGTGCTTAGAACATAATCTTTTAAATGCACTCTAGAAATGTTTTGATTAAGTTGGCTGTTTAGTATATCCACACCTATTTAAGCATACATATATGCACATTACAGGCTTCTATGTGGATGAAAATTGGATATAACTGCAAAAGAGAAACATTTGAGAGACTAAGGGCCTCATTCAATTAACGGCCGTAGGAGATGCGTGGCCGCAAGGACCGGCCGCAGGCTACTTGCATATTCTATTCCCTTGCAGCCGAGGGCTCCGGCAGGCTTGCGGCCGGCGCCCTGTTATCCCTTACGGCCGCCCGCGTAGCAGGAAAGCCGTTGATCTTACACGGCCGTAAGAGTTTCGGCCGCAAGAAAGCCAAGGTCGCTATTCAAATGCTACGTGAACCCTTTCATCAAGGCCGTAATTAGCTAAAACCGAGCCGCAGCTAACTTACACCAAAAAGGTCCCGCAAGCACCAATTAAGCACATAAAAAAGCCATCCTGTACTTTGATGAGACGTGAAAGTGATTGGATGGTTAGAATTGTAATTCATGTCAAATTTCCATGTCCAGAGTCCCAGACCCGCAAAGGCTGCGGGATTAGCCTCCGTCAAGTCCGTAAATGGGTAAAATAGACCCACAGGTCGTAAAGGGCTTACTTACAAATCGTAGCATAGAAAAGCCATCCTGTACTTTTATTAAAAGTGAAAGTGATGTTTGGTCTTAGAATTAATATCACAACATTCCCGACTCCCAAATCTGCAAATATAGAAATTTGATTTCATGTTCAATCTTCGTGTTCTATCTATCTTTAATAAGGAGCTATGGGCTTGGAGGACATTCACCCTCCAAGGCCGCACAGGCTTGAATAACGAGCTACGGGCTTGGTCATTGAAGTCCGTGGGACTTGGACGGATTTTAAAATCAAAGTATAATTTGGCGATGTGCAAGCTTGAGAATGTTTTGCTATTAATCCTCATGCCCCCCATTGTGTTCCCCATCATTTACAGTGCTTTGCAGTGCTGGATTGAATATATACAGTTTTTAACAAGGACAAGCCCGCGGGACTTGGGACGGAAAATAAACCGGAAATGAAATATTGGATTTGGGCGATGTGCAAGCTCGAGAGGGTGTTGCTATTAATCCTCATGTCCCCCATTATGATACCTAGCATTTACAGAGCTTTACAGTGCTATCTTGAATTTATATTTGCCTTTATAGTTTTCCGACTTTGCAACCTTAAAACAAGATTTACGGGCGCAGGAGAAATGCTTGCAGCCGATTGCATGATTTGTGGCCGGCCATAAGGGGGATATCCTTGCGGCGCCGTCCATTTGAATAACAGGGTAGCAGTAGCACTACACAGGGCCGTAAGATGGCCGCAAGGAATCGCAAGCATTGCGGCCATTTTACAGCTGTTAATTGAATGAGGCCCTAAGAATGATTGTGAAAATAGTACATTCAACAACATGCAGAGAAGCTTGAGAAGCTTGAGTTACATTATTGTTCCAGCAATGTAATCTTTATTACATTTTCTTATATCTCTCTATCTCTCTTCCACTTTCACCCTACATTCACTTTCTTCAAATTGTGTATACCCATCTTTCTCTGTTCCCTAAACTCTGCGTTCCTGGAGTTATTTTTTAACATTTTAACCAGCCCTCTCCCAGTATATTATCTTTCTATATAGAGATTTGAATCCAGATTTGAAATCAGAAAGGCCCTTCTAGTAGGTCCATTCTGTCTACTTATATCTTTGCTTAATTAAGCCAATACACCGTAAGCTTATTAGGCATAATTATTTTCTCTTTATCACCCCTTTGTCTACCACACTCTTTCTTCACTAACTCTCGCTGTTTACCTCTCTCCTCTGACCCATTTCTTCCACCTTTCTCTACCCTCCTCCCTGTTATTACTGACCATCTATTCATCTCTAAACTCTCTCTACCATCTTTCTCTATACGCCTCTCCAATTATGCCTCATTCGTTTACCACTTTTCTCTCTATCCTCCCCTCTCTAGCGTCTCACTTTGAACCCTTTTCTCTTCCACTTTCTCTCCTTATAGCACCTCTAACCCCAACTCCATACTTATCCTTCCCTTTCTACCCTTCCTGTATCTTCCCTCCCTTTTTCTCTGTATTTATCCCTCTCTATATTGTTCCTCTCTATCCCCTCTACAACCTAATCTTTATTAACTCATAACCACCATATTTTTCTGCCTCTTCCCTCTCCTGCATCCTTTTTTACTTCCTCTCTTCCACACATTTATTACTTTTCATCCATTGCCCCACTTCCTTTCCTGCTCCCCCTATCTTTATTTCATTCATCTGTCATCTTTTTTTCTGTCTTTCTTTCCTCCATTTCCTATTATTTTATTCAATGTTTGTTGTATGTATTTAGAGACCTTCTCTAGTACTTTATATGCTATTTAGAAAGTGCCTGCCTGCTATAAAGATATAACACCATACTTCACTGAGATGGTGAGCTGTTAAAGCTGAACAGATTGTATTGTGTAACATCACACCTTATTTAAATAGGCTATTTATATATTGAAAGGTGTGTTATGTCAAGAGAGAATGTTAGGTTGCACATGTTTTATTTATTTATTTATTTATTTTAAATACGCACATAAGCTTGGAAAAAACACATTAAAGCTTGTGATTTTTATCACGTAAATATTCATTTTAGTATAATCCCTTAAGAAATCTAACTCAACAAGCAATCTCAGATAGTAAGAAAAATTATCATGTCCATAAAATTAACCTGTTAAGGTTAGTTCATTCTCTGATGAAGGCCACTAAATTGGTGTTTTGTTTTAGTCAGTCATTCATTTTACCTTACATTTCATTTTTTTTGCTGGATTGAAGTATGTTTATTTCTGTACTAAACTGGTAAACATATTGGTGGTTGATCTTTATCGATTGACTACACTATTTAACAAAGTGCCAGCCTATTGCATTTGGATAGAAAACCTTATTGTAGGAAGTATTTAAAGTGCTGTTTAATATATGCACAACCAACATTATTGACTGAATCATTTTTAGCTTGAAATTTAAAGCGATCTTTAGCATGGAATATAAAGTGTTCCAACAGAATACATCTTTCACATACAAATAAGTATGCCTTAAAGCGCCATATAGTGGTCATACATCAGACTATCATTTGATTTATTTTTTTTCAATTATGGATTTTATTAATAATCCATTATAACAATCTAGCATTTAAAACTATCATTTGAAAATTAGCATTGTAGACCAGTCTAGGAGACATTTAGGACAGCCTCTTAGCCAGCTCGTCTCCACTCTCTATTGGGGTAGAGAGTAGCAGCTCTGCTAGAGCATGCAACACCTAAAACTAAATGTAAGTTTAAAAAAAAAATATAACTATATTTTATGACCACTTCATTACCCATTTAATTGACCACTGTAGTATAAAAATAATGGCTGTTAAATTGAAAGTACATACATAAGTATACTTCATTTTTAAAATATTTTTAATGCTTGTAGTAAGTTAATTGGAGGTTTTCTGGTGTCTGACCTCAGATCTACATCTGTCAGAGACCGGAACACAGAGCAGGAAGTCTGCTAAGTTGCCCCGCCCATAATGCAAAAAATAGGGACAGAGCTAAGGAGCATAGCAAGTCAGGCAGAAACCTTTAAAAGTACTCCAGTATAACACAACAGATTTCAGTGATAAAAAGACAGAGGCATATCATTAAGCAATTCGTGAAGACAATGACTGAGAAGATGTCAAGTTGTCCTTGGGAAAACAGTTTGTGAACCACTGTTGTAAGCTAATTTAGATGGAGTTAAGCTTCTTTGTAGCAATATTGTACAGTGCCTTGCAAAAGTATTCACCCCCCCATTTTTTGTGATTTGTTGCCTCACAACCTGGAATTAACATGGATTGTTTGAGGATTAGCATCATTTAATTTACAGAACATGCCCACAACTTTGAAGATGATTTTTTTTATTGTGAAGCAAACAACAAATAGGACAAAATAACAGAAAAAGTCAATGTGCATAACTATTCACCCCCCTAGAGTCAATACTTTGTAGAGCCACCTTTTGTGGCAATCACAGCTCCAAGTCGCTTTGGATATGTCTCTATGAACTTGCCACATCTTACCACTGGGATTTGGCCCATTCCTCCTTGCAAAACTGCTCCAGCTGCTTCAAGTTGGATGGTTTGCGCTTGTGAACAGCAGATTTTCTATTGTATTGAGGTCTGGGCTTTGACTAGGCCATTCCAACACATTTACATGTTTCCCCTTAGAGTTTGGGGTCATTGTCCTGCTGGAAGGTGAACCTCCATCCTATCCTAAAATCACGCACAGAATGGTACAGGTTTTGCTCAAGAATATCCCTGTATTTAGCACCATCCATATTTCCCTCAACTCTGAACAGTTTACCAGTCTCGGCTGCTGAAAAACATCCCCACAGCATGATGCTGCCACCACCATGTTTCACTGTGGGGATGGTGTTCTTTGGGTGATGTGATGTATTGGGTTTGCGCCAGATATAGCGTTTTCTTTGATGGCCGAAAAGTTCAATTTTAGTCTCATCAGACTAGATCACCTTCCTCCATACATTTTGTGAGTCTCCCACATGCCTTTTCGCAAACTCAAAACGTGCCATTTTGTTTTTTGCTGAAAGTAATGACTTTCTTCTGGCCACTCTGCCATAAAGTACAACTCTATGGAGCATGCGGCTTATTGTCGTCCTATGTACAGATACCCCAGTCTCTGCTGTGGAACTCGGCAGCTCCTCCAGGGTTACCTTAGGTCTCTGTGCTGCCTCTCTGATTAATGCCCTCCTTGCCCGGTCCGTGAGTTTTGGTGGGTGGCCGTCTCTTGGCAGGTTTGCTGTAGTGCCATGTTCTTTCCATTTGGTTATGATAGATTTGATGGTGCTCCTGTTTATCATCAAATAATTGGATATTTTTGTATAACCTAACCCTGACTTGTACTTCTCAACAACATTGTCCCATACTTGTTTGGAGAGTTACTTGGTCTTCATGGCAGTGTTTGGTTAGTGGTGCTTGCTTAGGTGTTGCAACCTCTGGGGCCTTTCAAAAAAGGTGTGTATATGTAATGCCAGATCATGTGACACTTAGATTGCACACAGGTGGGCATCATTTCACTAATTATGTGACTTCTGAAGCTAATTGGTTGCACCAGAGCTTTTTATGGGCTTCATAACAAAGGGGGTGAATACATACGCACATGCCAATTTTTTGTTTTCTATTTCTAAAAAATAGTTTTATGTTTATTCTTTTCTCATTTTACCTCACCAACTTAGACTATTGTGTTCTGATCCATCACATAAAATTCAGAATAACAAAACATTGATCTTAAGGTTGTAATGTAACAAAATAGATAAAAAGTCAAGGAATTTAACCCTTTTACAAGGCACTGTATGATTACATTCTGCCTCTTCCCTGATTGATTTTTTTTTGACTTCTTGAATAGAAAGATCTGATGGAAAAATTGTAACTTCTGAAAACAAAAGGCCACCTGAATTGACTTTATTACCAGCTTTAGGCTCAGAGATGCATAAGGCTAAAAAATATGATAGAGAGAGATAGTGGTTGTAAACAGGAAAAACTCAAAGGATGAGTGAGAAATGGATTGTAGGGGTACTAACAAAGGAGCTAACAATGAAAACAAGACTGTCCTCTTATCTGGGTGTACCGAACCCCTCTTTATCCCCTTAAGAACTTGGTGAACAAAAATGACTTTTCAAATGTAATATTCTCAGATGAAACTTAAAAAATAGCACTAGATCCAAAAGCATATGCACTAAGTCAGTTGAATAAATTCCTTGGGCCTCATTCTATTATCGGCCATAAAACGGCCGCAAAGCTGTGATTCCTTGCGGCCGTCTTACCCTGCAATTCAAATAGACGGCGCCGCAAGGATATCCCCCTTACGGCCAGCCGCATATCATGCAACCGGCCACAAGGTCTGAAAACTTTAAAAGCAAATATAAATTCAAGATGGCACTGTAAAGCTCTGTAAATGCTAGGGATCATAATGGGGGACATGAGAATTAATAGCAACCCCCTCTCAAGCTTGCACATCAGCCCAAATCCGATATTTCATTAACGGTTTATTTTCCGTCCCGCAGCCTGGGCGGGTCTGAGGTGCTCCAAGCCCCCGGGACTTTGTCCACGAATATTTGACATGAATCAAAATAAAAATTATTTGCGAATTTGAGTGTAGGGGAATGTTGTGCTATGAATGCTAACACCCCCAATCACTTTATCGTCTCATCAGAGTGCAGGATGGCTTTATTATGGCTTTATTATGTGCCTAATTGTGTGCTTGCGGGACCTTTTTGGTGCAAGTAAGCTGCGGCTCGGTTTTAGCCTTGTCGAGAGGGTTCCCGGAGCAATTGAATAGCAACCGGGGTTTTCTTGCGGCCGAAACTCTTGTGGCCGTTTAAGATCAAAGGCTTTCCTGCGGCGCGTGTGGCCGTAAGGGATAACAAGGCGCCGGCCGCAAGCCTGCCGGAGCCCCCGGCCGGAAGGGAATAGAATAGGCAAATAGCCTGCGGCCGGTCCTTGCGGCCCCGCATCTCCTACGCCCGATAATAGAGTGAGGCCCCTTGTGCTTACTAGTGCAGTATACCATAGAGCAGAATCTCAAGAGATCCCCATGGGATACCGGTGGCCTTGTTGTATTTGTGAAAGACAATCCATTCATCCCATACTTTTTGATAATAGGCCCAAGTTGATGGAGCCCAAAAAAACTTTATGGGGCTATCATTAACCTGTATCCTAAGTCCTCAAGAAGGGTTGGTAATGAAGTCCAATGCTGATCTGCTATAAGAGCAGCTTCCCAAAATCACTGCCTCTGGAAATGGGAAAGAGAATAAGCCATAATGTTGTTGGAGCCTGGAATATGGGATGCCCTACAAAAGATATTATGCTGTAAACATTTCAGTACCATCTGGTCAATTAACCTAACCACCGGAGGAGAGGAAGCAGATTTATTAATAGCTTGAAACACCCCTAGATTATCGCAGTGGAAAATTATGCGGTGATTTTTAAGATTGTCACTCCATAAAACAAGGTCCTCAATTCAATTGCAGTAGGACGTTTTTCTGCCGGTGTGTTGCGGGCTCCCGTTCGTCTCCGATTGCGATGCTACTCAATTGAGCAAGAGTGCGAGTTACGGGCCGAAGCCTTAAGCCCCTAAATCCCTCCCGTGGCCACAAACTGGTATGGGGCTGGCCATGATGCAATCGGCCATTACGATCCAATCTCGGTATAACATAGTGCGACACAGCCTCTCAGCCAATAGAAAGCAGTCTAGCCGCAGATGATTGACAAAGGGAGGGTTACCTTAGGTCTCTGTGCTGCCTCTCTGATTAATGCCCTCCTTGCCCGGTCCGTGAGTTTTGGTGGGTGGCCGTCTCTTGGCAGGTTTGCTGCTGTGCCATGTTCTTTCCATTTGGTTATGATAGATTTGATGGTGCTCCTGTTTATCATCAAATAATTGGATATTTTTGTATAACCTAACCCTGACTTGTACTTCTCAACAACATTGTCCCATACTTGTTTGGAGAGTTACTTGGTCTTCATGGCAGTGTTTGGTTAGTGGTGCTTGCTTATGTGTTGCAACCTCTGGGGCCTTTCAAAAAAGGTGTGTATATGTAATGCCAGATCATGTGACACTTAGATTGCACACAGGTGGGCATCATTTCACTAATTATGTGACTTCTGAAGCTAATTGGTTGCACCAGAGCTTTTTATGGGCTTCATAACAAAGGGGGTGAATACATACGCACATGCCAATTTTTTGTTTTCTATTTCTAAAAAATAGTTTTATGTTTATTCTTTTCTCATTTCACCTCACCAACTTAGACTATTGTGTTCTGATCCATCACATAAAATTCAGAATAACAAAACATTGATCTTAAGGTTGTAATGTAACAAAATAGATAAAAAGTCAAGGAATTTAACCCTTTTACAAGGCACTGTATGATTACATTCTGCCTCTTCCCTGATTGATTTTTTTTTTACTTCTTGAATAGAAAGATCTGATGGAAAAATTGTAACTTCTGAAAACAAAAGGCCACCTGAATTGACTTTATTACCAGCTTTAGGCTCAGAGATGCATAAGGCTAAAAAATATGATAGAGAGAGATAGTGGTTGTAAACAGGAAAAACTCAAAGGATGAGTGAGAAATGGATTGTAGGGGTACTAACAAAGGAGCTAAAAATGAAAACAAGACTGTCCTCTTATCTGGGTGTACCGAACCCCTCTTTATCCCCTTAAGAACTTGGTGAACAAAAATGACTTTTCAAATGTAATATTCTCAGATGAAACTTAAAAAATAGCACTAGATCCAAAAGCATATGCACTAAGTCAGTTGAATAAATTCCTTGGGCCTCATTCTATTATCGGCCATAAAACGGCCGCAAAGCTGCGATTCCTTGCGGCCGTCTTACCTTGCAATTCAAATAGACGGCGCCGCAAGGATATCCCCCTTACGGCCAGCCGCATATCATGCAACCGGCCACAAGGTCTGAAAACTTTAAAAGCAAATATAAATTCAAGATGGCACTGTAAAGCTCTGTAAATGCTAGGGATCATAATGGGGGACATGAGAATTAATAGCAACCCCCTCTCAAGCTTGCACATCAGCCCAAATCCGATATTTCATTAACGGTTTATTTTCCGTCCCGCAGCCTGGGCGGGTCTGAGGTGCTCCAAGCCCCCGGGACTTTGTCCACGAATATTTGACATGAATCAAAATAAAAATTATTTGCGAATTTGAGTGTAGGGGAATGTTGTGCTATGAATGCTAACACCCCCAATCACTTTATCGTCTCATCAGAGTGCAGGATGGCTTTATTATGGCTTTATTATGTGCCTAATTGTGTGCTTGCGGGACCTTTTTGGTGCAAGTAAGCTGCGGCTCGGTTTTAGCCTTGTCGAGAGGGTTCCCGGAGCAATTGAATAGCAACCGGGGTTTTCTTGCGGCCGAAACTCTTGTGGCCGTTTAAGATCAAAGGCTTTCCTGCGGCGCGTGTGGCCGTAAGGGATAACAAGGCGCCGGCCGCAAGCCTGCCGGAGCCCCCGGCCGGAAGGGAATAGAATAGGCAAATAGCCTGCGGCCGGTCCTTGCGGCCCCGCATCTCCTACGCCCGATAATAGAGTGAGGCCCCTTGTGCTTACTAGTGCAGTATACCATAGAGCAGAATCTCAAGAGATCCCCATGGGATACCGGTGGCCTTGTTGTATTTGTGAAAGACAATCCATTCATCCCATACTTTTTGATAATAGGCCCAAGTTGATGGAGCCCAAAAAAACTTTATGGGGCTATCATTAACCTGTATCCTAAGTCCTCAAGAAGGGTTGGTAATGAAGTCCAATGCTGATCTGCTATAAGAGCAGCTTCCCAAAATCACTGCCTCTGGAAATGGGAAAGAGAATAAGCCATAATGTTGTTAGAGCCTGGAATATGGGATGCCCTACAAAAGATATTATGCTGTAAACATTTCAGTACCATCTGGTCAATTAACCTAACCACCGGAGGAGAGGAAGCAGATTTATTAATAGCTTGAAACACCCCTAGATTATCGCAGTGGAAAATTATGTGGTGATTTTTAAGATTGTCACTCCATAAAACAAGGTCCTCAATTCAATTGCAAGCCTGCAACTCTATCGCAGTAGGACGTTTTTCTGCCGGTGTGTTGCGGGCTCCCGTTCGTCTCCGATTGCGATGCTACTCAATTGAGCAAGAGTGCGAGTTACGGGCCGAAGCCTTAAGCCCCTAAATCCCTCCCGTGGCCACAAACTGGTATGGGGCTGGCCATGATGCAATCGGCCATTACGATCCAATCTCGGTATAACATAGTGCGACACAGCCTCTCAGCCAATAGAAAGCAGTCTAGCCGCAGATGATTGACAAAGGGAGATTATACATTTTTGTTCCACCCGCCCATGCATTGACTGTGTTGTATTTTTTGATAAAGTAGCACGCAGGTCCCGGAGTTGGTGGTAAATATCAGTAATCCTCAGCCATCCAGCAATTGGCTTAGAAAAATAAAAGATTTTAACTACACAACTAACAAGTTTATATAGTGCACAGATAGTGTGGCTGTAACGGAGCTGGAACACGAATCCAATATCTCCGCTGGTATACGGTAAAATACCCAAGAGGCACTACAGTCTCACCATTCCCGACCTCCCATATTGGACGACACACAATTTGGGAGTCAAATGAATACTGACTTTATTTTGTTATGTGCAGAAATATTTATACACATCTCTTCCCACAGGCAATCCACATCCCCCATAGTTGGCCACACAATACACATAGAGAGAACAATAGGTGTGGTCACACCTCCCCTAGGCTACCTGGCAACTTTGATACAATCAGACAATGATTAGATAATCCTTCTTTGTTCTTATGTCTGAGAATGAATAGACTTCCTTATCTGTAATAGGATTATCTATTAGCCAAGGCCTGCAATAGTCTGAGCTAATATTCTGCAGAGCATAAACCAACATACATATAATATAACAGTAGGATCATATTTTAACCAAGAATTAAATAACCATAAAACAGGGTAAAACAGTGATGGGTTCCGTTACACACCTCCCCTGTGACCATAAGCCGGCATACACGGTCTGTACCCAACGGATCTGCCTGGGGATGTCCGGACAAAAGTATTTGTTGGTCAATTCTCTAGTTTGACAACCCATCAGCATTACTGCAATTCACATTTACTCATATTTCACATATCCCCAGATAGCTGGGATCTGAGCGCACAAAACTACCCAATAGCGCTCAGATCCTATTCACACAGTTCAATTGCCATGTAGCTAAAGTCTTTCCCATAGTCTTTCATTATATGAATGGGCTCCATGGCATAGCTATCTGTGGTATCATGGTTCACACAGGGCAAGTACCGAATGACCCCCCTGTATGTAAAGGGCCAGAATGAGTGACATACACTCTGGTATGGTCGAATACTGTGTTTAAAGGGCAATATGTCCCAGGGCCATAGTCGCAGGGCAGGAGGCTGGCAAACAGTCCTCTCCAAGACAAAGTGGCGAAGGGCACTTCGTCACACATCTCCCCTTTGGGGAGAAGTCTAACCAGGCACCTGGATATTTCGCTGTGGTGATGGGGCAACACGCTGAGGGGACTTGAGGGGCAGAGGCCAGCGGCACTCTGCCCTGATGCCAGCTCTTCTGCTGGTATAACTTGCAGGACATCCTGCTCTGTACAAGGGACAAAGGGAGGGCAGAGGCCGACTGCACTCTGCCCCACTGTCAGCTCTTCTGCTGGGGTACTTGGGACGTCTTCCGGCTCAGTAGCCAGGGAAAGGTGGGGGTTAGTGGGGGTTAACATTTCCTCTGTTAACCCTGGGGCCACATTAGGAGTTAGCTGGGGAGGGGAATTTGTACTTACCCCCCTCCTCCAGTTGTCCCAGTGAGAGTAGTTGGGGATCTGGACAGGCTGTCCAGCATCCCGGTAGGTCAGGCACAGAGACCCTGGTCCCATCTGCACCGTCTGGGAGATTGGTGTCTCCCCTTGTTAGGGTAAGCTGTCTTAGGGGGGAGAGGGCGACATCTTCAGCTCCCTGGGGTTCACACTGCCGCTGGGGGGGAAGGACGACCCCTTCGCCCCCCTGGGGTACACACTGCCGCTGGGGAGGAAGGATGGCACCTTCTGCTCCCTGGGGTACACACTGTCGCTGGGGAGGAAGGACGACACCTTCTGCTCCCTGGGGTACACACTGTCGCTGGGGAGGAAGGACGGCCCCTTCTGCTCCCTTGGGTACACACTGCCGCTAGGGGGAAAGGACGACACCTTCGGCCCCCTGGGGTACACCTACCGCTGGGGGGGAAGGACGACACCTTCGGCCCCCTGGGGTACACACTGCTGCTGGGGAGGAAGGACGGCCCCTTCTGCTCCCTGGGGTACACACTGTCGCTGGGGAGGAAGGACGACACCTTCAGCTCACTGGGGTACACACTGCCGCTGGGGAGGAAGGACGACACCTTCAGCTCCCTGGGGAACACACTGCCGCTGGGGAGGAAGGACAACACCTTCAGCTTCCTGGGGTACACACTGCCGCTGGGGAGGAAGGACGACACCTTCAGCTCCCTGGGGAACACACTGCCGCTGGGGGGGAAGGACGACACCTTCGGCTCCCTGGGGTACAGACTGCCGCTGGGGGGGAAGGACGACACCTTCGGCCCCCTGGGGTACACACTGCTGCTGGGGAGGAAGGACGACACCTTCAGCTCCCTGGGGTACACACTGTCGCTGGGGAGGAAGGAAGACACCTTCAGCTCCCTGGGGTACACACTGCCGCTGGGGGGGGAAGGACGACACCTTCGGCCCCCTGGGGTACACACTGCTGCTGTGAGGGGGAATTAGTTGGAGTATTCCACGTGGAGCGGTTTCTGTTTCTGGGACAGTCTCTCTGCATGTGGCCCTGCTGGTCACACGTGTGGCACCTGATGTACCGTGGAGGGGTTTGGTAGTTCCCACCACCCGGACGCAGTGCTGAGGGGGGTTAATGGTGGGAGGTGGGTTAGCAGCTCCCAAGATGGACCGCTCCCGTGCTTGCTGCTTTTCCATTATGTATTTGTGTACATCTGTCATTAAGCATTCCAAGGTTTTTATGGGAAGCGTACCTGGGAAAAAGGCCAGTCTGCTTTGGAGTTCTCTTCCAAACTCAGTCTGTGGGGCAATAAGAGGTACTGTAACCATGAGTTCCTTTCTGTCTGAATCCCTGTAGTCCGCGGCCGCCTCCTCCTCCTCATGATGGAACGTTGTCCGAAAACTAGCCGGTTCCATCCTGCTGTAGCCAGGGGCGCTGTACGGATACTAGCGTTGCCCTCAATTTGTACTCCACGGAATGGTGTCTCCTGTAGCTGTCCTTCTGACCGTGGGAACAATTCCGCCACTTGCCACCAAATGTAACGGAGCTGGAACACGAATCCAATATCTCCGCTGGTATACGGTAAAATACCCAAGAGGCACTACAGTTTCACCATTCCCGACCTCCCATATTGGACGACACACAATTTGGGAGTCAAATGAATACTGACTTTATTTTGTTATGTGCAGAAATATTTATACACATCTCTTTCCACAGGCAATCCACATCCCCCATAGTTGGCCACACAATACACATAGAGAGAACAATAGGTGTGGTCACACCTCCCCTAGGCTACCTGGCAACTTTGATACAATCAGACAATGATTAGATAATCCTTCTTTGTTCTTATGTCTGAGAATGAATAGACTTCCTTATCTGTAATAGGATTATCTATTAGCCAAGGCCTGCAATAGTCTGGGCTAATATTCTGCAGAGCATAAACCAACATACATATAATATAACAGTAGGATCATATTTTAACCAAGAATTAAATAACCATAAAACAGGGTAAAACAGTGATGGGTTCCGTTACAGTGGCAATCCCAATAGCTACTGTAGACAATAAAAACAGCCAATTAGTCAATATGTATAGTTAGGTCAGTATAGTTAGTCAAGTATCGAACACACCCTGCATCCCTAACAGAGTAAGAAGAACGCTACACAGGTTGTAAAGGTACAAGGGTAAGTGGGTGGAGAACAACAGCCAGTAAAACACTAAATTCAGTGCACCAATCACCCTGCATCCCTGCACAGACTAGCAAGGTAAAGCACAGTGCTGCAGAGTACAACTAAACCCCGGTGTGTTAATGAATCAAATACTTAACACACCAATAAACAAGGTGACCATACATTCAGAATTATATGGAATTATATTCAACACATACCTTGCATTCCTGTGCAGATCATGAGGGTAAAGCTCAATGGGGTATAGCATAAATAAGTACCATAGAAATAGACAGAACAAACACACATATGACAAACCAGGGACTTCAACCACACTACCTGTACATCAGCACTATAGTCACAGAGGGCACTTCCTCAGACGCAGACCCTGACACACTTTTTATCAGCGGCATGCTGACGTTATCAGGGAGTGGTGTTTCTATGAGGAAGCATCCTGCCCCTTAAATAGTGCAGTGTTTGAAGCCCAGTGAATCGTTAATAAACAATTTTGTATTTGTTATACCATTGCTAATATTTAATTCCAACTTTGTATCTTTTTTTGATACAATCTACTTAACCTGTATTGTTCAGCTAATCAAGAATGGCGGAGAGGAGGAGCAGGTGAGGAGTGGTGGAGGAGAGGAGGAGGAGGTTGAGGAGTTGGAGGAGCACGGTGGCGCAGCAGGACCCAGCCTCCATGTCAGGTGAATATCACATACGCTAACATGCCACACTAACCTAAGGGCTGCACAGATGTTTGTGCCTTCTCAGCAGGACTCCTCAGTGACAATCTATTGGTCACAATGTTAACCTAATCTAGCCTGGCTACAGAGTCTTGGATCTTGGCCTATGTGATGGTGATATTTTGTATGCAGATAGCTTCCTCCCGTCACATGGTCCATGATCCTCTTCTCTGTGGACACGTAGGGTTCTGTTTAACATGTCACCAATTGATGGTCACTGAGGAATGCTGTTGAGAAGTTATGCTGCAGTCCCTATCTTTTTTTAAGGCCTTATTTTGCAGGTTTTGTCTTTTTTGTTTTTTTTGCTTTAGGTACAATTCAGGTCCATGAAGGCATCTTCTGCATCTGCAAGCATTGTAAAGGAAATGTATGAGGTTTAAGGTTTTCACAGTGCCTCTCAGGTAGACATTCCTTCAATGATAGCCCCCCTTAACATGTAGCTTCCACAATCTTAAAGCTATCATATAGCCAGATATCTAAAACATGATTGTTGTTAGCGGAAATGTAGACTAATACCGCTATGAGGGTGGACTTGCAGAGTCTCACAATGGCATGTTAATGACAGCCAGCATTAATATATGCAATAGTGAAGCATCCTGACCGCAATATCAGTACGAGAATAGATCCTTGGGTCTGATGTAAGTGACAGTGAATCTGGCTGCTGACTTTTGTGTCCTCTCTGATTAATGGGTATTTTCCCATTTTGATGATTAGCCACAGTCCTAGCTAATAGTTAGTAATGCTTCCAGATGGGAATCAGGTGAGTTAGGATATTGTTACAGTTACGGTATTTGGCACTGTACTGTACATGCATGTTGATTAGTTTTTGAACCTCCTCCGCCTTTTTTTAGTTGACCACTTTTTTCAGATTTTTGTTTTGTCACCACACTGTATGTGTGAAACTGGATTGGATTACACAGTCCGGAGGTTGAATCATCTGTTTCATTGAGCAGATCTAGACAAGTTGTAAGTGTTATGCACATTTATGGTTTCTTCAATTTTTTTGGGCTATTAGGGCTTTTTGTTAGGTTTTAGTCAGGAGCTCTCACTACATGTGACTGCTCAGGTCCATCGCTGGCTCCGCCCCCTTCCATGTGCTTTCATTTTAAGTGAAGCAATGGCCCTTCTTACCTGAAACAGGTGAAGACCCAGCTAAGCCCTCATAGGTTCTATGAATCCCATCAATTTCATCAAAATAATAAAAAAGAGCAGCACATGACTCAGGTGCCTTCTCTCCTGGGATACTAGCAAAAGTAACATACACCTGCAACCAACTGAAAATAATATTTGGAAATTTTCTGCTTAAATGTTTCCTCCCATCCACTTTTTTTTAATCATATTTTTTATTTTCAGTTTTTATGTCTACGAAGCTATCTAGGAGAGTAAAAAAAAATCTCAATAAGTACCCTATGCCATATCTTCTCCAACAAACTCTCAACAGACAATTGAGAAGCAATAGGCAAATCAGAGTGTACAAGTGTTAAAGACTCACTAGTAGGCCTTCCCGTGGAACCTGAGAGTTGGGCTGACGGTCCTGATGTTGATGCATTGGGTACTTGAGTCACTGTGGCTTGGACCAAATACGTAGATCTGGATTGGCGACGATGTGCCAATGAAGCTGTATGGTTACCATGATGATACATAAAGCAGTGATAATTAGATTTTTGTGAACGTTTTGGATCAGGTGAAGTGTTCCTGTGACAACTGTAATGAGAAGGAGAGACTTGCTACCCCCATTAGCCTGCCTTTATTCCTCATGGTCTCTGGATCTGCTAGGGCTGTGCATGCCACTATGGTGGGATCTTCTAATAAGAGAACGACTATTTCTGGTCCATTGTGTGTATGAGGAATACTACCTGCTTCTGTCTCTATCTGTGTAAGTCATATGCCTAGGACATGTTTGTTTCCCCGTGTGCTGTATGCCTGTTATCTATGGCACTATGCCTATGTACAGAAGCAATAATAGTATCCTGGTAGTAGAATAAGACCTGGAGGTGTGGGGAGAATGTGCCGGCTGAGATGCACAAATGGTAAAATTAAATTGGACCTGATGGAAAACCTACTGTGTAGATAATGATGTTTGAGCTGGGCTTTTTCAAAGTGACAAAGAAATGTAACCCTCCACTGGAGTAGATAAAGGTGAATTTTGAGCAGATCTGGACACCCTAATATTTGTACTTGAAGGGGTTGTTAATGGCAGAGTTCCATACCTTGAGTAGTGGGATTTTTTCCTTGCTGACCCTTAAACTAGGCTTCTTGTGCATGAATGTAGTCTGCAACTGGTTCTGTGTGGTATGTGTTGGTCTCAACATGTGGTAGACCTACCAGTGACTGGTCCTGAGCCTTTATTCCATGTGATTAGGCCTTAGCATGTGAAGGCCTTACCATTACCTGGTCTTGATCATGGCTGCTAATATTTCCAATGTTGCATCATTACCTGGTGTTGATCTTCTAGATTATTCTCCAGTCTCTGAGCAGTAATCAGATTGCTTCAGTCCCAGGGCAGTGATCAGATCTCCCAGTCCAATGGGTATTGATGAAATGCCTCCAGTCCCAGGGCAGTGATCACGTTCACCCATCAAACCCTTTAACAAAGAAAAAAGGTCCCACCCTCCTTCTGTATGGGCATTTTGTTTCAGCGTCATTTCTTGTAACTCTTGATTATGTAATAAAACATTCATCGCAGAAGCATCTGGTATGTGCAATTTTGAAAGAACACAGATACCCCTTTTTTTAGCTAGGACATAATCTGAGGCTATTGTATTTAAAAGTGCACTTTAGTATTGAGGGAGAAAAATCCTGCATATGTAAAATTAGGTACAGTTTCTGCTTATATTGATATATTGTCAACGTAATGGACATTTTTAACTATGCCATATCAGAGTAGAAGTCCAGATCCAATTTTCCCTCAAATGGCACATTTCTTTGCAGTATTCCTTTTACATCTAAAATGTGTGAGTGTGATGATAGGATTAGATGTGTGATTCAAGGGAATAATCACCAGGGACGTTTGTAAAGCCAGAAAACAACATCCTGACCACTGTGCCAGTGTATACAGTAATTCTACAGAACCAAAAATGTATCAGTGATACCCAGTGTGGGTAGTAAAGTGAGTACCCCTGTCTGAGTGAATGAACATAGGAATTCCAAATCTTGGTACTGTTTATTTTACTATTAACTTCTAATACTACTGTTTCTCTAGCGTATCCACATCTCCGTTTTATTCAGGAGGGAGGATAAGGAGGGGGGTTGAGGAGGGGGTTGAGGAGGGAGGTTGAGAATGAGGAGGGGGTTGAGGAAGGTGATAAGGGAGGCGGGGAAGAGACACAGGGAAGGGAGAGGGGTAAAGAGATACAGGGGAGGGAGAGGGGAGAAGAGACACAGGGGGCAGCACATTTCCCACCCTCGGCTTATACTCGAGTGACTCGTTTTTCCCAGTATTTTATGGTAAAATAGGTGCCTCTGCTTATACTCGGGTCGGCTTATACTCGAGTATATACGGTATGCAAGTAAGAAAGTCAGGTGATTCCCATTCCACTATAAATTTAATCAGAAATGGGGTGGGAGGGCAAAACTCCCAGAATTCAGAGTGAGCAGTGAGGCCTACTGAGACCAGGATGCAGGTAACAATTGGGGCTGTTGGTGTGTATGAAACTCCCAGAATTCAGAGTAAGCAGATTTTGCTGCATTGCCTTTGGAAATAGGATCTGCCTCACTTTTAATAATTATAACAGCAGAGGGCAGCAATTGGGCATCTAAAACATTTTTAATTAATTGCTTATTCTATAAGCCTCCATATCACCAGAGTAGGCCAAAGTCATGGCAGGCTCCAAATGCATATCTTGAATCAGTGTAAATGTTTACAGATTTTCCTTCTGCTGGTAAGAATATACAGTTAATTTTGCTGGGCTGAGGTGTAAGGACGCAAGGTTGTGGCTTCAGTTATCTTACAGGGGGAGACTATAGCATTACCCACATATTAGAAACAGTGAATTTGAAGAAGGGGCCATAAGTAAAGAATATTAAAGAGAGGTTTGCTGTAACTCTGGTCTAGGGGCAAGGATAGTTTGTACACAATTGGGATCTTCCTCGTCATCAGATTGAATCATTAGGTTGAATCAAGAACACATCATACTCGTTTTTTTTCTCACTGCAGAAAGATTGTGTGTGGAGGAAGAATTGAGCATAAGGTGTACTGCATGCAAATGATAGACTATCACATGTTAGTCTAAAGTAATGGTACCAACTTTTTCAATCATAATTGCTACAACAGCAATATACATGAGACAACATGGGAAAACTCTTATAATGGTATCTAGGAGTGCTGAGTAATATACTACAGATTTCTGGAGATCTCATGTTGCTGTAAGAGAACTCCATTGGGCAATACCATTCTTCTCTGAAACAGAGAACAAAAGACAAATTATAATTATAATCTAAGAACCCTGGGGCTGGGGATGAGGTGTGCAGTCTCAAAAGGTTATACATTGGTAATTTCACCATTTTACACAATTGTCTTTTGAATCAAACTGGAAGTACAAGCTTGTAAAACAAAATAATATTTTTACACTGAATAAAAGCAGATACTTTAGCAATTACAAATTGCTTTTGTAACCTTTGGGTGTTAATTAATGATGTAATATAAAAAAGAAATCCTGGAGGTAGGATCTTGCAAGCCTAAAAAGAGCAATATTCACTGACTGTTATTAACCTTTAGATATTGTAATATCAACTAATAGCAAATATATTTCTATATAGGCAACATTTTACTTTCAACCACAGTTGGAAACTTTACTGTGGTGCTTTAGACATGAATAATTTGAATATGAGGCTTTCACAATACAAAATCTGCATTATTATTATTATTAATTGTTGTTTCCCATATAGGATAAATGACAAGGAATAAAATAACTAAATGTGATGTGACAGTAAAGCAAGCTAAATATGCTGATGCATCAGCCATCTTGGTCTGTGTACCTGAGAGTTTACAATCCAGAGTAGACAGTTGGGCAAGTGTGTAAGATATATATGAAGATATATAATGGCACAGAGGTAGAATCAGCAGGTTGTGCAAATAGGGAAATGGTACCATGATTGAACCAAACAGTTGATCTCAATATTGTGTATGGTTTGTATAATGCTCTGAGGGCAAAACTCTACATGTGAACTGAATCACCTGTAGTACCAGCTAAGCCCTTGCAAGAACTGTTACTTTCTAAGTGAAAGCCCTTACTATAATTAATGGTATACCCTTCCTGGCAGTGAATGCAGCACAAAAAGGGGTTTAAATATAAATAAAAATAAATGTGGTGAGGTTGATTACCACTCTACCTATGCCCCTCCCTCCTGTCATAAAAATGAGCCCAGGTGTTCTCCAGAACCCCTTCAACACCCAAGGGTTCATTATGACTTTTTCCCATTTGTGTTTTATGTGCCTGTGTGGTGGTCAATGCTTTGTGTGTCCTATGAACCCCTTATTAAATTCTTAACCCTAATTAAATAAGTACCACATGGGAATTTATCCCCTATGTGGGTCCATATGAATCCCCAAATGGCTCTATCACTATCTCTATGGGGGTTCCAATGGACTCCCATGGCACCTAATACCCATTTAAAATGGGGGACCCTCCAGTCCATGAGGACCCCCATAGTCCCTAACACTAACTCCCCTTAAACTACCTACCTTAAACTAAGTACAAAAAAATTCAATTCAGTCCAAATTAACAAAATTACAGAAAACAAAAAGGAATTACATAACATTAAAAATAAACAAAAAACATAATCGGAATGTTTTTACATCAGTTTATCCTTAACATTGGAGGATGGAATAAATATGAATTCAGTTTTATGTTGTTGCATCAATATGCATACAAATGAGCTTGTATACACCATAGAAAATTATTAAGAATATAACATAAACAGTATGGGCCATGTTAAATTAAAGACATAAACATTCTCATTCTCTAATTATATAGGGAGCAACAGCTTGATGTTATAGGACTCTATTCCCTGACTCGCGTAAGAAAAGAACCCAGTGAAGTTAATCAGTAAAACACTGCCGAACTATCACATCACACATGTACTGTATATCTAATCCCTTGAAATGCCATCTGAGTGCTTGAAATGTCCCTAAGTGCCTGTCTCATTATTTAAAAACAACTAGTAACTTGCCCATCACATATATAGTTGTGAGTGTGCGAGTTGTTGCAAACGCTTGCGGGCACGTGTAGCCCTCCTACAGGAAGAGAGGGCATCCAGGACCTCAAAAACTGAAGTTACACCTGAATTTAACTCCAAACAAAAGAGTTTAGACACTGGAAAATTCTCTAAGCAAAAGAAAAAATGGCAGCCGGAAAAAAAAACGAAAACGAGGCTACAGCACCAAACACCTACGGAATTGCTGAAAAAGACATACAAGATTCCAAAACAACCCGCAACCCGCGCAACCCCAAACACATTAGAAACACAATAAATACACACAACAAATATATAAAAAGCTTACCCACAGCAAGGTGCTGCACCCAGGACCGCTGCAAGTAAAGTTACACCTCGATTTAAGTACAAATTTCGGAGTTTAAACACCGGAAAATCACCTAAGCGAGAGAAAAAATGGTCGCCGAACAAAACGAAAACGAGGCTACAGGACTCTAAACACGCAAAACACCAGCATAAACACGCAAAACACCACCAAACAGCTACGGATATTGCGAAAAAGTCGGACGACATTTAAAGCGAAGAACGCTAAATCAGCCACAGCCGCATACCACACATTAGTTGCCATTTTAGAACAATAACTTATACAATGCGGAAGTACACAGCTACGCTAACGGATTTACCTTGCGCACCCACACAATTACACTGCACACATTCATCACGCTTATACAGCAGCTCCACAGCACTAATACTGCAGCAACATCAAAACAGATTGCCAGCTCTTCAACACAATGCTTCCTCCATATATTACTTGAAAACAGGTAGAGTATATTACTTTATTAATGTATTATTTATTTTATTATTATACACCAAACAGCATTTTTTGACGGGCAATTCTCTAGTCATAAATGATGGTATCATATAGTATCTTCAATTGTCTGATCTGTCTCTCTCACACTCTAAGTGCTGTCTCTCTCTGCGCCCTCCCTCTCGCTGCCCTCTCTTTCTCTGTGCACCCCTCCCTCTCTCTCTCCCTCCCTCCCTCCCTTTCTCCGTCCCCTCTCTCAGTGCCTCCCTCTCTCTCTTCCTCAATCTGTCACTCCCCTAGGCAATAGGTAGCTAAAAGTCAGCTTTTTTTGAGTTCTTGCAGGAGCCATGAAATAGAGCCCATGACTTTTTTAGCACTATAACACTGTATTAGCAATCATATAAAATTATGATAAATAACATTAAACTACACTGAATATTATTGAGAAGTTATTGTGCAGTCAGTTGGGTGAATAAAATAAATATTCAGCAGCATTTTGTGTGTCTCTTAAAGGATTGTGTCTCTATTTTAAGATAGACTAATCTAGTGCATTTGTATAGCTACTTACATAGGCACAGTGTACATACCAATTGAAAAACTGCATTTGGGTGCAGATTTCAGCCGTTTATTAGCCTTTCAGACAATATCAGCACAATGCAGAGAAGGAAGAGCTGACTCTTCCTTTCTTCCTTGTGTAAGGGACTACACATCCCATGATTCCTTGCTGCACAAACTTCTGTCACTGATTGATACAATGTATTAGCTCTGTGCAATTTGCCAAAAAAAACGATTTTACGCTAATTTTAGGAGGGATTTCTAGGGGTGTTAACTCAAGAGTTTTAGCAAACTTTAGGGTAAGTATAGTAATGTTTACTTTGGTATTTTTGCATGCCACATTTTTTTCTCAATGACAAAATAACTATGGAGGAAAATACTTTACATGGAAAATAAAAAAGACAAGAGCACACTATTTTGACATAGAGTAGTGGACATATAGGTGTGTGAGCCTTGCCGCAAGACTGAAAAGTCAAAGGATAAGGTGTGATGAATTGTGTTTCTTTCTTGGTAGATCTGCCCAGATACAGTGGATATAAAAAGTCTACACACCCCTGTTAAAATGTCAGGTTTCTGTGCTGTAAAAAAATGAGACAAAGATAAATCATTTCAGAACTTTTTCCACCTTTAATGTGACCTATAAACTGTACAACTCAATTGAAAAACAAACTGAAATCTTTTAGGTGGAGGGAAGAAAAAAAAAAGAGAAAAATAATGTGGTTGCACCCTCTTATAACTGGGGATGTAGGTGTGTTCAGAATTAAGCAATCACATTCCAAATTGTGTTAAATAGGAGTCAGCTCACACCTGCCATCATTTAAAGTGCCTCCGATTAACCCCAAATAAAGTTCAGCTGCTCTAGTTGGTCTTTTTCTGAAATTTTCTTAGTCGCATCCGACAGCAAAAGCCATGGTCCACAGAGAGCTTCCAAAGCATCAGAGGGATCTCATTGTTAAAAGATATCAGTCAGGAGAAGGGTACAAAAGAATTTCCAAGGCATTAGATATACCATGGAACACAGTGAAGTCATCATCAAGTGGAGAAAATATGGCACAACAGTGACATTACCAAGAACTGGAGCTCCCTCCAAAATTGATGAAAAGACGAGAAGAAAACTGGTCTGGGAGGCTACCAAGAGGCCTACAGCAACATTAAAGGAGCTGCAGGAATATCTGGCGCCTTCTAATTGGCTGAAAACATTTCAGCCAATCAGAAGGCGCCAAGGTGTGAGCCAATCAGGATGGGATACACCCCTATATCCCATTCTGATTAGCTTAGTTTTTTTTTATTTTATGTACCTTAGGTTTTATTATTTTGTGTCATTAGCACGGTGGGGGTTTTAATCAGGGGTTAGGTAGGTAGTGTTAGGTAGGTAGGGGTTAATAGGTTAGGGTAGTCGGGTTAGTTTAGATTTAGTGGTTTATTGGGGGGGTAGTGTAGTGTTTGTACTTAGTGTCATGAGGGTCCTGGAGGACCCTCATGGCACTTATGGGGTTAATAACGGTTGTCTGTATAGACCCTCATAAGTGATGGGATTAAATAGGGCTAGATGGGGTTAAATAGGCCCAGTTAGGGTTATTAGGTCCAGATAGGTTTAAATAGGCCTAATTAGGGTTAGATAGGCCCAGTTAGGGTTAGATAGGGTTTTGTATTGGTTAATGGAATATAGTTATGGTTAATAGTGTAGTGTGGTGTTTAGACCTTGTCATGAGGGTCCTGGAGGACCCTTATGGCACTTGTAGGGTTAACCTAGGGGTTAATAGTGTCCTATAGGGGTCTTTTGGACTGAGGGGGGTAATTATATTCTCATGGTCCTCTGTATAGAGCCCCATGGGTTATAGGGTTAATTAAGGGCTTATGGGGGTCTATATTGACCCCCATGAATGACAGCATTAATTAAGGGCTTATCGGGGTCTGTATTGTCCCTCATGAGTGACAGGGTTAATTAAGAGCTTATGGGGATCTGTATTGACCCCCATGAGTGACAGGGTTAATTAAGTGCTCATGGGGCTCTGTATAAAGCCCCATAAGTTATAGGGTTGATTTAAGTGTTCTTTTTAGAGCCCCATGAGTGATGGGATATATTTTATTTGCCTGGGGGTGTACTTATAGTACACCCCATGGCACCGGTTAATATTTTTTAGCACAGGTCCGTTCAGGACCTTTACGGTCCTTTAAGGACCCGCAAGGCGGGAGATTTAAATTTGTAAATGCAGCAGGGTCACGATCGGTGCTGATCGGGGACCCCAGCTGCAAGGGGTTAATGTGGGGGGGCTGCTTGGTCCCTGTGGACCCCTGCAGCAAGGGGTTAATGTGGGGACACTTTGGGGGGCCCGATAGGGACCCCCAGCATAGAGGGGAGTTAATTGTCGGAGCCGAGGCCGGGTTTGTCTAATAGTGTGCCTCGGGCCCTTTAAGGAGCTGCGGCAGGGAATTTGAATCTTTTAAATGCAGCAGGGGCCTGATCTATGCCGATCGGGGACCCCCCGCTGCAAGGGGTTAATTTTGGGGGGCTGCGGGGGTCCCCAGCATAGAGGGGGTTGATTTTAGGTGCCGGCGGGGTAGTTGGAGTAACCCCTATGGCAGGGCTTATATGTAGGACTGCGTCGGAGGTCCCATTCAGGACCCCCGCGGCAATTGATGAGGTGGGGGAGTCTGCAAGATCATCTCGCAGGCTGTCACTCCTCATGTATATTTTCTCCGTGTTGACACGGACGGCCTTGCTGGGTAGCTCACACGTTGCTCGCAGCAGGGCTAATTTAATAGCATCGTAACTTTTCAAAATTTGCAGCACGTAGGGTTTAAGTACAAACCTCGTATCTACGAGGCTGGAATTTAATAAGGCTGTAAGTGTACAGGAACTGTTTGTTAAACGTGTCCAGTAGGGATCCTAATTGATGATTGTAATCATTTTTAGTGGACTATTATATAATTATTAAAATGACCTGTTTTTTTCACAGAAATCCCATGAAGTTAATGTTTAAATTGAGGGCTCCAGAGCATATATCACTCAAATCCTTGTTTTTCACAGAAATCCCAAAAAGTTAATGTCTTAATTGAGGGCCCCAGAGAATATATTTGCAGACTATTATCTACAATTATTATTGCATCATATCATTCAAAGTAGTATTTACTGTAGTCCTTTTTCACAGAAATACCGTGAAGTTATTTCCTTCCTTAAGACCTCCAGGAGTAACCGTATTAAGCATAGATATCCATCTGGTTTCTGCATTCAGCAATTCAAGCTCCAGATTACCATTTCTTATTCCCTTATTCCCAATGAGATTTTTTGTAAGATCCAACACTTTATCATTGGTTTTAAATTGGCTCAGAAACATAGATGACTTATTGATCATCTGGGATGGTACCAGGGAAGCCCCCAGTTCATTGAGGGAACCATAAATGCCAACATGTACTATGACATACTGAAGAAGAGGATGATTTCCTCCGTTGGGAGACTGGGCCGCAGGGCAGTATTCCAACATGATAACGACCCCAAACCCAACTCCTAGACTACCACTGCCTTGCTAAAGAAGCTGAACGTAAAGGGGATGGACTGGCCAAGCATGTCTCCAGTCCTAAACCCTATTGAGCATCTGTGGGGCATCCTCAAATGGAAGGTGGGGGGAGTGTAAGGTCTCTAACATCCACCAGCTCTATGATATCATTATGGAGGAGTGGAAGAGGACTCCAGTGGCAACCTGTGAAGCTCTGGTGAATTCACTGCCCTTGAGGGCATGTAGATTTGTAAATTTTCGTTTAAGGGATATAAGATAATTCTGATTAAATGTTCACAGCCTCTGATTTATCTACATTAATATTTAAACCTAAGAACTTTTCCAAAAATCTCAAAAGTGTGAAGCAAAGCCGGGATCAAGGGGAGGCTCTGACAAGGAGCACAAGATATCATCTGCAAAGTGACAACTTTTGAAGTGGTGATGGCCTATCCTAACTTCTTGAATAAACGAGTTTGATCTGATGGTTTGTGCTAGTGGCTCTATTGCTAAGGCAAGTGGAAACGGAGGACAGCCCTTTCTTGTAGCTCTTTGTATGTCTACTAGTGTTCTAGATTCTCAGGGTAATTTCAAAGATGCCTTGGGGGAATGATAATATTAAAGGTCTGTTAAATCAGACCAAGGTATGGCTGTTCTACTGTGTCAAAAGCTTTTTCAATGTCTAGGGAAAATAAGCATGATGGAATATGGCTTAATCTAGCCCATTGCATAATATTCAGTACCCGCCTAATGTTATCCACTGGCTGTCGGAAAGGCAATAAAGCCAACCTGGTCTTTGTGAATTAGATTTGGGATAATTAAAGCCAGTCTGTCTGCCATGAGTTTTGCTAATATTTTGGTGTCTCCATTAACTAATGAGATTTTTTTTACTTCTGTGGAGTCCCGTCCATCTTTTGGGATAAATATTATGTCAGCATTGGGCGACCCTCAAGAATCTCATTGTATAAGTTAGTCAAATGAGGTGCCAATTGATCTGTTCATTTTTAAAATGTAGGTTGTGAAACCATCTGGCCTTGGAGCTTTGCCAACCCTCAAGCTTTTGGTAACTTTTTTAACTTCCTCTGGTGTCATTTTATTATTAAGAGCATCAATTTCCTGGGGCATAAGGGATGGAAGATCGGAAGCGCATAAAAGAAGACAATTTGGAGTCAGAGGTCTGACATCATTTCTGAAAAAAACTTTGGAATATTTTTTGTATACTGTTAGGGCTGTTGGTGATAGCTCCTGAGGGGGATTTAATTTGTAATATTTTCAATTGTGCTACTTTTTTTTCAATTTTTTGGGCTAGAAGGGTCTCAGGTTTATTAGCACTAGAACATAATTGGTGGTGGATCCATCTCATGGCCTTCCTCTCTTGAACAGACAGCACCATGTCAAGCTCCAGTCTGGTACTATCTATCCGCTGGCGAAAATCCTCCGATGACTGATTTTGGTTTACGTTTTTCTACAATTTGTAGGTCTCTCCTCAGGGTGTCCTTCTTTTGTCTCAATTTCTTTTTATAAGCGGACACTAGTTTAATACAAGTGCCTCGTATAAAGGCTTTATGGCCTGCCCATGGTTATCCCATAGTGGAGTGTAATGGATTATTATCTTTAAAAAATAGGTCAATATCGTTAGCAATTCTCTAAAGGTGGGATTAGTTAATAGCATCTTGTTTAACCTGCAAGAAAAAGGCTCTCTATAGTTCAAGTTTAGATCTATGGAAATGCTAACGTGGCCATGGTCTGCTCAAGGGCATGGGTGAATTTCGGCCTGTTCAATCTTATCAGATAGGCAGGAGTCCACCAATACAGATCAATTCTTGAATAAGATTTATGTACTGGTGAGTAAAAAGTATACTCTCTATATTTTGGGTGCTTAAGTCTCCATGCATCTAAAATATGTAAATCAGACATCAGGGAGTCAAAGCCCAAGACATACTATCCACTGTTGGATCTAGAGTGTGATTAAATTCTCCCCCGATAATCACCTTACCGAGATACATGGAGTTCAAAGATTTAAGTAATCAAATTACGATTTGTGGGGAGAGTTTGTAGGTGCATAGAAGGTAATTAGAGTAAGCTCGGAGCCAAGGAGTGTACCATTAACAATAATACAATTTACTTCAGGATCTATTTTTTATGAGTTATATTAAGAGGGAAATCCTTGTTTAATAAGATAGCTACTCCTGCTTTCTCAGTAGATTGGCTGGAAGCATAACCTATGGGTATAATTTATGTATGTAAGATGGTAAATGGCCGTGTGAGAAGTGGGTTTCCTGTAACAACAGGACTGCTGGATTTAAGGTTTTGTAAGTAATGAAGGCCTTAAGCTGCTTGAAGGGAGTATTAAACCCCTTCACATTATGAGTGATCCAGAGGAGGTGGTGACAGCGGATTCGATAGCTAACTTTAAAGGGGACTAGATTTATTTCTAATTAAAAAGGGAATTCAGGGTTATCATGGATAATTAGAGAGACAGTATTGATCCAAATTTTTTACATTTCCCTTTGAGACAATTGGCTAAGTCTCGCTTGTGTTTTTTTTTTTTTCTATTGCCTTCCTCTGGACTAATTAATAATAATAAAAAAAATAAAAAAAAACATTAAATAATTGATTAATAATTAATTAACAACTAATGAATTTATAGTTAATCTGCATATTGCAGATCAGAGGAGGTCTTAAAAGGTTGAACTTGATGGACTGAAAGCCTTTTTTCAACCTTAAATACTATGTAACTATGTAACTATGTAAAAGTAAACATTGTGGTTGTCATGATGCCTTATGAGAAGAGACATAGCATGTTTCAGGGCCATAGGTCTGATGCAGAGGAGCCGTGAAACGACATGGAGTGAGGAGCCCGCCACCCCATCACCAACAGCCTGCCGCAGCAATATATAAGATTGGCTTGCAGAGAGTTACCTGAAATGAAAAGAAATGGGGTGGGGAAACAGCACAAAAACATACAGTACATATATTTCACAAGTACAGCAAAAACATATTAACTTGCATACTTCCTCAAACTAAAACTGAAGGCACCAACATGCCAGGGGCAAGGGAGTAAGGAGGCCATTCCTTTGAGATCCCCTCTTGAGAGGAAGATACACTTAAGTATCTGTAGGTAAAGTTTGCAACTAGAAATTATTTAAGAACTATGAAAGAATATTAATTATAACTTATAGAGTAAATATGATAGAGTCATCTGTTAAGAGTCCTGATATATCAAGTAAAAGGAGATTTATCAAGTACCCTTGAATATCCGGATAAATTGACTACATGACATCAGGCCTAAATTAGTTAGACTAATTTTGAAATGAGCAATAGTCAATTCTGAAGGCCAAAAAGTCAGAGAATACAACTATTCAGTGTTAAGAGGGCTTTTCTTCAATGTTGAAGAGGAGTTCCCTTGGGGATTTTGAGGTCGTTGTTGTCTTTTTTTTGCAGGAAACCTCTGTCCATTGTTTAGGCCTTTGAGGTAAGCACAAGGCACGAGGTTCTAATAACATATTTAATGTTATTTTTAGTTATGATAGTCAGGGCCGGTTTGAGTTGCCTACATTTTAAAAGTGTGGAAGGGACAAGGTCAGCAAAGAACTACAAACAAGATCCGTCCGGACCTACTATAGATGACAATGAGCTAGCAACTTGTAAAAGAAGATCTCTAATTTTTTGACAGATAAAACACACTATTACATCTTTTGGCTGCTTAGGGTTTGAGGGGCCTCCCAAGACTCAATGTGCCCTTTCTATCTCCCATGGGTTGTCTGATTGTATGGGTAGAATAACTTGTATTGTTGTTTTTAGATATACCAAGAGATCTGTAGTGGAAGCTGGAATGCCACAAAGCTGGATGTTATGCCATCTAGACTGAGTTTCCAGGTCCTCAGTTTTGTTTCCAGTATAGAGATGCTAGAGGACTTTTAAACTATTTCAGAATGATCTTTAGATTGAGTCTCAATGATTTGGTCCGTAATTGAAACAAGGGCATGTGTTCGCTGACTTAGATTTTTTATATCTTGTTTAAATTCTTGCACTGCTTTGGAGAGATAAACTTGCAGATGAACTACATTTCTGTGAGTTTCCTCTGCATGTGAGCCTTCAGCAAGGTATTCAGTCATGGGAGTGCAGCATGTTGATTGTGATTTAAAATGTTCTGGTATGCTTTTTGCCTGCAAACTCCTCTTAGACTTGCCCATTGTGGAGGTTCAATATGTTTAACACTTTTAAATCACAAGATATTGTATAGGGTTGATAGGCCCACTTGTTTAGAAGGATGTAGGCGGCCCTGGATACAGATGTATGCCTCCTAACAAAAAAGTGTGGCACATGGTTATAACCGAGATCCTTTCAGGAGTTTAAGGGTAACATATATTCAGATTAGACCCATATTTTTGATGAAAGAACTTCTGGAGAATTCTCACACAGGATAGATCACCGCTGTAGAGCAGATAAGGTTGATTTTGGCTGGAAATAATCCCACCAGTACTGTTGGCATAAAACAAGAAAATAATGCAATGTTGTTTTTTGTGGAACTTGTGTTTTACTTGATTCCCTCTCTATTTATTGTGAGGGCTTTCTCTGATTCTCTCATGTACACTCCTATAATATAGGCAGTGCTGCTCTGTGATAGTCCAGCTTAATCATTGACATGCATACATGAAATGATGCTGTAGTTGTATTACATTTATTATGTCCAGTATTACCCTACTAGGGTGCAAGGGCAACAAAAGCCCCAGTAAGGTGGAAAATTGAGAAGTCCCACTGCTGGTCTATGGAGCGTTTGCTACATACTTTTGGGGGTAACCTCCATCATTATGCTGGTTGTGTTTTGCTTTGCTAATATATGGGCTCCGATTTAGCAGCAGTCCATTCACTTAGGTCACTCACCAGTCAGAAAAAAGAGACTGCATCGGGTCTTAGGAGTACCACAGCCTCTGCTTGTCCCAACTTCTCACTGGGCCTGTGGAACGACGCTGCTGTCTCACCACATCTCCTGCACAGCAGGACTTACTTTCTGTACTGGTATATTCGCAGTCGTGCCATCTCCACCGGCTCACAGAGGGTCTCCTCACCCAGCTGCTGTCTCAAGGTTTCTCCGGAGAGAGGGAGGACCAGAGATTGGCGAATTGAGCACAGGGTCTCTCGGGTCCACGACCTCATGGAAGCTAAAGTTGTGAGCATCCAGTAGCAAAATCTATAGTTTTGATCAGTGGGGTATACAGATGCAATAGATATGATTTGTGAGCCTGTTGGGCATAAAACTACCCCAAAATCGCTATTAGAATCAATTTATACTGAGCTCATCTACTACACTTCCGATCAGTGTGCCTGTTAGCCACGCCCCCTTCCTAGTTTTTTAATGTAGGGGCCAGATTTTTATCATCCAGTGAGTTTGTAGGCCAGAACACATATATAGCTGTCGTACTTGTTGCGAATGTTGGTCACGCAATGTTAAAAGTTACGGACTTGCGCTTGTGCAATGAGCTCTGAAGGTGCTCATTGCGAGGCCCAAAAGTCACAGGTTTTACAGGGCCGCATTAAGCGCCGAAGGTCGAGGCACTCATTGCAAGGCCCGTACGTGACTGGCTTGAGGTTTAAAACTGCTAACGAGTTACAGGCTTCAAAAAAATTATGAATTTAACGGGCGCCATTTTTTTCAAGCCTGTATCTCGGAAGCCGTCGGAAGACCCCCAAAAGACGCCAATGAAATAAAAAATTAACTTACAACCTCACACACAGCACAGGGGGAGAGGTAGGGAGTCTGTAAGTGAGGTTGCAAGCTAATATTTTATTTGGCATTTTTAGGAGGTCTGAAAACCGCTAAGCGAGGAAAGAAATGGCGGCTGTAAAGTTGTAACTTTTTTTTTAAAGCCCGTAAAAGGGAAAAACATTTTGGGCTCACAGTGATCGCTGAAGGCGCTCATTGTGGAGCTTGAAATGAGTGGCAACATCGCTCATCGTGGGGCTCGCGATGAGCGCGAAGGGGCTCATTGCGAGGCTCAAAAGTTGCAAGTTAGCAAAGCTGCTCATTGTTGGGCTTGCGATGAGAGCTAAAGGCTTGTAAAGTAGAGGGGAGAGGCTTGCAATGAGGCCCGCAAGTTAGAGGGGGGAGAGCCTCGCTTTGTGGGGCAAATAGCATTGCCAAGCTTCAAATTTTAGTGCCGTCATTTTTCACGGGCAGGTCGCTAGTTTAATATAGTAATTAAAAAAGTATATCTAAAATATAAAATAATAGTTTTTAAATGAAATAATTAAACATTTGGGAATTCATTTATATTTGATATCCCAAGTGTTTAAAATGTTTCATGTGTTTTATTTTAATTATATTACATTTTTAGGATATCGCCTTGGCTGTCAGCAAGTCACAGAAATCTGTTAGACGGCTGCATCCAGCAAGGTCATAGCAACCCAAATAATTATTTGGGGAATAGAGCTTTAGACAGCAATTGTTGACTGCATTGGAGTGTGTCTCATCTACAATATTAATATTTGTAGAGGGAGGCAAAGAGAGTGCCTGCTCTACAGTTCAAGTGCAAACACAGAAAGGGTAGGAGTGCATCTATCCTTAAGTATATGTGGGTTTGAATTAAAAGCAGAGCTATAGTACACAGCACTTTTATTAGATTAAACTGTGTTCATTTTTGATGCAAGGTTAAATTGAGTTATATAATGAAGGTGAAATAGTTATATGATTGTTTTTTTTTTAGACACCATTTTGTAACTGCAATCTCTATTTATAACTTTTGTCAAGCATAATAGGTTGAGATTGCTTTAAAAATGTTTTTTTACTTTAAATGCAATTATAAGTAAATAAAACTTGCAGTAGCAACCGGGTGTCTATCCAAATGTAAAGATAAAGAGCCCTATTCAATTGCAAGCCTGCATCTTGCGGCATCCAGGCCGCATGTCTGCGGGCGTGCTGCAGGCTCCTTTTCATTTCCCAAACCGGAGCTATTCAATTGAGCCAGGGCCCAAGTTACGGGCCGAAGCCTCAAGCCCATAAACAGCTCCTGCGGCAACAAACTGTTAATGGACTGACGAGATGCGATCCGCTGTTACTATCCAATCAGTGAGAGAGTAGGCGATTTGTGAGAGCAGCATATTGCGAAATTGTTTATTTCTATTCATCTAATTACGGTTTTACTCTTAATCCTTGATTACACATATTTACAGATTACACATAATAGCAATACACATAAATAAAGAATACACATAGAGGTAGGTCACTCCTTACACACACACACACACACACAATTTTTTTTACTATATATATATATATATATATATATATATATATATATATAAATATATATATACAGAAACACTTATTTTAATTTATCCTTATATTTTTGGGGGGATTGTAATGGATGGAGGAGAGAGAGGAGTGGAGAGGGTAGGAGGAGGAGATGAGGAGAGAGAGGAGAGAGAGGTGGCCCTGTTGATTGGTGGAGGAGAGGAGGAGGAGGTTGGGAGTGGTGGAGGAAAAGAGTTGGAGGAGGAGGTGGCGGGGGAGGAAATGGTGGCAGTGGTGGAGGAGGAGGAGAATGAAGAGGATGAGGTGGGTTGTGGACCTAGCAAACAGCACATGTAGATCCGGGACAGAGGGAGAGGGGTCTGATTACAGAGGGGGTGGTAGTTAGGGGGGGGGACAGGTTAGGGAGGCAAGGATCCCTATCTACAGTTGGGAGGGCAAGAGGCTAAGGGCAAGCACAGGGCCCTGAACTACATGCACCAGGAGAATGTGGTACTCCTTTGTGCCATCCGTGGCCGCCCTGTGATCCTTGTGGGGGAGGGAAGTCAGGTCAGGGCCTAGGGCCCAGGCATAAAAGAAGGAGGTAGCAGCTGAGGTAACAGCAATGGTCACAGCGCAAAGGGATGTGAGGTCCATCAAGCACCGTTTTGAGGACATCAGGGCCAAGGTGAGGATGATGGCCAAGGAGGACAAGAAAGCTGCAGCACCAAGTGGCGGCCCCAAATTGACTGTGCTCTATAATAAGTGGGAGAGGGGGCCAAGGACCTTCTCAGCCAGGTGCCCATCGCTGGAGTTCATGCGGCAGCAGATGGAGTGTCTCCGGGGATCCAGGCCAGCATCTCCACCAATCATGCGGAGGACATGCGCAGCCTGACCAGGTGCAATAGGGAGGAGAGGAGGCACCACCTAATGACTGAATTCTACCTGGCCATGCTGCTCAGGATGGGGCAGACCAGAGCGCATTCCAGGAGGTGACTGCAGATGCCATGCGACGCACTCTGGTCCCCAGCCTCGCCTCCTCCACCCTGGAGGAATCCCCCGTCCACCCACAGCCCAGACCTCCTCTCCCCCCCCAGGTTCTGCTGCCTCTGGGGGGGTTGCCTCCCCGTGACCTCCACCCACCACCAGCAGCAAGACAGCGGCTAGCCACAGGGGATTGGGGCCCTCTGGCTAGGTGGAGGAGGACCTAGGGGCTGTGCATATGTTTGTGCCTTCTCAACAGCACTCCTCAGTGACCATCTATTGGTCCAAATGTTAACCTAATCTAGCCTGGCTACAGAGTCTTGGATCTTGGCCTATGTGTTGGTGATATTTTGTATGCAGATAGCTACCTCCCATCACATGGTCCATGATCCCCTTCTCTGTGGACACATAGGGCTCTGTTTAACATTTCACCAGTTGATGGTCACTGAGTAATGCTGTTGAGAAGAGATGCTGCAGTCCCTATCTTTTTTAAGGCCTTATTTTGTAGGTGTTATGTTTTGTTTTAGGTTCAATTCAAGTCCATGAAGGCATCTTCTGCATCTGTAAGCGTTGTGAAGGAAATGTATGAGGTGTAAGGTTTTCACAGTGCCTCTCAGGTAGACATTCCTTCAATGACAGCCCCCCTTAACATGTAGCTCGCACAATTGTAAAGCTATCATATAGCCAGATATCTAAGACATGATTGTCGTTAGCTTAAATGTAGACTAACACCGCTATAGCGGTGGACTTGCAGAGTGTCACAATGGCATGTTAATGACAGCCATTATTAATATATGCACTAGTGAAGCATGTGATCCTGACTTCAATATCAGTCTGAGAACAGATCCTTTGGGTCCGATGTAAGTAACATTGAATCTGGCTGCTGACCTTTGTGTCCTCTCTGTATTACGTGGGTAGTTTCCCCTATTGCTGATATCATGGTTATCCTTTAACATGTGTAACAGCTGTTTAGCTGATATATGTGATATCAATGTTGATAAACAATATTATATGGAGAAGGTGATAGAACACCTGGACCACTGATGCTGGTCAAAGCTAAATATTTATTGTGAGATGACACATCATTATTAATAGTCATGGCCAGTGAGTTATCCTGAGAACTCGCTAATGGTTAGTAATGCTTGCAGTTGGGAATCAGGTGAGTTGTTATATTGTTACAGTTACAGTATTTAGCACTGTACTGTACATGCATGTTTGTTTAGTTTTCTTGGTGAAGGGACTTGTGTACCTAAATGAATCTGTGAGCTACACCATGTAGGACCACTGTAGGTGGGCAGGTCATAGCAGAGAGGTCAGACAAATCACAGTCCACTAGAGAAGAGACTGGCAACCCACTCCAGTATCTTTGTCATGCAAACCTTGTGGATAAGCACAGACAGAGACATTAATAGGTGTGCTGCAGTCCATAGGGTCACAGAGAGTCAGACACAACAGACGGACTGAACAAACAAATGGAAAATGTTCTGGTATTTGATATATGGCATCTGGCGGTGTAATTTGGCCACTATTTGTTTTCCCAATGTAGATGTGATAAGTGAGATGTATATAAGATGGTCCTTGTATTTTTAGGGCCCACAATTGAGGCTCTGTGAGTGAGAAAAGGTTAATAAGTCAGCCATTTCCATGTATTTGTGTTGCAATTCAATGAGGGTGTGTGTCTTTAATAGCTTTCAGCGTGTTGCAGCATGACTTTTCATATTGGCTTATGCAGGACCATTATAACCTATGAGGAAAATAAAATTGTATTTTTTGCAATATTTGATAGTTGGGAGTTTTTGTGCAAGTAATTTTAATGCCTTCCATTGCTTTCCTCATATTTTAAAATACATTGGTGTGTTTTTATTGTGACTTGAAGTTCCAAACTAGTCTGCAAACCCTTTGCGAATCCTATTTTAGCGATCGTGACTCTTGCAGCCGTGAAAGATCCAAGGCTTCGGGAGGCTGTAATTTTCAGGTTTAACCACCGCAAAGTTTTCAAGGCCGTAACCTGTAACCCGTTCGGAGCCTGCAAAAGACAACAATTGAATAGCAAATTAACTTACGGTCTGCAGTAAATTACAATTGCTCAATTGAATAAAGCCCAAAGTTTATTGTTTTGGTTTACAGTCCTTCTGTTCCAAAACTATTTAGTTGAGTGATTCATAGCAAAGTATTATTTAATACGTGTCAGTAATTTTCCTTTTGAATATATTAAGGGGAATTAAGAATATTTATATTAATTAATTTTAGCGACCAATTTACAATATATATCCACATATATATTTCTACTAATATAGCTTCTGTAACTATATAATTCATTATTTCATTTCTTACAACTATAACTAATTGTTTTCAAAAAATTTTGAAAGTAATATGAACAAAAATATTACGTTAGTGGTTGCAACTTGTTCTGAGCTTTCACACAGACAATTTGCCTACTGGTAATGGTAAATATTGATGTGGTAAATTAGAAAAACAGGTCAATGACCATTTTTGAGTTTGCATCTGATTCCTTCTATAAGTCCATATATACAGTGTAATTTCATTGTAATTCAATCCAATTTTGCTGTGTGTGACACATAGAGGCACCATCTTAGCTCCAAGCTTGTAAATAAAGAAACCTGATAAAGAAGTTCTGGTTTCCCTCCTTTGATTGGGTCTTGATTGTGATATAAGCACTTATAATAGATGTTTACCCCAAAATGTGGTGGAGAATGTAGGCAAACACCCTCAGAGGAGAGATGGATTTCAACTACACTACACAGAAAAGCGCAAGCTACCAAAAGATAATTGTAAGCAGAACCAGCTTTGTACAAATATGCTAAAAAGGTGCAGATCATGTGTACAGAGCCAAATTTTGTTTCCTCAACGTGAGTGAAAGAGTGACGTCTTCTGAAAATAATTGCCTTCAAAGTGACTAATACTCAATTTTATGTGAGATATTTTATTGACCTAGATGCAAATTAAGGATTAGTAGGAGATATGGTTTAATTTATAATTAGACAGAGAATTTGTTAATACTGCTTAGTGTCAAAGCACAAACAATAAAAGCTGGGGATAAAAATAGAAATAAGGAATCTAGAATTGGGGGGGGGGGGGGGGGGGAGGGTTGCTGTAAAGAAGGATAAACAAGAATGCAGGTATATGTTGTTACCCAAATATAGATTGTGTTAACTCAGGGAAATCTTGAATAGACTTACTGAACAGTTAAAAATGCTAGAATCAAAAAGTGCACTGTGAAAGAATAAAGCAGTATTGTTTGAATTATTCTTTATGTTGATAATGAATGAAAAATTTGAGCAGAGGGGATAAACTCTGAGCCAGTGGCAGAGCTAGTGCATAGGTGGCCTTTGTGCCAAAAAAACAAATAGCGGGGCAATAAAATTTTAAGCCATGGCAATGCTGTTTGCCACACAATGTAAAGCTTTTGCTACTCTGAGGACCTTCGGCGCTCATTGCAAGCTTCTCCTCTTGTGTACTTTTGCTCCTCTGTGCAGCTTCGATGCGATTTATATATAATTGCAGTGTAAAAATGAAAAATGTTTAAGTGCTGTGGAAAGTTTAAATGTTTATTTTCCATTACTAATTAACACTTACTAAATTAATGTATGTTAATAATTAATTCTGAATGATGAACAAATGTATTAGGAAGTGTGAAGCATTAATGAATTCATAAAGTAGCGACAGCGTAAAATATGCTATCTAGTGTATTTTTTTTAATATATACATATATATATATATATATACATATTTTTTTTTATAATAATGAATGAATGAATTAACAAATTAATATACTGAAGAGCTAACCAGCTTTTTTGATTTTCCTGCAGCAAACAATGTAAAGTTGGACTGTTGCTGCCTTGATGAGAAAGTGTCAGCAATGTGCCAATTGTGCAGTATAAATAAGCTGCATGCGCGAGGCCAAACCGTTGATTTAGTTGGGTGTTACGACCGCTCGATTTGGGGGGGCTACGCTCACCCCAATTCTCTCTCTCTATGGGTCGCAACTGTTTGCTCAGATCTCGACACCAGCAGACACTCCATTTCTGAAGAGACAGGCACCTTCAGACCCCTTTTCTTAGGATCTAAGAATCACATACCATGTACCTTTGATTAGTACAAGCAGACTCCGACACCACCTTTGTTTAGTATGTCCAAAATCAGACTGGCCACTTCTTTATTGTTACAGAGATATATAAAAACAGAAAGATGACACAAAACACCAAAGACCTTTTCCCAGTTCTGGCCCATCCCCCTAGGCAAATAGCTTGCTACACCCCTCACCCACATGGCTTTCTTCTCATTACACATTTTCTCTCCTCTTACAGAGCCATAAAACTAGCTCCCCCCTTCATGACTAAAGCCAGAGCCTCCACAGGTGGCCGATCGCAGGGCCATAACAATTATTTAAATTCTTTAACTCATTGTCACATAAGTGACTGTATTAACTTTATTATTTAAGGATAGCCCACTATCCTATTTCTAACCCAGATATAGTATTCCAATGTTAATCTATGACAGCACCCCATGCACTTATTACATCCATGACATAAATGTTAAGCAAATTGTTAGTACTGATGAATAACTAATAACTGATGAAGCCCAAACAGTCCAGTGGGCCATTCTGTTCATAACAGCTGGTAAAGTGCCATTTTAGATTCGTAATGTTATTAGTTGCAAGTTAGTGTTCTATAATGGCGACGATTGTCTATGTGTTATCCGGCTCGCAAGCGTTTTCCGCTCTTTGTAATTGTGTATTTTGTACCTTGTACGTTCCTGTGTAAAAGTGGTAAGCATCTGGCGGTGTTTTGCGCGGTTCTGGTTGTGTAGCCTCGTTTTAATTTTTTGCGGCTACATTTTTTTTCTTGCTTAGCCGATTTTCGTGTGCCGAAACTCTGCAAATTCGGCTTAAATTTCCGTGGAACCTCACTCCCAGATGTCCTGTGTGTTTGTATTTGTTGTATTTGTGTTTGTATTTGTTGTGTTATTTTTTGTGTTTTTCGTGTTTTTTTGATTTGAGCTGTTCGGACGTTAACTTCGTAATTTTCCGACCTCGTTTTTTTTTTCTATGTTCCGCCCCTTGTAAAAAAAAAAGTCTTGTAAAAGTGTTTTTCTAAGTCCCGCATTCCTCTAGTGCTTGCAGCCTAAGGCAATCCTGCATTTCCTAACTCCTTGGATCCTAAGTCCTGTGTTTTTCAATGCCTCAACGGCTCGCTTCGCAAGGCTTGCAGGAGCGCCTTTGGCACTCATTTTTGGCTAAGTCTGGCGTGTTTCAATGGCTCGCAGGTGCTGAGAGCCTTCTGCTGCTGGCGCTCATCGGCTAAGTGATCCGAGCTCGGAAGACTTCTGTGCTTCAGCGTCTCGCATTGCTACGCAAGGCTCGCAAGCGTGACGACGATTTGTATTTTGACAACTATTATATGTGATATATATATATATATATATATATATATATATGTGTGTGTGTGTGTATATATCACATATTATAATTGTCAAAATGCGATTCGTCTTCACGCTTGCAACGAATCGCAGTTTGACAATGATCCGATCGCAAAGGTGATCTGATCGCGCGCAAGCGCAATGTGCATCCTGAACTGCTCATTGCGCAGCAGTAGCCGCGCATGCACAGATCGCTGCGTGAGCCGCTCATACGCACAGCGCGGCACGAGCCGCGCATGCGCTCATTGCGGCGTTAGCCAAGTATGCTCAATGCGCGCCGTGAGACGCGCATTTTGCATGCGGAAAACATAAGGAGAGAAGAGCGGGAAAGGGAAGAGACACAGAGGGAGGGTTAGAAGAGACACAGAGGGAGTGCGGAAGAGGCACAGAGGGAGAGTGGGGAAGAGACACAGAGGGAGAGGGGGAAGAGGCACAGAGGGAGAGGGTGGAAGAGACACGGGGGGGAGAGACACAGAGGGTGAGGGGGGAAGAGACACAGAGAGAGGGGGAAGAGGCACAGAGGGAGGGGGAAGAGACAAAGAGGGAGGGGGAGAGACACAGGGGGGAGAGACACACAGAGGGAGGGGGGGAGAGACACAGAGGGAGGGGAGGGAGAGACACAGAGAGAGGGGGGGAAATAGACATGGGGAAAGAGACACAGGGGAGGTGGAAAGAGACATGGGAGGGAGAGGTGGGAAAGAAACACAGGGGAGGGAGAGGAGGGGGGAAGAGACACAGGGGAGGTAGAGGAGCTGGAGAGACACAAGGGAGTGAGAGGATGGGGAAAAGACACACGGTAGTGAGAGAAGGGGGAACAAACACAGAGGAGGGAGAACAGGGGGAAGATACACATGGGAGAGAAATGGGGGGGGAGAGACACGAGGAAGGGGGAAGAGACACAGGTGGAAGGGGGAAAGAGACACAGGCCAGGGGGGGAACAGACACAGAGGGAGAGGGGGGAAGAGGCACAGAGGGAGAGGGGGGAAGAGGGAGAGGGGGAAGAGACACAGAGGGGGGAGAGATACAGAGGGTGAGGGGGGAAGAGACACAGAGGGAAAGGGGTGAAAAGGTACAGAGAGAGGGGGGAAAGTGGCACAGAGGGGGGAGACACAGAGGAAGGGGTGGAGAGACACAGAGAGAGGCGGGGAAGAGGCACAGAGGGAGAGGGGTGGAAGACACTGAGTGGGGAGAGACACAGAGGGTGAGGGGGGAAGAGACACAGAGGGAGAGTGGGGAAGAGAGAGTAAGGGAGGAAGAGGCACAGAAAGAGGAGGGGGAAGAGACACAGGGGAGTGAGAGGAGGGGGAAGAGACAAATGGGGAGAGAGTGCAGGGGGGAAGATACACAAGGGAGGGAAATGGAGACACGAGGAAGGGGGGAACAGACACAGGGGGAGGGGAAAAGAGACACAGGCCAGGGGGGAACAGACACAGGGGAGGGGGGGAGACACAGGGGGGGGGAAGAGATGCATGGGAGGGAGAAGGGGAAAGAGACACAGGAGGGAAAGGGACACAGGGGAGGGGTTTAGAGACACGAGATGGAGAGGGAGGTAAAAATACAGGGGGGCAGGAGATACAAGGGAGGTAGACGAGGCGGAAGGAGACACAAGGGAGGGAGAGGAGGGGGGAAATAAGACACGAGGGAGGAAGTAGACAGGGGGAGACACTCGCAATGAGCTCCAAAGGGGCTCATTGCAAGGCCTGTGATGAGCACCAAAGGCGATCATCGCAAGGCCAGTAAAGTAGAGGAGGAGGGGCTCCCATTGTGTGGCAAACAGCATTGCCAGGCTTCACTTTTCATTGCCGTAATTTTTGACGGCCAAGTCGCTAGTATATATAATATAATATATATATATATATATATATATATATATATATATTATATATGTGTACATATGTATATATATATATATATATATATATATATATATATATATATATATATATATATATGTATATAGTTCACCACAACAATCATTTGAATATGGTGAACAAAAGAGCGATAGAAGCCCTCCACCGTACAATAGTACAGTAAATAAATAGTACATCTGTGTTCACATTTGAATGTCTAAAACAAGTTAAAAAAAACTATTTCCAGCTCGGAATTCCGAGAAAACCAGTTATTACAATGCATTCTGGGAAGCTGAGCAGGGACATGCAAATTTGTCCACAAATGCCTCGCTCTTCAATCCATAATCCATTTTAAACATGACTTGCTTTAAGCTTATGCCTGCTGTTTTACACAGCTTTTATACAAAGCCAAGGTTGGATTATGATTATACACAAGCTAGGAATCCTATCCACATACAGCTATTTCAAGCTTACTGGCTATCATCAGCGTGGAGTGGGATCCCAGCTTGTGTTACGGACCTTATGAGTAGGTAGTTCACCACAGCAATCATTTATAATATGGTGGGCAAAAGAGCGATAGAAGCCCTTGACCGTACAGTAGTACAGTAAATAAATAGTACATCTATGTTAACATTTGAATGTGTAAAACAAGTTAAAAAAACTGTTTCCAGCTCATAATTCTGAGAAAAACTGTTATTACACTGCATTCTGGGAAGCTGAGCAGGGACATTCAAATGTGCCCACAAATGCCTTGCTCTTCAATCATTTAAAAATGACTTATTTTAAGCTTATGCCTGCTGTATTACACAGCTTTTATACAAAGCCAAAGTTGGATTATACACAAGCTGGGAATCCTATCCATGTACAGCTGTTTCAAGCTTACTGGCTATCATCAGCGTGGAACAGGATCCCAGCTTGTATTCACCACAACAATTATGTCCCTGCTCAGCTTCCCAGAAAGCAGTGTAATAACTGTTTTTCTCAGAATTCTTTTAAAATGTTTTAGACATTCAAATGTGAACACAGATGTACTATTTATTTATATACTAGCGACCTGCCCTTCAAAAAATGATGATCAATAAAATTATAAGGCTGGGAGTGCTGTTTGGCGCGCAATGTAAGGCTTTATTCCTGTGAGTACCTTTTGCGCTTATTGCTAACATAAACCTTGCTAAAATAACCCCCCTCAACCTATTAACACCTATACTACCTACCTATACTATCTACCTATCCCTAATAACCCCCTCACCCCAGTAATTACAGAAAATAATAAAAGCTAAGTCACATAAAATCAAAAAGCCTATTTCAATAAAAATAAAAAAAGCTACATTGCAGAAAATAAAAAAATGTACATTAGAAAAAATTAAGAAATGCACATTACAGAAATTAAAAAAACCTAAGTTAGAAGAAATAAAAAAAGGTACATTACAGAAAATAAATGAAACGTACATTACACCCCCCCCCCACAAACATTACAGAAAAAAAATACACCCCTGAAAAGGAAATACATACACAATACATACAGTACATTACAAAATAAAATACAATTCCCCTTATGTAAAATATCTTAAATATACTATCTCAAATACACACATACCCCACTATGTAAAATACATTACATCCCATCAAAAATACACACATACCACACTATGTAAAATACATGACATCCTAGCTAAAGTATACACATACTACACTATGTAAAATTCAATACATCCTATCTAAACTATACATATACTACACTATGTAAAAAACATTAAATACTATACATCCCCCCAATTTAATATACAATAAATCCTATCTCCATATACAAACCCTAACTGTAAGCTGCAAAGAAATAATTAAGACCACTTACCTTTGCACATGTCCCTTCAGATCAGCAACCTAGGAAAAAAGAGAAAAAAAATTATCACATTTATATTACGTATAATAAATCAACATTTGAAATATTGTAAATATTCTACTCACCTTTCCAGCATGTCCCTGTCCTTGTTCATTTCTTCTCCGGCGCAGAACCTGTTAAAAAAAAAAAACTGACATTAATAATAAATACATACACACCGAAAATTAAATCAAACAAACATAATATACATGTAATTTACCTCCGTGACGGCCTCCTCCTTTTCTTGTGGGCCAGCTGGGCCCTGGAACAATGTGCATTGTTAAAAAAAAACGCACTCCCTGAACCTAATGAGGCCTCTAGAGCCTTTTCCGGCAATGACGCCTTCTGATTGGCTGAAAACGCTGTCAATCAAGTTTCATCCAATCAGAAGGCGCCAAGGTGTGAGCCAATCAGAATAGGATACACCACCATATTCCATTCTCATTGGATAATACACCTGTCAATCTATTTTTAAACCAATCAAGTGGTGATTGACCGAAAGCATCTGCGCCTTCTGATTGGCTGTAATGTGATTGACAGTGACAACAGCCATTCAGAATGCGTTATTCCCCTCAGCCAATCACAACGGGATACACCCCCAGATAGTGATTGGCTGAAGGCATCTGTCCCTTGTGATTGGCTGTTGTCACTGTCAAACAGATAACAGTCAGAAGGCGCAGATGTGTTCAGCCAATCACAGCGTGGGGGTATACCCCATTGTGATTGGCTGAATAGAATAGCGGCTTCTGATTGGCTGTTGTCATTGTCAATTAGACTGCAGACAATCAGAATGCGCAGATGCCTCCAGCTAATCACATTTTGGGGCTGTATCCCATTGTGATTGGCTGAAGGCAATAAAGCATTGTAATTGGTTTAAAAAAGATTGACAGATGCATTAGCCAATGAGAATGGGATATGGGGGTGTATCCCATTCTGATTGGCTCACATCTTGGCGCCTTCTAATTGGCTGAAATCTGATTGACAGCATTTTCAGCCAATCAGAAGGCGCCATTGCCAATTTATTTCCGGAAAATGCTCTAGGAGGCCCATAAGAGTCGTTAGTTTTTTTGGGGGGGAAGGACAGGGACATGCTGGAAAGGTGAGTAGAATATTTATAATATTTAGAATGTTTATATATTAGCTGTAAATGTGTTGCTCTAATTTTTTTTTTCCTGCAGGTTGGTGATCTGAAGGGACATCTGCAAAGGTAAGTGGTCTTAATTATTTTATTTTAGTTTAAAATTAGGGTTTGTATAGGTAGATAGGATTTATTCTTTATTAAATAGGTGGGATGTATTTGAGATAGAGGGGTATGTATGTATTTAAGATTGTATTTATTGTATTTTAAATAGTGTAGTATGTGTATAGTTTTGATAGGATTTAATGTAGTATATTTTAGATAGGGGGTTATTGTATTTGATTTGATTTGTACTGTATTGTAATGTACTGTATGTATTGTGTATTTCTTTCCTTTTCAGGTGTGTAATTTGTTTGTTGTTTTCTGTAGTGGGGGGGTTGTAATTTTTTTTTGTGTGTATGATGTTCCGTTTTGTATTTTTTGTGACTTAGTATTTTTTTGTGTAATGTATATTAGTTTTTTTCTGTGACTTTTTAATTAATTTTTGTAATTAGTGGGGTGGGGGGGGTTTATTAGGAGGTAGGTAGGTAGTGTAGGTAGGTAGTGTAGGTGTTCATAGGTTAGTGTAGAGGGGGTTGTTTTTGATTTAATGGTTTATTGGGGGTTATAGTGCAGTGTAGTGTTTGTAGTTAGTGTGACGAGGGCCCTTGAGAACCGACATGGTACTTATATGGGTAATGTTAGGGTTGTAACTGCCCCATGTGACCGATGCGGGTTATGAGGGTCTGTATTGCCCCCCATGAGTGACAGGGTTAATTAAGGGCTTTTGGGGGGTCTGTGTTGACCTCTATGAGTGACAAGGTAATGAAGAGCTTCTGGGGGTCTGTATTGACCCCCATGAGTGACAGGGTTAATGAGGGGTTATAGGGGGTCTGTATTGACCTCTATGAGTGACAAGGTTAATGAAGAGCTTATGGGGGTCTGTATTGACCCCCATGAGTGACAGGGTTAATGAAGAGCTTATGGGGGTCTGTATTGACCGCCATGAGTGAGAGAGTTAATTATTGGCTTATGGGGTCTTTATTGACCCCCATGAGTGACAGGGTTAATTAAGGGGTTACGGGAGTGTTCATTGACCCCCATGAGTGACAGGGTTAGTTAAGGGGTTATGGGGGTCTTTATTGACCCCCATGAGTGACAGGGTTAATTAAGGGGTTATGGGGGTCTGTATTGACCTCCATGAGTGACAGGGTTAATTAAGACTTATGGGGGTCTCTATTGACCGCCATGACTGACAGGGTTAATGAAGGGCTTATGGGGGTCTGTATTGACCACCATGAGTGACAGGGTTAATTAAGGGGTTATGGGGGCCTTCATTGACACCCATGAGTGACATGGTTTATTAAGGTGTATAGAGTCCCATGAGTGATGGGGTTACTTTTTATTTTTCGCGGGTCCTTTCGCAGGATATTTGAATTTGGATTCAAGCGGGGGTCCCTGATCGTTTGCGATCAGGTACCTCCAATGCAAGGGTTAATGTGGAGTTAATGTGGTGACCCTCCGGCCCCAATGGGGACCCCCATCACTGTGGGGTTAATGTTAGGTTCCAGCTGGGGTAGTTACAGTACCCCCACTGGGGGACCTAAGTGTTTGTGTGCCACCGTCCCTTTAAGGAGCCGTGAGATGGAATTTAGAGGTTTTTAAATGCAGGGAGGGACACTTGTACGTGTTTAGCAGTGCACTCATACGTGTTTACCAGTGTTTTACTGGGTCCTGGGTTGTGAAACCTCGTTTACATTTTTTTCTGCTGCAATTTCTTTTCTCGCTTAGAAGATTTTCGAGTGGCAAAACTGGGTAAATTGGGGTTAAAATTGCATTCAACCTCCCTTCTAGAGGTCCTGAGTGTCCCCCCGTGCTGTTGGTGAGTGTTTTTTTTTAATTATTATTGTGTTTTTGGTGTGTATTTTTGTTGGTTTTGTGTTTGCGCTGTTATGTGTGTTTTACAACCTTGTGTATTTTTTTTTTCTAGGTGCCGCAGGTCGTAATAGTGTGTCGCAGGCATTGAGGGAGAGGAGAAGGGGAGGAGAGACACAGGGGAAGAGAGATACAGGTGAAAGAGAGGAGATGGGGAAGAGACACACAGGGAAAGGAGAGGAGGAGGGGAAGAGACACACGTGGGAAGTGGAGGAAGAGAGACACAGGAGAAGGAGAGGAGGAGGGGAAGAGAGACACAGGGTAACGTGAGGAGTGCTGGAAGAGAGACACAGAGTAAGGAGAGGAGGAGGGGAAGAGAGACACAGGGTGAGGAGAGGAGGATGGGAAGAGGTCCTGCGGGGTCGTAGGGATGGGCGCCTATGGCGCTCATCTCCACCAGCGCAAGGAGAGCCTTTGGCGTTCCTTGCCAGCAACTGCGGCCGCAGTTGCAGCGGACTCGTTATGCGAGCCGGCATTAGGCAGGCTCGCTAAGCGAGCCCGCAATGTTAGCTACAACCCGTATTGCTGACAACTATATATGTGATATACTAGCTACTTGCCCATCAAAAATGACGGGTTTTTAATTTGTAAGGCTAGAAATGCCAATGCCAGTCTCTAACCCCTGACCTGCATGTTTTTTTTATATATATATTTTTTTCAATGTGATAATCAATATGTATGGGAAAGTGCAACAATAAATTGAATTAGTAGTTAATGTTTTTTATTGTTATAGTATGCAAATTGTAGATTTATATCTGTAAACAACTCAAAAACTATATTTTGTTAAAATTTTAAAAAAAAATATTGCAACCTATACATCAATATTCTAAGAATCTGTAAAGTTTGTAAAGCATTAGATTTTATTTAACACATTTGTAAATGTTTATATTGAATCCAGAGTAAGGCAAATAGAGAAAAAAAACTGTGAAACTTAGACAATTGTCTTAAATGGGTAAAATATAAATTCCTTCCTGACCCCAGATACTGGCGATCGGATTACTACCTAGATAAATACTCTCTCAGTAATTATACAGTAAAAGGCCAAAAGCCTTAAATACATACAATGAAACCCATAACAAAATACAATTCAAGTTATAATTTGAATTAATAAACCCCAGCACAACAGGAGAAACAAACTTTAAATACATTCAATAAAACTTACAATGCAAGTAATAACTATATTCAATGAAACTACAAACTATAATATTTTCAAAACACCTACTATTGTTTAATATGGTTCTTAACAATCAAATTTTTTTATAATTTGTAGTGCTTTGTCAAATTCTGTGAAGGTTTTTTTTTTTTTTTCTTAATTTTAAGTGGTTCCTCTAAAAAAAGCCAAACAGACAAATAATGTTACCTTTGGAATGTAACCACTGTATTGTCCGTGGTTTGTTTTTTCTTGAAATAGTGGTCCTCTAAAAAGAGCTCAAGAGACGTAAAAGTTAGTCCTTTAAACACTTCTTTTTTGTTAGCCTTGAGTTGTTCAAAATGCCACATACAGTTGTGTCTGTTAAATAGTGGTTTCTCTATAAAGAACCCAACAGACATTAAACGTTGTCTTTGGGATGTAACCACAATTTTTTAATTTTTTTATTTGTATTTTTGTCAGATACTCTGTTTTCTTGTTATACTTTTTTGTTTAGAATTTACTACACCTCATAATAGACTATCAGCCTTATTAAATTGCGATTCGGTAAATATAAAAGGACTCTATTTAAGCACACAGCTAAATTTTTTTACAGAAGTTTTTAGTTAGTGAAGACCTTGCTTTTTGATAGAAGATCACTAACTAAAAACTTCTGTAAAAAAAATATGCTGTGTGCTTAAATAGAGCCCTTTTAAATTTACCGAATCGCAATTTAATAAGGCTGTATATTTTTAGTAAATACTCGTCCATCATCTATTAATTCACCCTGACTTTAGTTTTTTTTTCATGAAAACTTTAATTTCTTATTGATTTTTGCATCAGGAAAATGCCACATAGAGTTGTCCATGGGCAAATACTGGTCCTTCTAAAAATAGGCCAACATAGATGAAAGTTTGTTCTTGGGATTTGTTAATGGTCATTACAAATGCCATGATAATGGGAAATTGTTTTCTTTGAAGTACAAAAGGCAAGCTAGTCTCACTTAGAGGCAAATCTATTCTTGGTATGAAAACTGGTTCATCTTTATGGGTACCATTCAGAATTTCTGCATGTATGAAATGGTCTCTTAAACCATGAACAATTAATCTGGTCCCATTACAAAGTCCTTTTTTGGGTTCATATTTCTCAGTAACATGACAATTGCTCCTTTTTTGAGTTGCAAAACATGTAGTGGCATTCCAGAGGGATTTAATGAATTTATAAATTCAGTGGTAAAATTAGATTCACTGGGCCTCATTCAATTGCTATTTGGCCAATTGAATAGGGGTCTAAATAAGCACATAACATATATTTTTTAAAGAAGATTTTAGTTAGTAAACATCTATCCAAAAGCAAGGTTTTAACTAACTAAAAACTTCTTTAAAAAAATTATGCTATGTGCTTTTTTAGACCCCTATTCAATTGGCCAAATCGCAATTGAATGAGGCCCACTCTGTTTATCATCGGCTAGAACAGAATCTGCACTGTAATCATTTTTTTGTGGCCAATCTATTAATTTCAAGATTTTGTTATTGAGATCCAAAGCATCTTTATTTTTTTATTCCAATCTTTTGGAATAATAAACAATGAGCAACAACAAATTGAATTGCAAAATGTACAGATTCCACAATAGTATTAAATATAAATGAATGCTATGTCAACCTTGGTCTCTTAAACAGAAAAAAAAACTAGCATTTGGCATTTCTATACAAAAGCTTAAAATAAGGCCAGACTTAAGGAAAACTTGCATTCCACCTGTAGTTTATCCGTTGCTGTCACATGTTTTTTTTAACCATTTTTTTGCTATTAACATAGAGAGGAGTTCCCTCCTCAAGTCTTAACTTAAACTTTCCCGATATATAAAACTGGGAGCTTAGTAATACTCAAAAAAAAGATAAAGAATTCTAAAATAAAAATAAAAATAAAAAAAAACAAAAGACGAAAATAAAAGACAAAAAAGAAGTGGGGAGAAAAAAAAAGGGGGAGATAAAATAAAAAGGAAGTACCAAATGGCAAGTTACCTTTGCTCCTGATCAACTTAGGTCCGGGGTCCCACTGGTCCCACCCCCCCACCGGGACAAGGTCTGAGAAGAAGGAATAATTTACCTAATTGAAATCCTGTATTGGGACTCTAGTCATGGGGTCCATGTTACCAAGAACTGGACAGTCTCTCATTAATCATAATGAAGTTAAATATTGAAGAGATGCCCATTTTTAGACTATTTGATCTATCCATTATGTGAACAAAAGCTAAGTTAAAGTCCCCCCCCCCCCCCATTATCATTTACCCGCAGGCATGCGTTTCCTGTATCCTCTGAATACTTAGTAGAGTTTTATATGGCAATATGGTGTATCGTATATGTAGACTAGCGTAATGGCTCATCATGCACAGAGCCTCTTAGTATAATATAGTGCCCTTCTTTATAAACCTTATTAGATTCCAAATTTAAGGGGAACTCTTGTGGATCGAGGTTCCTGCTCTCCTAGTAGGTTGGATCGCTGAGGAATATACAGGATAGTCTTTGTGTAATTATTTGGGGACCTAATTGTGTGAAAAAACTTGTCTCCTACAAATATAGAATGCAGGGTTCAACTTCTCCATTGTACAGGAAAGCTTTCCTCCTCTTCAATTGGGAGTTGAAGCCATGTACATCGTGTTTCATAAATGTATATTCTATACACGCCATGACAGTGGTAAAGCCCAAAATGCACAACACCCGTCTTCATATCCAAACCCTGTGTGGCGGTGGGACCAGGCGGAGCCCGTGACCTCAGCTTGCGAGCCCTGATAAGCTGAAATAAAATGGAGCAAGATTTCCGCTTGCCAAAAACAGAAGGAAAGGGAAAAAGAAAGGAAGAAAAATATGAAGAAAACATTAAACATTTAAACATTAAACACTTCAAGTGAGATACCTAAAACAAAAAAAAACAGATGTCTAGAGGTAGTTGCAGTTACAGTTCTATTCCAAAGTACTCAAACAAAAATCTGAGGTAGGATCTGTTGAAAAAGAAGGTCCTTGCATAGGAAATCCACCCTGGGAGGGGAGCAGGGAAAGATTGCCTCCCAACGAGGGAGGTATCTTTGTCCATTTAGAATGTGAAACTTCCTGCCATTGCCTGGTGGGAAGCGGAATGGCCATTTGGGCTTGAGTCTCTTCTGACTCCTCTTCCGACAGCAGATTGAGACATTTGAGAAGCGTTTGGCAATCCTCCAAGGAGCACGCTAAATATGAGCTGCCCTTATGTTGAAACAGCAAAGCAAATGGGAAGCTCCGTCTATATTGTATTTTATGTCGGATCAAAACTTTAAGCGCCGGCTTCATCTCTCTCCGTTTGGTCAATGTGATAGGGGATAAATCAGGAAATATTTGGAGCACAGAGTTGTCCTGGCCTTTAATACAGTCATCTTCCTGGTGGCTGATAATAGAAGATCCTTTGATCTTTGCCTCAGAAATCTAATTATAACATAATTTGGTAATTTCTGATTTATTGAGGCTCCCAGAGCCCTGTGGGCCCTTTCCATTTCCCAGACTGATTCTGGAGCATCCGGTATTATACTGTTTATGGTTGCTTTCAGGTTGCCCTTGGTACGCCTCTTATCCTCAAATTGTGGCGCCTCGAGCAGTTCTCTAAATCCTCAAACTTCTCTTCGAGGATGGAGATGCGTGAAGAGTTCTGCCCAATCTTGGCCCTGTCTCTCTCTTGAGCTTCCACAATATGGTCAGTGGTTTCCTCAAGTAACTGGGTTCTCTGTCCCAGATCGCTAATGTCCTTTTTAAGAGAGTCTACAGTTTTAGTTAAGTGGGCCATAAACATTTTTTCAATCAATGCCCTTGATTCAGCTGAAAGATGCATATGTTGCTGAGGTAGGGCCACCGGTTGCCCCTCAGAGTCAGAAATATTCAATGTTCCTGAGTGAGAAGCATAAGACAAGGTAGTGCTGGCTTCAGGAGGCCCGAAGTGATCCGTGATGATACGCTTTGCTTGCATACCTCTCTTATTTTTCCCTTTCTTCATGTTTGCAGTGCCAGGGACCCAGCAGTAATTGATAGAATTAGTCGAAGAAAATAATTGAGCTTGACAGGCTGTCACTTGTTCTGAGTTATATCATTTTGCACAGTATGCTCTCACAGTATGCTCTAGATGTGCTGTAGCTGGAAGGTGCTGTATATGGTATAGGAAGACCAGGGAAATTGCCATCTATCGGGTCAGTCAAGTTTCTTGAGAGTATAGCTGCTTTTATTTATCAGACTGTAATTACACGGCTGACATAGTGGGATCAAGACAAAATGAAAGTTAGCCTTTTATGACTTTTTGTAGACGGCAGTAATGTGGTACATTAACAAGGTGGCAGCGTGATATAGCCTTAGTGTTGGAAGCTTGAGCTCACAAGTTTAGAGTGTGTCCACAAGGTGGAGCAGTCTAGGCAGGTTTGGTGGAACTGCTTCTGCCAAGTTGTTATGATTAATTATTTGT